>SJYT01075238.1:169408-208829 GCA_006410635.1 Cephalophus harveyi
TGTGGTCCTAGTGTGATTAGATTGACTAGTTTTCTGTGAGTATGGTTTCAGTATGTCTGCCCTCTGATGCCCTCTTGCAACACCTACCATTTTACTTGGGTTTCTTTTACCTTGGGTGTGGGGTATCTCTTCACGGCTGCTTCAGCAAAGCACAGCCGTTGCTCCTTACCTTGGATGAGAGGTATCTCCTTACCGCCGCAGTTCCTGACCTTCAACGTGGGATAGCTCCTCTAGGCCCTCCTGCGCCTGCGCAGCCACTGATCCTTGGGTTGCTCCTCCTGGCCGCCAGCCCGGCCTGGGGCGTGGGTGGCTCCTCCCAGCTGGCGCCCCTGGCCTCGGGCTCAGGCTCGGGGTGGCTCCTCAGGGTCACCGCCCCTGGCCTCGGGCGCGAGGTGGCTTCTCCCAGCTGCCAGCCCCTGACCTCGGACGCGGGGTATCTCCTCCATGGACTATATAGTCCATGGAATTCTCTAGGCCAGAATACTGGAGTGGGTCGCCTTTCCCTTCTCCAGGGGATCTTCCCAATCCAGGGATCAAACCCAGATCTCCTGCATTGCAGGTGGATTCTTTATCAGCTGAGCCACAAGAAAGCCTGTTGTTACTGTATCTGTGTGTTATGTATGGCTGCATAATTCCCTTTAAGCACATCTCTTACTATTATTTATCCTTCTGTCTTTGTTGGCCATTCTCTTTGTATAGCTCATACCACATCTAAGTGCAAAACACTTTCTTTAATCTCTTTACATCATTGAATGTCTATCACTTAAAATTCTAGAGTATTGGAGTTAGAATGGAGTATTAATTTATTTTACAGTTGACACAATTCATTAATATAGAACCACAGTTTATCTTTGTTTGCTTACTGAATTACTCAATAAACATTTAGCTATCTACTGTATTCCAGGAACTGAAGTTTGTTATTAGTCTCATTTTTAAAGGATGAATGGAATACTATGCATTTCTACTGAGTGAATCATAGCTAGTAATTTAAATGTCTTTAAACCTATTGAGGGCTTCCCTGGTGCCCCAGTGGTAAAGAGTCTGCCTGAAATGCAGGAGAGATAGGTTTGGTCCCTGGGTCAGGAAGATCCCCTGGAGAAGGAAATGGCAATACAACTCTAATATTTCTTACCTGGGAAATCCCATGAACAGAGGATCCTGGTAGGCCACAGCCCCTGGGGTCACAACAGTTGGAAACAACTTAGCGACTATTGACCTAGTCCTTGGTCAGCTTGTCATAGAAAACGTAAAGGATCTCTTCCCGTACTCTAAACACAAAGTAAGAAATTAACAGTGAAAGAATATAGGATTAGATATATATTTATGAAAAGATTAAGCTATGTTAGTGCAAATAAATGTAAATCCATAATAGGAATGAACTTAACCCATTAACCTTAATATCAAAGATTTTTCTTCTTTAGATCAATTGAAGAATGAGAACAGCCCATTCTTTTGGCAGGGTTATTGACACAAGATGCTTGTGCAGTCTGGCTCACAGTCTTTGACTTCTCTCAACACAGAGAGCAGATTGCCCATGCAGGGGGCTTCTGTGACTATAAGGACAATGGTCTCTGAGTGTGGACCCAACTAGTTGCATGTACTTCTGTGTCTTTGAAATCTCAATACTGAGCATCTAGGTGCAGACATTTTAAGGGTGCTAATAGAATAAACATCTGTTATTCAGGCAGTGAGTCTAAATAGGTTTAAAGGAGATAGATAAGAAGCAGAGCAAACTAAGGAGTAGATGAAGAAGAACATGGCTGCTGTGTGGGCTTCCTGCTCCTCGATGGCATCTCTTTGATAGGAGATTTTCAAAGCAGGTGCTATTTTTATAGCAATCACATTGTCACACTCCATTATGAGGAAGCAATTAAGCCCATAATAAGTTAAGAGGTGATGTTTTGTATTTTTTTTTAATCTCACACAACCGTTGATTTGTTAGCTTTTGAAAATAGATAGGAATTTTTCAATTACACCCTGCAAAATACCTTTTTTTCATTCTGAGTGTTTGAAAAGCAAATGTATCTTGGATCCAGTGCTTTTGTGTTTACAAATCTGGATATGATTTAGTAAGCTTTAAAGAGATAGCAAATGCATAGTAAGGAAATCAGATTTACATAATTTTCTGCTTGCTTACAGAACACAGCAGTTGAGATTATCTTTTACATTTGGCAAGACTGTTTTAATATGGTAAGATAAAATACCACCTACAGTACACTTGATCTTGCTAGTTTGACTTCTTAAAATAAATTATGGGCTGATTTGTCATAGTGACTTTTAACATAAATTGCTATTATAATCTAAAGAAGCAATTCTAAAGGAAGCTATTTTTTCACTTCATCTACATAAAAAGATTTAGGTTATTTCTACATTTATTCTATCCTCTGTGCAACTTATTTGCTGGAACTTTACATGGCAGGAACAACAAAAATCTACCCTTTATTCATTCTATATATTCTTCTATTCATGCATGATAAGTAGCAAACAGCAGTTTAAACGGAGAGATGGTACAAGTAAAAAAGTATGTTGACTTTACTTTTAGTATGTAAAAAAATGTTTGTTTGTTTTTATGAGAATATGTGTGTTTGCCTTTTACCCCACAGTAAACACAATTAGATTGCAACCTTGGGGAGATAAGATGAACCCAGGACTCCATTCTTTATCTTCTATACATATACAGTCAACAAAACGAAGACCAGGAGCTGACTGTGGCTCAGATCATGAACTCCTTATTACCAAATTCAGACTGAAATTGAAGAAAGTAGGGAAAACTGCACTGGAGAAGGGAATGGCAAGCCACTTCAGTATTCTTGCCTTGAGAACCCCATGAACAGTATGAACAGGCAAAATGATAGGAAACCAAAAGAGGAACTCCCCAGGTCATTAGGTGCCCAATATGCTACTGGAGATCAGTGGAGAAATAAGTCCTGAAAGAATGAAGGGACGGAGCCAAAGTGAAAACAATACCCAGTTGTGCATGTGACTGGTGATAGAAGCAAGATCCGATGCTGTAAAGAGCAATACTGCATAGGAACCTGGAATGTCAGGTCCATGAATCAAGGCAAAATCTAGTCAAGGCTATGGTTTTTCCTGTGGTCATGTATGGATGTGAGAGTTGGACTGTGAAGAAAGCTGAGTGCCGAAGAATTGATGCTTTTGAACCGTGGTGTTGGAGAAGACTCTTGAGAGTCCCTTGGACTGCAAGGAGATCCATCCAGTCCATTCTGAAGGAGATCAGCCATGGGATTTCTTTGTAGGGAATGATGCTAAAGCTGAAACTCCAGTACTTTGGCCACCTCATGCGAAGAGCTGACTCATTGGAAAAGACTCTGATGCTGGGAGGGATTGGGGGCAGGAGGAGAAGGGGACGACAGAGGGTGAGATGGCTGGATGGCATCATGGACTTGATGGACGTGAGTCTGGGTGAACTCCGGGAGATGGTGATGGACAGGGAGGCCTGGCGTGCTGCCTCCTGAGAGTCAGACACGACTGAGCAACTGAACTGAACTGAACTGATACCTTTATTCATTTACTTATTTACTTACTTATTCTTGCAGCATCAGTAGCTACTGTAAATAGAGACTGCTATAGTCCAAACATCTTTGCTATAGGAGTATGATTGCTAGAAAAAGAGGAGGTTCCATTAAGCCAAAGAACTCTAGAGGCAGACTCAAGAAATCATGAGCCTCTGGGGAATATTTGATGTTTTTTGTCCTGATTTTTATTTTATGTTTTGTGAGCATTATGCTTGACTAAGCTGTCATTGTGTCTAAATTCTATTTGTCCAAATTTGCCATGGTATCTGTTTTCTGTATCATCTGTATTCATTATTTGACCACAAAGGAGTTAGAAAATGAGCATGGTTATGTGTTTACTAGGATTAGTTATTCAGTGATCAGTGTTCAGATTAAGGCATTTTATATTTTAAAACTATGGGGGAGTGCACCCAGGGCTTCTGGTCAAGCTTTCTTGCTGCACTCTGGATAGAGATTGCATATATGTGCATATTATCTCATTCAGGGCTCAGCATGGAATTGGAGTAATCTTGGATTTATAAGTGGCTCATGATTATTTCCTTTCAACTCAATGGAACAGTACTGACCCCTGGAGTCTCTGATTGGAGGCTTTGTTTTTATTGCTTGCAAAGGTGAGGAAAGCTTGGTAGGAAACATGAACAGACATCGGATTATAGAATGTTTCTTATAGAATGTCATCTAAGCAAAAACTTGAATTAAAGATAGACAAATAGGTCCAAAGAGAGATTTATTGGAAATTGTAAGAGAAAGTCTTTCCCTGCCAAAACTTCCATGCTTTTTGTGCACCCTGCTCCAGGAAGAATTCAAAACAATCCATGTTACTGTGAAACAATCTTCTTGGAACTAAGAACACTTATTATATGTGCCACTTGTTTAATGCTCAGTCATTTCACCTTGATATGTCTTTTGGTTTTTCAGTTTTTGACTCTTTAACCCTTGCATTGCTTTCAATAATTTATGTGATATGTCACAGCATGTGAGGAGATCAATGATTGCTTTCTTTTTCTCTTGCTATGTGGCAATTGTCATGTATATTGTTGTTGTTCAGTCACTAAGTCACGTCCAAATCTGCAGCCTCATGGACTGCAGCATGCCACACTGCAGTCCTTCACCCTTTCCCAGAGTTTGCTCAAACTCATGTCCATTGAGTCGATGATGCCATCCAACAATCTCACCCTCTGCTGCCCCTTCTCCAACTGCCTTCAATCTTTCCTAGCATCACAGTCTTTTCCAATGAATCGGCTCTTCCGATCAGGTAGCCAAAGTATTGGAGCTTCAGCTTCACCATCAGTCCTTCCAGTGAATATTCAGAGCTGATTTCCCTTAGGATTGACTTGTTTGATCTCCTTGCTGTTCAAAGGACATTCAAGAGTATTCTCCAGCACCACAGTTCAAAAGCATCAATTCTTCAGTGCTCAGCTTCCTTTATGGTCCAACTCTCACATCCATACATGACTACTAGAAAAACCATAGCTTGACTAGACAGACCTTTGTTCACAAAGTGATGTCTCTGCTATTTATTGCGCTGTTTAGGTTTGTCATAGCTTTTCTTTCAAGGAAGCAAGTCTTTTAATTTTGTGGCTGCAGTTACCATTTGCAATGATTTTGGAGTCCAACAATATAAAATCTGCCACTGTTTCCACTTTTTCCTCATCTCCATGTATATAGTGGTTTTAAAAAAAGCAACATAAATATATTAGCTCACAGTTGTGTTCTGTACTACTATACTATAATATGGCTCAACTGAGTTCCCTATGTATAATCTCAACAGGCTGAAAACAGGGTGTCTATAAGGCTCCAGGGAAGAATCCACTTTCAGGCTTATTCAGGTTGTTGTCAGAATCCAGATCCTTGTGACTTTAGGCCTGAGTTCTCATTTCCTTGTTGGCTGTTGGAAAAAGGCTACTCTCTGCTTCTAAAGATCACTTGTATTTCTTATCACATGGGCCCCTCTATCCTCAAGCCAGCAACAGCAAGTCAAATCCCCCTTGGGATTTTAGTCTCTGACTTCCTTTCTGCTGCATTAGACTAGGTTAGGCCCACTCAGATCATCTGTAATCAACTTGGTCAACCAACTTGGGACTTTAATTACATCTGCAAAATCCTTTCACAGAAGTATCAAGATTAGTGTTTGACTGATCACCCAGAGGATGGAAATCTTGGTAGATGGGGGTGGGGGGTTCCTGTGACACCCAAGCAGTTCTGTGCAGAATGGATACTAAACAAATATTTCCTAAGTGAATCATAAATGTATGCATGAATAAATCATAAAAGACCCTTTTAGAAGTCAGATCTCTTACCGCATCAATTACTAATAGATAAAACTGAGCCTCTAAGTGAAAAGAATTTTATTTTACCTAAATAAATTACTTTAGGGTCATTACAATTCAGCTTATGGCCAGAATTGAGTTGGTTGGTCACCTGAAGACATATCATTCTTTGTTTCAGTTAAGTTCAATCGCTCAGTGATGTCCGATTCTTTGTTTAACAAATGACAACCTATTTAAGAGGGATTTCTTTCCTTTAAAGACTCAATTATCAACAGTCTGAGAATTATGCCCTGGAACAAAATTGCTTTTATAAACTGATTTATATATGACAAGGAGTTATCTTCTCTAACACTCACAATGACCCATGGATATTAATAACTCCATCCTACATACAGCAAATTGAAGAGCACAGTACTTCAGTATTTTGTTGAAGGTCTTAATTGTTTATACTAAAACTTTTGTAAAAGCAATTTACTTTGCAAAAGAAAAGGAAGGGTCATAATTATGTAGTAAGAAAAGTAAATGAAGTGAAAAAATATTTTTTTTAAATTAATACCCTGGGCAGTCCTTTACATGCCTGGCTCAAATGTTTGATAATTATAATGCTATTGTTCATCTGGTCTGTAATTAACACTGGAAATACATCACCTCAAGAATTAAAATAGTTAGTTACCTATGTCAAATAGAAGAGTCTAGTTTTTCGAGCATCATGTGTAACCAGCTGGAAAAGGACCAATGACCTCTACCTACCAGTGAAGTGGTGAAAGATAATATCTTCAAATGAACATCATGCAATTAAACATGTCTCTAATTAGCACTTACATAGTGATAATCAACTTTTTCTTCGAGTGTTTAGTCATTTTCCCTTATTTTAAAATATCTTTTTGACTATATTTCTAAATGATTCAGTGACCTAGAGATCAAACCATATTTACAGACTCAAGTCTTCTGTAACTTAAAAATGAAGTGCAATTCAACAATGTAAAATGCATTTAAGGATGGATATTCAAAAGATAATTGCAATTGATAGATTCCTATAATTTAGTGAACATACCTAGGGATAGAAAAGGACTCAAAATTTCCAATAAGAAGAGATGTATTTCAGAACTCCAAATGGGGTATGTTTGTCTTTATGCTGATGTTTTCAATCATGGGGTCTCCCTAGATGGATGACTCCTTCCCCCAACATTGCTTAAGCTTCAGTATCTTTTCCAATGCTATCTTGCATCTTCCCAATCACTCCCTTTCACATACAAAACCCTTTTCATAGTAGGTCCATGTTATATTTCATTTCATTGTCAGAAAACAACATAGTAAAACTTTCTGTGGGTTTTTTTTCCTATAGCTGCTAAGCCCAGATCTAGTCTGAGATGGTTTTTATACTCCTTTAAGTGACTTTGAGCTTGACCTGGAGCCCTGTCTTTAGCATCAGACTGTGAGATTTCAAAGAAACTGTCACCTTGTTCCCAATGAAATAAAAATGGCATTATGGTTGTTGTAAGGAAGGAAAACACTCACATAAAAACCGTTATGACAAACTGAGAAATATTGAACTAGCCAATTTGTGCATTTCATTGAACATTCTTAGCCATACAAATTTGAATGAAGCTTTCAATACACAAATAAGCCAGCTCTATAACAATAGACACCACCATTGTATATCAGACATTATGCATAGTGCAGCCAGCTGCATCAAAGAGATGGGGAATTGGGATTTGTTTTCAATGTTAAATTGAAATCCAAAAATTTTATTATTGTTGCTCTGTAATAAATAGGCATGCTGCTTAATGAAAAACTCTATTTGTATTGTTGGTGAGTTTCTTGTTCCTGATTCACACATGTGGGAAAAGTTGCTCTATTACTCTTTTTAAGCTGGTAGCTGCCATAATGCTTAAACATTAACAAAGGATCATCTTGGTCAAATGTGAAGCATATCAGAAGAACAGTTTAAATAGGATAGACAAGAAATAGTTTAATATAGGAGAAGATTCTGGTAAGATTAGTAGGAACATGCACAGTGATTACTGTATTCTTTTTATATCTATTTATCTTCAGGAAGAAGTGTAATGATGAGAGATTAACATTTAATATCTTTTCTTTTTTTGATGGAGAAAATAATCATCTGTCTTTTTAAGATTAAAAAAAAAAACACACCCAAGTGCAGTTAGATAGCCCAAACTTTATTCTAATAAGACATGTTTCTAAATACACACAGGAAAGGAAATCACTTTATGGTTGCTTTTTTTAAGTCCTACATTTAAACTTACAGGGAATTTTAGAAATTCATTTTGACCATTAGAATGATGCTAAGTTTTCTCATTAATTGTGATCATAATTATATTTAGTGTGAAATGGAAAGTGTATTAGAGCACAGGCATTTTAAAAATGTGTCTTTCTGATTTCTTTAGCAATTACTCTTAACTCTTCGTATACTAGCAAGGTAGAGAAATGTTATTGCAATAAAATCAAATTAACACATTAACTGTTTTTAAATTAAGTTTTAATCTCTAATAAACTACTTTTACTTAACCCCTTTTCAGTTTTTCAAGCTTCCTAGTCCTGACTCCAAGCACAAATAAGAAACTGAAGCTGGTCTTTCATTTGAAGAAACAACCCCAAACCCTGCATTTTATGCAAAGATGTTATGAATAATTTTCTGATTTTATGTGTATCTTTGAGAATCTGATGAATCAAGACATAATCTAGACATAGCCACACCCACTGTGTCTTTGGCTATGTCTTACCAGAAGGGCTGACGAAAACACCTGAAAGCTGTGTAGCCTGGCAGTGTTCAAGCCAAGAAAATGGCAGGCAAAGCCAGCAGTTTGCAGAGCAAAGCCAGTGGCCCTGAGCAGCCAGGGAACTTGGGGGTGGGGGCCAGCTCAGCTCCAGTTAAGACAACGAAGAGCTCACTGGTTTTAGAACTGCTTTTCCTGCTGAGCTTGGCAGGAAATATAACTTATAACCTGCTCACCATTGAAGACAGCTTTCCACCTTCCTGATTAGAGAAGCTAACCAGAGCACACACAGTCCACACAGATCCAAAGCTAGAGTCCACCCAACCACACATAGAATCCTATGTACAGTGACACTTGAACAGATAACCGAAGACCTCCTGTATGCAGAGCAAAACAGGTGGCCTCACTGGCCCAAGGAATTGAGTGCACACTCAGTCCTGATTCAGGCCCCCCAAACCACAAGTTGTACTAGCCAGAACAGAAGAGCTAATTCATAGCCCCATCTATTACTAAATATAGTACCCAGTTCTCACTCTAGTCAGGCAACCTCATAGCCCATCCTATAGCATCGCTTGGGTAGGAGACCAAGCCAGCAATCCTATCCATATGTTCCCAACCAGTGGTACACTCCACAACCCTCATCCTCAAAATTCAAAGGGTTGTCTCACCCAAAATAAACCTGAAAAGCAGAGCCCACCTGTTCAAAGACATTAACAGCAGACACATCTAGAAACCCAAAAAAGCTGATAGGTAAAAAACTGTCCCTGCCAAAACAAATCTGTAAAGTGTGAAGAGTAACTCCATTACCCAGATTCACAGATACTAATGTAAAAAATCAAGAATCATGAAAAATCCAGTTAAATATGACAACACTAAAGGCAGCTAATAAAGCTCCAAATGATTTAGGATTCAGAATAATCCTCTTAGCGGAGTTAAGTGAACTGTAAGAAAACACAGACAGAAAGCAGAACAAAATTAGAAAAACAATGCATGAACAAAATAAGTTTGACAAGGAAATATCAAAACAAACATAAAAATAGATATCTTAAAGTTAAAGATGAAATAGCTGAAGAATTCAATATAGAGTGTCAAAAGTAGACCCAACCATGCAGAGGAAAGAATCAGCAGCC
Organism: Cephalophus harveyi; assembly: GCA_006410635.1. Taxonomy (NCBI): domain Eukaryota; kingdom Metazoa; phylum Chordata; class Mammalia; order Artiodactyla; family Bovidae; genus Cephalophus; species Cephalophus harveyi. The sequence goes on from SJYT01075238.1 coordinate 179,083, forward strand.
TAGGGGACAGGACATTGGAAATTAATTATTCAAAGGAACAAAAAGAAGAAAAAGAATGAAAAAAATAGTGAAGGAAGCCTACAGGAATTATGAGACACAGTGAAAAGAAACAATATTCACATTATGGGAAATCCAGAAAGAGAAGAGAAAGAGAAAGGGACAGGAATGTATACTTAAAGCAATGATGACTGAAAACTTCCCAAACATGGAAAGAAACATGGACCCAGATCCATGAAGCCTAAAGTATCCTAAATATTAATATGTTGAACCCAAATTGAGCTGCACTAGGTATAATTGGAGAAGGAAATGGCAACCCACTCCAGTGTTCTTGCCTGGAGAATCCCAGGGACAGGGGAGCCTGGTGGGCTGCCGTCTATGGGGTTGCACAGAGTCGGACGCGACTGAAGCGACTTAGCAGCAGCAGCAGCAGCAGGTATAATTAAATTTTCAGAAGCCAAAGGCAATGTAAAGACTTTAAGAGAAGCAAGAGAAAAGAGAGAAATTATATACAAGGGAAAAGAAATTATATAAAATATTATGGGATAATATTATTGGCAGATATCTTAGGAACTTCAGACCAAGAGAGCCTGGGATAACATATTCAAAATATTAAAAGAAAATTACTTTCAGCCAAGAAATCTTTACCCAGTGAAGCTGTCCTTCATAAATGAAGGAGGGATAAAGCCTTTTCTGAACAACCAGAACCTGAAAGAGTTTATTATCACTAGGCCTGTTTCACTAGAAATGCTAAAGGGAATTCTTTGAGTGGAAGTAAAAGAACATTAATTGACATCATAAAAACACAAAAAGTTAGTGTAAATCTCACTAGTAATGGTAAATCTATAATAAGAGTTAGATTCTTCAATATGGTAATAGTGGTGCATACCTCATAAATAATCCACTTTGAAAAGGACCTGAAAAGACATCTTCTCCGAAGCACATGAAAAATGCTCAATGTCACTACTCATCAAAGAAATGTAAATTTGAACCACAATGATACATCACCTTATACCTGGTGGCCAATCATCAAAAAGAGGAGATAACAGATGCTAGCATGGATGTGGAGAAAAGGAAATCCTTGTACACTGTTAGTGGGATTGTAAATTGATAACAGTCACTATGCAAGAGCCTCAAAACTTAAAAATAGGATGATCATATGACCCAGCAATTCCACTTCTGGGAATAAATCCAAAGTAATGAGAACACTAACTCAAAAAGATATCTACATCCCCATGTTCACAGCAGCATCATTTACACAGCCAAGACATGGAAACAATCTAAATGTTCAAATAAAGAAGTTGTGGTGTATATTCATACATATAAAATACCATTCAAACTTTAAAAATGAGTAAATCTTATCATTTGTGACAACATGGATGGACCTTGGAGGCATTATGCTAAGTGAAATAAGTCAGAGGAATGTGAACACTATGATCTCACTTATATGTGGAATCTTAAAAAAAAAAAAAAAGAAGAAGAAGAAAGAAAGAATAAAACTAAACTCATAGAAAAAAAGACCTTACTCTTTTTGTTACCAGAGGCAGAGGGTGAGGAAAAGAGGAATTGGAAAAGGGTGGTCAGTTATAAGATAAATAAGTGCTAGGGGTATAATGTACAACATGATGACTAGCTAATTCTGCTGTATGATATATATGAAAGTGGTTGAGAGTCAATCTTAAGAATTCTCATTATAAGGAAAAGGTGTTTTTTTTCCTCCCATGATTATTTTATTTTATTTTTATTGTATCTGTATGAGAAGATGGATGTTTGCTGAAACATATAGTGATAATCATTTTACAATATATGTAAATCAAACCATCATGGTGTATATCTTAAATGTATACAGTGATATATATCAATTATCTCTCAGTAAAACTGGGGTAAAAAAGAAGGATGCATGGGAAATTTATCACTTTTGACTAATAACAGTTTATAGGAGGAGTTGGAATATTTAGCATGGGATAAGAAGAATAAACCAAATATTTCTTGAACATAAGGGTGCACTGCTGTAATCATTAGGAAATATTTTGATTATCTTTCTTCTGAGAGCTTGGGAAGACTGTACCCACTTTGAAGTTATATTTGGCCAAGTGATTTGTTTTTGCTAATAAAATATGTTAATTCAAGGCAAAAGAAAAAAACAGAAAAAAAATAATATGAACTTCACATGCTTGATGGATGAAAAAAAGAAGTCTAAGTTGAGTACATAATGAGAGATGCATATAAAGCATATGTTGACTACAGATCTTGGAAATTATATCAGTTCAGTTCAGTTCAGTCGCTCAGTCGTGTCCGACTCTTTGCGACCCCATGAATCGCAGCACGCCAGGCCTCCCTGTCCATCACCATCTCTCGGAGTTCACTCAGACTCACATCCATCGAGTCAGTGATGCCATCCAGCCATCTCATCCTCGGTCGTCCCCTTCTCCTCCTGCCCCCAATCCCTCCCAGCATCAGAGTCTTTTCCAATGAGTCAACTCTTCGCATGAGGTGGCCAAAGTACTGGAGTTTATCTTGGAAATTATATCAAACACTTAATATTTCAAAAAATTGTATCATTGTTAACACATGTGTAGAATAAACTCATTCTGTATCTTAGTGGTTGACATGACTAAAGTGGGGTGTAACTTTTGAATAATTTACTAGACTATAAAATTATTTTATTTAGAAACATTTTAAGGTTATATTTGATACATTCAATATTAATAATCAAATGAGAGTTACAAAAGCCTGAAACAATATACTAAATAAATAAATGTGGGCAGTGCAATGTTCTGGAAAGGACACCTAACTCAGTATCTAGAGACTTGCGTTAATTCTCTGTGTAGCTCTTTCCTCTCTAGGCCTCAGATTCTTCTGGCTTTAAAGTGACATAACCCTAAAATGTCTTTCTGTAACAAGATTTTCTGATTTGATTATACTTTGACAAAAGCTAATAGAGTCCCTAAATTCTTTTAACCCTGGGATTTTGATAACATGTGATTTGGTGAAAATTATCCTTTTTCTTTTAGAGTAGAATATTTTGTTTCTACTTGACTTTAAATTCCTCAGAACCTAGGATTAAATCTTGTTCATCTTTGTATATTCAATAGCTGAGCACAATGACTGTCACAGGGGAGGTGCTAACTAAGCATTTGTTGAATAAATAATATGACTACTGTTCTAAAGGCTATTTATTCCTAAATTATTCATTTTATGGCATATCTAAGATTAATTTTCCAGTTTGAAGTTTAAGTATATATGTTTAGGTTAAAAATAACTGAAAATACTCCTAAATTTGAAGAATCTCTTAAGTAAAGGCTTTGTCTTAAGAAATAACAAGACTTCAACTAGTTGTCTGTGGTCAAAGGAAGTGTGGATATAAACATATCAGCTAATAGCCTGCAAAACTTATCAATACAGTTCCAGGAAGCCTTATTTCAGTTTCAGTCAAAAATCCTTTCAAACAGTAAGTGGCTAAAAAGTGAGGCAGAGTTGAGGTGTTCTGATGTAATAGTTAGAAAAAATTCCCACCCTTAAAAAAAAAAGCCTGATTAGTGTCCAAAGAAATTGTGATCAGCATATTTTCTTTAATTTTAGAAAGAAAATTATGAATCATTCTTGAAAATCGATATTCTTGCCTTGAGAACCCCATGAACAGTATGAAAAGACAAAAAGATAGGACACTGAAAAATGAACTCCCGAGGTCAGTAGATGCCCCATATGCTACTGGAGATCAGTGGAGAAATAACTCCAGAAAGAATGAAGGGATGGAGCCAAAGCAAAAACAACACCCAGTTGTGAATGGGACTGGTGATAGAAGCAAGATTCGATGCTGTAAAGAGCAATATTGCGTAGGAACCTGGAATGTTAAGTCTATGAATCAAGGCAAATTGGAAGTGGTCAAACAGGAGATGGCAAGAGTGAACATTGACATTCTAGGAATCAGTGAACTAAAATGGACTGAAATGCATGAATTTAACTCAGATGACCATTATATCTACTAATATGGGCAGGAATTCCTTAGAAGAAATGGAGTAGCCATCATAGTCAACAAAAGAGTTCAAAATGCAATACTTGGATGCAATCTCTAAAACAAAAGAATGATCTCTGTTCGTTTCCAAGGCAAACCATTCAATATTACGGTAATTCAAGTCTATGCCCCAACCGGTAACGCTGGAGAAGCTGAAGTTGAACAGTTTTATGAAGACCTACAAGACCTTGTAGAACTAATGCTCAAGAAAGATGTTCTTTTCATTATAGGGGACTGGAATGCAAAAGTAGGAAGTCAAGAAACACCTGGAGTAACAGGCAAATTTGGCCTTGGAGTATAGAATGAAGCAGGGCAAAGGTTACTAGAGTTCTGCCAAGAGAATGCACTGGTCATAGCAAACACCCTCTTCCAACAACAAAGAGAAGACTCCACATGGACATCACAAGATGGTTTACACTGAAATCAGATTGATTATATTCTTTGCATCCAAAGATGGAGAAGCTCTACACAGTCAGTAAAAACAAGACCAGGAGCTGACTGTGGCTCAGATCATGAAGTGGAATTATTCAGTTATTCAGTCTGAATTATTGCCAAATTCAGACTGAAATTGAAGAAAGTGGAGAAAACCACTAGACCATTCAGGTATGACCTAAATCAAATCCCTTATGACTATACAGTGGGAGTGAGAAATAGATTTAAGGGACTAGATCTGATAGAGTGCCTGATGAACTATGGATGGAGGTTTATGACATTGTACAGGAGACAGGAATCAACCATCCCCAAGAAAAAGAAATAAAAAAAACAAAATAGCTGTCTGAGGAGGCCTTACAAATAGCTATGAAAAGAAGGGAAGTGAAAAGCAAAGGAGAAAAGGAAAGATATACACATGTGAATGCAGAGTTCCAAAGAATAGCAAGGAGAGATAAGAAAGCCTTCCTCAGTGATCAATGCAAAGAAATAGAGGAAAACAATAGAATGAGAAAGGCTAGAGATCTCTTCAAGAAAATTAGAGATCCCAAGGGAACATTTCATGCAAAGATGGCTCGATAAAGGACAGAAATTGTAGGGACATAATAGAAGCAAAAGATATTAAGAGGTGGCAAGAATACACAGAAGAACTGTTCAAAAAAAGATCTTCACGACCCAGAAAATCACGATGGTGTGATCACTCACCTGGAGCCACAATCCTGGAATGTGAAGTCAAGTGGGCCTGAGGAGGCATCACTATGAACAAAGCTAGTGGAGGTGATGGAATTCCAGTTGAGCTATTTCAAATCCTGAAAGATGACGCTATGAAAGTGCTGCACTCAATATGCCAGCAAATTTGGAAAACTCAGCAGTGGCCACAGGACTGGAAAAGGTCCGTTTTCATTCCAATCCCAAAGAAAGGCAATGCCAAAGAATGCTCATGCTGCGATTCATGGGGTTGCAAAGAGTCAGACATGACTGAGTGCCTGAACTGAACTGAACTGAATGTTTCCAAATTCTGCATTATTGCTTGATGATATCACCTTCCCTACAGTGCTCTTGAGCTTTACAGTAAAACCTTATTCAGCTGCAGAAATTAAAATTATCTATAGTTCTCTGTAATAAATATTTTGACAGTGCCAATCACTTAATCAAATCTGGGGAGTACTAAAAGTAAATTAAATATTACCACTGTTTTTAAGAAACTTAGTCTCTGTTTAAGGAGAGGAACACAAGGGTGAAAAAGTATAAGTAAAAACAAATGGCTATGAGAGAAAAGAGGAACTAGCAGATGAATTCCAGCTAGAGTTAGGTAGTAATTCAGCAATTCAGTAATACCACAAGGGAATGGAAGCATAGAGATTCAGCACACTTGAATTCTAGTCTTATTTTTGCCTCTAACTTAAGCACATCATTCAATCTCTACCAGCCTCATCTGTTCATCTATGGAACTGAAGATTTGCACTAAATACCAGTATTCCCTAGAGTTTCAACAGATTCTAACTTTGTAAGCCAAATGCATTTGAGATGCGTAATGGAAGATGGGTACTATCTTAACAGGTAGAGGTGCAAAAGCCCATCCGAGATGAAGGCAGAGTGTGAACAAATCTGCAAATGAAGCAAAGGCATGGGCAGCATCCTGAGAATAAAGAATATTCCTGCCTAGTGTACCTGCCATGTCAGAGAGCAGCCAGCAATAGGACTGGAAAGGTAGCTTTGGGAAAGTTTACAGAGGCTTTTGAGTTCCATACAGAGGCATTTGGAATTTATTAAGGTTTTTTTATTACTATAATGGCAAATGATTATAATCATTATATATAAATGATATATATATATATATAAATGATTATAATACCAAATATAGTGGCAATGATTAGAGAATCATTGAGAATAACTGAAAGTCAATCTGGAGCATAATAAGTGAAACAATTTAAGTAAATCAGAACTACACGGTCAGATAATCATTGGTCTTTATTGCATTTGAAAAGCTAAGAAAAAGTGGAAGGTACATGGAAGATTCCAAAAAAATGGAAAAAGTAATCTAACCTTATGAAATTCTTTATCCTGACTGTTGAAAGAACCATGTTACAGAATAATAGAAAAGAAGCCATTTAGGATAAGCTTCCTAACACAAAAGGTGAAAAAATTTAATAAACAGGATACCTTGATCATGAAATCTTTTTTAAACACATAAAAGCTTAAATAATTTCACACCCACATAGCCACACATATTTGGTCTTACAAACCCCTTCAGTTTGTGAAAATGTTTACCAGTTTGCAATTTCACCCATTTTTTACCACACTAGCAATGTCACACTGATGATACAGCTGATGGTATTGACTATTAGTGACCTTAAGAACACAGCTGGGTTTCTATTTTTATTTCTGTAAAACCTTCTTTCTGCTGCTCGATGATGCTTTAAAGGGCCAAACTAAACTCTAGAGTCAAGGCAGCTTGTATTTTAAATTTACATATGTATTTTACACAACAAAACCAGATTTTAAAACACATATACACACTCCCACACACACAGAGAATATGTAACGACAATAAAGAAACCCATTTGCAAACCAATGTGGAATGAATAACTGGACTTTGCCCAAGTTCAAAGAACCATTTCAGGTTATACAGAATTACCTCTATTGGCAACAGACTTTATAATGGAGCTACTTTAGATTCAGGTACATCACTGATGATTTGCTAAAAATAAACAAAAATATCTAACACAGAAGATAATGATGAACAATACAGGCTGAAATATTTTTTCAATGACTATGAAGGACAGAAAATGGGGACAGAATTTATTTCTATTTGGGTGGTTACTTACTCTCTTTCACTCAAATGGAGAGTTTCATCTCTCTATTTGCAGAAAAAAGAATTTATCTACAAATAGGCAGATTTCTGAATATAGGTAATACAGATACAAACATATATTTAAAATTACTAATGTAGGTTGATGCTGAGTAAACAGGATTGTATACTGTGAACATTGGTAAAATCGCTATTTAGCAAGCAAAAACAGATTCAAGAATGGTGGTTTGCCAGAGAAAGAGCTCAGTAGTTGCTAAGAACAAGCTGGCAGGGAAATTCCATGAGTCAGAAAAAAGAAAGGAATTGGGTGATTTCTCTAGCCATTCTGCTCATTGTTTACAACACAAAATGGAGATGCTAAGTCACTTCAGTCATGTCCGACTCTGTGTGGTCCCATAGACGGCAGCCTACCAGGCTCCCCCGTCCCTGGGATTCTCCAGGCAAGAACACTGGAGTGGGTTGCCATTTCCTTCTCCAATGCATGAAAGTGAAAAGTGAAAGTGAAGTCGCTCAGTCGTGTCTGATTCTAGCGATCTCATGCACTGCAGCCTACCAGGCTCCTTTGTCCATGGGATTTTCCAGGCAAGAGTGCTGGAGTGGGGTGCCATTGCCTTCTCCACAAAATGGAGATACTTTTTGTGAAAATAATTTTATATTTTTATGCTTGTGAAAGGTTGGTTAGTAAAAAATGTCAGAATTTCCTGAAGGTAGGCATTTGGTTTTTAACCAAGTGAAAAAGTAAAAAATTTTCAATGTTAGGGAGTGGTTTACTTGCTAAGTCATATCCAACTCTTGGGACCCCTTGGACCCCTCTGTCCAGGGAGTTGGAATATTGGGATGGGTTGCCATTTTCTTCTGCAGGAGATCTACTAGCTCAGGAATCAAACCCAGGTCTCTGGCATTGCTGGCAGATTCTTCACCAACTGAGTTACGGGGGAAGTTCAGTTCCTACTAGGGAAGCTCAATGAGGATATGTATGTAAATACAGATTTTCTATAACCTTAGGTCTCTTATTTGAAAAAAAGTGCATCAATGTGCCCTTGTTAGCCTGATTCCTTCTAAAGAAAATACAAAAGGCTGACTAACAGGAATTCAAAGTCAGTTATCCAAGTCTTTCTCTCCTCTAAGTATGAGTGGAGCTATAGCTATGGTGAAGTGAAAGTGAAAATGTTACTCAGTCATGTCTGACTCTTTACAACCCCATGCACTATAGCCCACCAGGCTCCTCTGGTCCATGGAATTCTCCAGGCAAGAATACTGGAGTGCGTAGCCATTCCGCTTTGCTAGGGGATCTTCCAGACCCAGGGATGGAACTGGGTCTCCTGCATTGCAGATGGATTCTTCACTGTCTGAGCCATCTGGAAGGCCCTAGCTGTGGTAAAGTGAAGTCGCTCAGTCATGTCTGACTCTTGCGACCCCATGGACCATAACCTACTGGGCTCCTCTGTCCATGGGATTTTCCAGGCAAGAGTACTGGAGTGCGTTGCTGTGGTAAGAACTGACAAATTAAGCCTTACTCTGCAGGACTGAGAGCTGCTTGAAAAGTGGATTATGCTATATTTATTTCTCTGTATTTCAGGAAACAGTGTATGGCACAAAAAGGATGTGTTGAGTAAAAACATCTGAAATACTCTACATTGTAGCCCTACTGTATGACAGCTATGCTTATCAAGCATTACTCAAGTCCAGGCCTAAGGGAGGAAGAAGATTTCGGAGTGTCCCAGTATGGGGACATGCTGTAATGACACAAACAAAGCCCTCCCCCACACAGAAACAGCTGTTCCGTAGGTGTGAGATAAGGCATGGTTCCTGATAAGACATGGTTTGTGCTGTGTCTTTAAAGCAACACATCCTCTCTTAGGGTGTCGGTCTAAGAGAGAAATAGCTCAGAAAGGAATAATTAGATGATGTCGCCAATGCTGAGACTTGTCTGATTCATCCAGACTCTGTAATCAAAAGTTGTACATCCGGTTGTAAAGCATATCTCAGTGCTCCTCTCATCCCCACATCGCCACCCAGTATTATGCAGAATTAAATGATGTAAAAAATTTGAGTGTGATCTGAGCTTCTGATGTGTTATCCCTGACACCTGCTGATGGTGTTAAGGGGTGGATATTGCTAAAGAAAGGATTAAACTATCTTTCAAGCAAACTACTCCCACATCATGAGTTGCACTACATTTAGACTGAATCACTGTTGCACAATTTCTCAGTAAACTAATATGCACTCTTTTGAATCACTCTCTTTTATTTAAAATCTAATTTAGGTGTAAATCATTCACTTTCCATTAAGGTGTAAAGTTTCAGTAAAATGCAAGTTCAGGCCAGATTTTTCTTATGGAAGCAAAGTTAACGTAGCTAAATAACTCTACCTAAGATTGCAACAAGAATCTTAAAAATATGATTCAAAGTTAGTTTAGTTAAAGCTTCAGTAATTTAAGGAAATTGCCTAGGCAAGTAATTGGTATTATACCAAACTAAATATTTCACAGTTGCTTTTACATTTTACATTTGCTTTTGCCTAAAAATAAAAACTGGAGCAATACAAGGGAAAACTGCCAAGACTGAAAATAATATTCAGCAGCTGTAAGTAATTGGGAGTGATAATCATAATTAGACAAGATGTAAGATATGTATTAAAGCCCAGAATGTATCTTCCTGTTGGCAACTGGGAGAAATCCCAAAGGCCTGGACCCTCCACATAGCCCACACACTCTGCTTCATGCCTCAAAGCCCTTCTGTCACCAAGTTTGGCATTAGATGAGCCATGAAACCACTCCCAAGGACATGTGCCACACTGTTACTCCTGAGAAAAGATAGAGGAAAAGAAGAAATGGAAGAGGGTCATACTCTCTGCCTTCAAGGAGCCTGCAAAGAGAAGAAACAGCCAATTATCTTGCAGTAATTGGCATCCAAGTCCTCTGAAAGAAGTCAAGATAATAAAGAAAATAAATATTTTTGTAAGATAAAATGGAGGTCAGCTTTGTAAGACCAGAGAAACATTGGTTTAACCAAGTATAGGTGAAGAATGAAGTAAAATGCCTTATTCCATGGAAAACAACTCAAGCTAAAGAGAAAGCTCTATGGGGACAGGAGCCACTTCTGTTTTGTTCATTCATTCAGAGAATGCCTCACACATAGCACACGCTCAACTTGCTAAATGAATGAGCAAATTGATAGTGCTTAGGTAATACTTGAGGGAGTTTATCCTGTGTTAGATGTTGTACTGGGTGTTTTAAGTGTATCAGCATATTTAATCTTCACTGTCACTTCTGAGATACTATCAATACCAATCCTTATTTGCTAAAGAGGATGCTAAACGAAGCACAGCTGAGGAACATGTCCAAGTTACTCTAGTTAGAAAGAGATGGGGCTAGACTTGGAACCAAAGTCCTCTGGATCTATACTCCATGTATTATGCACATTATATTTTAGAACTAGAATGTCTTCAGCTTTACTAAGAAAGTTGGAAGGCTTTTCTATTGTTTGTTTTAAATTTTGATTATTAAACGACACCAAAGTAGCATCCTTGATATACACCATTTCAGTCTGTTCTCTTCTTTTGCCTAAATAAAATGGCAAGCTTGAAAGCATCTAACACATTGTTCAAGGGCTGTGTATTCTCTTTCTCTCTCTTTATTTTAAAACTTCACCCTTTTTTCTTCTTCCTTTTCCTTCCCTTGTCTTGATTTAAATGTCTTCTTTCCTTATTCTTCTCTTGAAATCAAAGACAATTAAACAGGTATAGGAGAAAAACAGAAGTTTCTTCCTTCTACACTTTGCTTTAAAAGTAAGACATCATAGCAACAACTATTGAAATAGGGTATTTTATCAAAGCCTTATTAGACAAATCATATTTTTAAGAACATTTCCCCATGTTTAATATATACCTTTTAAACACATTTGGTATAAGATAAAAATGCACACATGACAAGGAGGAATGTTCCGTAATTTCATCATGCTTATAGTCCAATGGAAGATAAAGATACACATATCTTTATTATAAAAATAAATTATATATATGTAGAAAGATATGTGTATCCTTCTCTTCTACTGGTCTATGCTGCTGCTGCTGCTGCTGCTAAGTCGCTTCAGTCATGTCCGACTCTGTGCGAACCCATAGACGGTAGCCCACCAGGCTCCCCCGTCCCTGGGATTCTCCAGGCAAGAACACTGGAGTGGGTTGCCATTTCCTTCTCCAATGCATGAAAGTGAGAAGTGAAAGTGAAGTCGCTCAGTCGTGTCCGACTCTTAGCGACCCCATGGACTGCAGCCCACCAGATTCCTCCATCCATGGGATTTTCCAGGCAAGAGTACTGGAGTGGGGTGCCATTGCCTTCTCGAAGCATAATGAAATTATAGAACATTCTCCCTTGTCATAAATGGCTTCCCAGGTGGTGCTAGAAATAACCTGCCAATGTAGCAGACATAAGAGAAGCAAGTTCAATCCCTGGGTTGGGAAGATCCCCTGTAGAAGGGAATGGCAACCCACTCCAGTATTCTCGGTAGGAGAATCCCATGGATGGAGGAGCCCAGTGGGCTATAGTCCATAGGGTTGCAGAGAGTCAGATACAACTGAAGTGACTAAACACACACACAAGTAAAAATTGAAGCATTATGAAATCAGGTAGGAGATTAAAAATTGTTACTAGATTAGGTGGGCTTTATGGGGGAGGTTTTAGTTTACATTTTTACAGAAGAATAGGACTTTGATAAGTGGCTAAGTAGAATAGGAAGTAGGCCCTTTTAGGCTTAAGGATATAATATGTGCAAATGACAGGGAAGACTGTTTAGAAAAATGTCTTATGTGCCTGAAGCTAAGAGTGTATATGAATCTGGACAAGTTGACTAGAACCAAATATCAGACATCCCTGAATACTGAGCCACACAACTTTGGCTTTCCTCAACAGGCAGTGGAAACGCCTGAAGGTCTGGAACTAACGTAGGCTCCTACTCTTGCTTATGCTGGTACAATCTACTGTCCACAGAACAGTCAAGGGTATATTTTAAAACGTCAGCTAGTCCCTCTGCATGTAACTGTGTTGTGGATTCTCATATCACTCAGAAGGAAAACAAACTCTCACTATAGTTCAACTACACCTGTGATCACATGCCAGTTCCCTCCTAATGTTACTTAGGATAGGTAGCAGTATGATACTCAAAGGCACCTAAAAACATGGCAGGGAACATACAACAGATCTGACCATCACAGAGGCAAAGATGGATGTCTCCAAATTCAAGATCATATCTGGGGGCCCAGGTTCATCTAGTCAGATGGAATTGACTGAGCATACACACACGCAAGAAATATGATAAAAGGGTATATTTGGAGATATATGAAATTGAGTAATAAAAGAATCCTATGTACATGTACATGAGTAATCAGTCATGTCCAGCTATATATGACCTCATGGATTGGAGCCCTCTAAGCTCTTCTGTCCTTGGAATTCTCCAGGTTAGAATACTGGAATAGGTTGTCATTTACTACTCCAGAGCATCTTCCTGTCTCAGGGATCAAATCTGCATCTCCTGTGTTTCCTGCATTGTCAGACAGATATTTTACCACTGTGCCACCTTACCCACATTATTATATGTTTGTTTCCAGTACTTAGTACAGTTCTTAGTACCTAGTTCAATAAATATTTGCTGAATGAATGAAAGTATATGGTAAATTCTCTAACTTATAGACAAGTAGCTTGCTTGCTTCACAAAAAAAGATTTTATTTTGTAGGAGAGACATATATTCCTTTTGAAAGTGAAAGTGAAAAATCACTCAGTTGTGTCCAACTCTTTGTGACCCATGAAATTCTCCAGGCCAGAATATTGGACAGGTTAGAGTTTCCTTTCTCCAGGGGATCTTCCCAACCCAGGGATTGAACCCAGGTCTCCCACGTGGATTCTTTACCAGCTGAGCCACAAGGGAAGCCCAAGAATACTAGAGTGGGTAGCCTACCCCTTCTCTAGTGGATTTTCGCAACCCAGGAATTGAACCTGGTTCTCCTCCATTGCAAGCACATTCTTTACCAACTGAGCTATCAGGGAAGACTCTAACCTATCTATTTATTTATTTAATTGATTGTTCATTCAATAGATATTTCTTGAGTACCCACTGTGTACCAGAACTTACCAGACTTTGTATCTGGAAATATTTAGATAAACAAAACAGGCCCTAGGAGAGTTTATAGTCTGGTGAAAGAAATAGATATGTACACAAATAGTTGTAACGCAATATGATAATTTTATTAAAAGGAATATGCATTGTGACCTCATGACACAATAGGGTAATCTGTTCAGCTTGTTGAAAAAGGAAAGGGGATTCAGGAAAGATTGACCCAAAATGCATTTTAAAGGATGAATAAGGAGTTTTGAGAGTCCTTTTTACTCTACTCAATTGACGTACTATTTAATTTGTCATGATAATAAAAATATTATCTTTTCTTTGTGTGCTTGGCTTTTAAGATCTGTTTATTTATGATATCATTTTATGTGCTTTGCTAATTATTAGTCCTTTATTATTATACTGGTTTTATTGCACTCAAGATTCCTAAATAACAGTAGCAGCAACTATGAAATAGATGTCACTGAGAAGGTAACAGGCCAATTAAATATTTATTTATGTTAAGAAAAAATAAAACATCATTCTAAGTCCTGAATAAGAGAAAATAATTTAAGTAGTTTCATGGTTTTAAATTAGACTTCTTACATATCAAAACTTGAAAAGCTATCTGTTCAACAATAGACTTACTTTCTTCATCATCTTCTGATTGTTTAAAACTCATTTGTGATGCAAAGTGAAAGTGAAAGTGAAGCCTCTCAGTTGTGTCTGACTCTTTGCGACCCCACTCACTGACTATAGCCTACGAGGCTCCTGGGTCCATGGGATTTTCCAGGCAAGAATACTGGAGCGGGCTTCCATTTAAAGAGAAACATCAAATAGTTGATTTTGCTATATGTTTACTAAAGTGTAGTAGTTTTAGCCCTTGAATCTCACTCACATGGAATCAACGATTGTATTTTTAAGAAAACTCCCCACTGGCAGGGGTCAAGGCATCTTCTATCTCTTTTGATTTCTTAGAGTTATAAACAACACAATTTATTATTCTTGTAGCATGAAAATATAGGCATTGGTAAAAGTTCCACTAAAAACTAGCTGCTGGCAATTCAAACTCAGTGTGACTAAAAGAGCTTCCAGATTTGAATTATGAATTTGGGGGTGAAACAATATTCTTTCATTACATTATTCATTTCCTACTAGAAAACAGTACTTGAAATCCTGATTTCATTAATAAGAGGTAGTTAAAAATACATTGGTGGAGTTGTTTTATTATTACTATTATTATTCTTATGGTAAATGAGAACCAGTCTCAAGCATAGCTGAACATGTCTGTGACATTCAGTTTCTGGAACATAACATAATTCACATTCAAAGAGGCAACTGTCCTCTTGTGAAACAAAGTGGAATCCATTAAGTAGACTCCCACAGTATCCCAAGCTTGGTGAATCACTAGGTGCAATCTCTCAGTGAAAATTCAACATGACTGTTAGCCAAGTACCCACAGGAGTTTCTCTCTATGCATAAGATTGTGATCTTTCCAATGTATAAATATAGTCATACAATTCAACAGCTCCAAATTCTTCAAACTCTCCTTCAGTATAAAAAGCTAAACATTTTTTTCAATACAGTCGAGTTCATTCTATCTGCCTAGAGTTCCGTTTCAATTTTCTCCACTCCAGGCCTCAAACTTCACAGTCCAGCAACACTAATCTACTTTTAGAGCCTAGAGTACATGCCGTGATCTTGCCTTTCCTCATGCCTTTGAATATATTGTTTTCTCTACTCAGATGATGGTCCCCTTTGGTAAAACTATCTGTTAAATCATCTTCCCAGGCAATCAACTGCCCAGGCAATTTTAAATACACAATTTTCTGTCTCACTGCAGTTTGCCCATGCAGTTCTAATATTCCTGAGATTGTATTATAATTGTTTGATATCTTTCCTCACACACACACACAAAAGGTCTTGGAAGAGAAAATCTCTTTGTTTTTCCAGCATTTAGTATAGCATCTGGCCAATAAAAAAGACCCACAAATATGTGTGTGTGTATTTATATATACATACTTACATACCAGGGAAGCCCTATCCCTAGTATTTCAGTCAGTAAAGAATCTGCTTGCAGTGCAGGAGACCCAGGTTCGATCTTGGGGTTTGGAAAATCCCCTGGAGAAGAAAATGGCAATCCACTCCAGTATTCTTGTCTGGAAAATCCTAGGAACAGAGAAGCCGGGCAGGTACAGTCCATGGGCTCGCAAGAGTTGGACATGACTTAGTGACTAAACCAAACCATATAATACATATATATATATATGTAATATCACTTAGATGTGGAATCTAATAAAGCAAGCAGAACGTGTAAAAGCACAGGTAGACTAGTGTTACCAGAGGCTGGGAGCTGGGGAAATTGCAGAGATTGTTGTACAAGGGTATAAACTTACAATCAGTAGACAAATGGGTTTTGTAGATCTAATGTACAACATAGTGACTGTAGACAATAATACTGTGCTATAACCTTCAAAGTTGCTAAGAGACTAGATCTTAACTGTTCCCACCACAAAAATGATCATTTTTTTATAATAGTATTCTTTATTTTTATGACAGTACTTTAAAAAGATTTTGTTTACGTATTTATTTTTGGCTTCCCTGGGTCTTAGTTGCTGCGCATAGGCTTCCTCTAGTTGTGGTGAATGGGGGCTGCTTTCTTGTTGCAATGAGTAGGCTTCTCATTGCGGTGGCTACGCTTGCTGTGGAACACAGGCTCTAGGGCACATGGGCTTCAGAAAACAGAGTCAGTAGCTGTGGCACATGGGCTTAGCTCCCCTGTGGCATATGGGGTCTTCCTGGACCAGGGATCAAATCCATGTTTCCTGCACTGGAAGGTGGATTCTTAACCACTAGATGAACAGAGAAGTCCCCAAAATGATTATGTGACATGATAGAAGTGTCAGCTACCGCTATGGTGGTGATCATATTGCAATATACAAGTGTATCAAATCCACACTGTTATACACCTTAGACTTACACACTGTTATAGTTCAACTATATCTCAATTAAAATAAATTTAAAATATATACATAAATGAATATTGTCCACTATTAGAAATAGTTACAATGCATATAAGATAAATAATGTTAGCTGATATTTGCTGAGTACTTAGGTCCAGTCTAATGCAATGTGCTACATGTGCTTCACCTCAAATTCTCACTGCAGTCCTGCCAGGTGGATTATATTATTTCTATTTTGTTCTTGAGAAAACTGAAGATCAGAGAGATTAGTCGAATAGGCCACACGTTGTCATAAGGCAAAACCAGACATGAATCTAAAATCTGTCTGACTCCAGTGCTAGTTTTCTCCCCAGAACACCCGACTACTTTTTTATTATTGTTAAGATCTTGAAAGACACAAATTAGATTTTGATTTATTCTTCTCCATTTCTTTTCAGCTCCAAGTACAGCCCAGTATGGAATTACCGGGAGCGCTGACGTTCTTTTCTCCTGCTGGTACCTTGTGTTGACACTGTCCTCTTTCACCAGCTTATTCTACCTGAAGAATGCCATTCTACAATAAATATAAAGACCCATAAAAGGCTTTGAAGGATTCTCTGAAAGTGCTGATGGCTGGATCCAATCTGGTACAGTTTGTTAAAAGCAGCGTGGGATATAATCAGCAGTGCTTACATGGGGATGATCGCCTTCTGTAGAATTGCTCATTATGTAAATACTTTAATTCTACTCTTTTTTTGATTAGCTACATTACCTTGTGAAGCAGTACACATTGTCCTTTTTTTAAGACGTGAAAGCTCTGAAATTACTTTTAGAGGATATTAATTGTGATTTCATGTTTGTAATCTACAACTTTTCAAAAGCATTCAGTCATGGTCTGCTAGGTTGCAGGCTGTAGTTTACAAAAAAACGAATATTGCAGTGAATATGTGATTCTTTAAGGCTGCAATACAAGCATTCATTTCCCTGTTTCAATAAGAGTCAACCCACATTTACAAAGATGCATTTTTTTTCCTTTTTTGATAAAAAAAGCAAATAATATTGCCTTCAGATCATTTCTTCAAAATATACCATATCTAGATTTTTCTGCTCGCATGATATTCAGGTTTCAGGAATGATCCTTGTACTATAACTGGCTGTGCAGCTCTGCTTCTCTTTCCTGTAGGTTCAGCATGGGTGTGCCTTCATAAAATAATTTTCTCTTCATCTCCAACTAATAAAATGCTTTTGCCAAATTCTACAACTTGAAAGCAAAAAGCAACCACAATGATAAAGTTAATACTAACCTTATCCTGTCTCTAAAGAACAAAGGAGCTATCAAATTGTAAAAGTCTCTTCCCTCATTACCAATAGGGTTTTGAGAATTTTGCCCAGCTTTGTGGGCAAACAAAAGCTCAGCTTTGTGATGAAAACACATAGCTCAGCTTTGTGATGAAAACAATTTAACTAATATAGTACAGGTAAATCCACTGTATGATTTCTTTAGTTGTAGCTAAATGTTAGATTCACTTTGGGAAATAATTCCCTTTAAAATGATAGCACAGTCCATCCAAAATTGTCTGGCAATACAGCATCTTTTCCTTTCACTATTAGAGGCCAAAATTTTTAAGGTGGTTTGTCAGAAAGGACACAAAGTCCAATTACCTAACATTAAATGAGATGGTAAACATTCAAAATTAATTTGGTTCTGTGGCAAATAAGTTGGTATGCTAGATATAGTGTTCCTGTGGACAGGAGCATTTTGCACATTTTCCAGCTAAAAACATTGTTCAGTTGATAGTTTGGCATACATGTTATACAAAAATGCTCCAAAATATAACAAATATTCCATCCTAGTATGCAGCAGATCAATCCCTGAAATAACTAATTCTGTGGTTAAATCTTTCTCTATAGCCATATCAGCTTAAACAAGCAAAGCTAAAATGAAAATAAATTATCATGCTTTATTTCTTACATGATATATGTAAGATGTGTTCAAATGAAGACAAGCCATTAGTGATGACGAATGTCTTAAAATAAATTAATTGCTAAATTATCATGGATTTTAAATTATTTCTATCACAAAGAATGAAAACTACATTTTTGAAGGAAAATGCTGTTATTCTACAAGTATTATATTACAAGAATAGTTCGATGGTTTACTCTTTACTAAAGACAGACCATAGCCTTGAAAGCCATTTGCAAGTTTGATAAAGTTACCAATTTTACTATCCCTAGAGAAATTTCTGCAAATAGTTCCCTTTTGCAAGTTATAACAATACCTGCTAATCTAGTTAGAAACAAGATATTTCACAGAGGTTGTATACATTTAAGATATCTAATGTAGATAAGTAAAATAAAAATAAAATTTTGTCCCAAAGTACAACATAAATCTATTTTAATTAGAAATGTGAATCCTAAATGAGGAGGCATGTATATACAACATTTCCACAAAATGCCAATGATATTACATAATGCTATTAAATTTACTGTAATAATTTATTATGTTATTTTGACTGATACACTAAGAAAGGTTTTTACAAAAACCACATATGACATTTTAACTTTGATTATTATTGATTTGCTTTTCAAAATCTTTTTGTGGAACCGGTGAGTAAACTACAAAATATTTTTTGTGTGTATTGCAGCTTTAAAGTGGCACACTCCATAATAATCTACTTACTAGAAATAGTGGTGCTACCACAGAAGTGTTAACCATCAGTACCATTGTTTGGGAGAAAGAAACAGATCAAGAATGCATATTATACAGTGATCACTTTCCTAGAGTAAAAATACCTCCTCTTTGTAAGGTTTGTAGGGTAAATGTGAGGTAAACTGAGGTATAAACTATGGATGAACCAAATAATTAGTTCAAAGTGTTGTCATGATTCCGAATTTGTGGAGTCTGGTGTTTTTCCCATAGAATGTGACAGAAGTACAGTCATAGCTCAGTAGCTATATGTATTTGCCTTTATGTTAGAAGAGATTTCCTTGAGTGACATTTTTAAATAGAGGAGGTATTCACTATGTTTTTCTGTATCAAGCAGCATTCCTAGTTGTTAGGCCCCTGGACAGAGTGAAATCATGAGTATTTATGAGTTCAATATTGTTCAAATAAGGCTACAGTATTTGCTTTTTTGTGTGAATGTATTGCATATAATGTTCAAGTGGATGATTTTACATTTATGGACATTTGAAATGTCTGATTACTCCATTTTATCAGTCCTGATTGTACAAGATTGTTGCAATTTCAAAATAGCAGTTTTATGAAACTGATTTATCTTTTGATCTATAACAATTTTTCTAGCTATTCATTTCAGCATTATATTTCTACAGGTTCGATTTGTGGGACTCTTTTTGTTGCCCCTGAATTTTTTTCAAAGAAAGAAAAAAGAAAAAGCAGTTGAGAAAGTAGAGTAGAAAGATAGAAGACTGAAAGGGGGAAAAGGTAAAGGGAAAAGGAAAAAAGCAAGGAAGGAAAAGAAGGAAAGAGGGAAGAAGAAAGGAGAGGCTGGGAGGGAGGGAAGAGCCAGAATATTAGGGTAGTCGACGTAATTCACTTGCATTCTTTTAACTGCAACTGGTGTAATTATGCTTTATTTACAATGATCCCATTTGAAACATAAGTCCTGTTACACCACTGAGTTACTATTATGCAGCAATTGTATAATGAAAAGTACTGCCCAAACTATAGTATTGTGTTATGGCCGGGACACTACAAGATTTGAGAAAGAACATCAAACTTAAAGCCACTGTTGGGGAGTTCAAACTTAGCTGAAAAATTAATGCTTCATCATAACATTTAAGCTATATCTAGAAAGTAGACTGGAGAACTGAGAAAATTACCAGATAATTCAGGACAATATATATAAATACCCCAGTGTGTGAACTCAGAAAACTCTGAGAAATTTATCAAAGCCAATTATCTATATTGATTAAATTTACTGAATAACTGTTAATTTATCCATTGTGCTTAGCTTTGTGACACAGCCGAAAGTTATCTATTTAATCTTTTCAATAAAAATTGTTTTTTGAAATTCAGAAATGATTTAAAAAGAGGTCAGGTTTTTAACTATTTATTGAAGTATGTGGATGTACAGTATTTCAATAGATATGAATATGAATAAATGGTATGCCTTAAGATCCTTTGAATATGTATTTACTTTAAAGACTGGAACAAGCTCTTCCTGTCTTTTAGTAAAACATCCATATTTCATAATCTGATGTAAAATATGTTGTACTGTTTCCAATAGGTGAATATAAAGTCAGTTTATCAATTAAAATATGTACTTGACTCATTTGAAAATTCTACTAATTTGAGGGAAAAGGGAAGAAATAGTAAACATATTTCTGCTATTCCCTTCTTTTCTGTTGCTTCCACTGTACCACACACATCTTTCAGATACTCCAAAGCAACACAAGATGAAAATATTAGATGCTACAATTTAAAAAGGATCCACTTTAGCCTTTCCCTCTGTTACTGATTCCCCAAAGGTCTAACAAGCTGAACTACATCTAGCCTGAAGAAGAAATTTTCTGGAAAGATTTCATTATCAATTATTTAGAACTTTTACCTCCTAAAATGCATCACAGTAAGCAACAGAGACTGATGGTGAAATCTTGTTGGTTTTACAGACTAAAGATCTGAAAATGGAAATGCCTATAGAAGTTAGGCAGAGTACAATTTCATGAGATTGCTGGGTATAAAACAAGGAGTATATATTCCACTTCAAGGCATTCAAATACTATTTCAATAAAAGCACCTTGCTTTCCAAACAAAATGTGATTTGACTGAAAGCCCATAGTTTGTAACAGCTGTAACATTTGTGTAAAACGAGGGCCACTCCAAATGAATGATTTAACCTCTCTTCTCCAAATCTGTCCATTTATACTCATCATGCAAATAAAAGGGAACAATGTGGTAGATAAACTAACAAACTGTGAAAAAGATTTACACTTGATGCATTAAGATATTTTAAAGTATGGGTGTCATTGCCATTCTGTGAAAACCATATCTGCCAAATCTCTTTCCCTTTTCAAAACCAAAAACACGCACAAATAAACATCTTATTTTCCCTCTGGCTCATTATTTCTCCCTTTGTAATTTCTATTATGCAAACAATCGCATAGAAACATAAGTATCAAGTCTCAGACTCTGAAAGCTAACATGTGAAGCAGAACTATTTTTCTCCCTGAATATCAGAGGTCAAAACACAGATACTTCAAAATGACATCCAGCTACTTGGAAGATAATTACTTACTTTTGCCTGGCAGGCAGAAATTTAAAAATTTTAAGAGAAAGACTTCCGAGAATAATTCATTCTAGATAATGTAATTTGATTCAAACACCAGAGTGCCAGTGTACTCACCCTGAACTACCCAAGAAGCATACACCTTCACACTCATATGCACTTTTCCCTAATAATCCCAGATTTATGGAAAATATTTAGAAATTGACATATATAGTAGAAAAAGAAAAAAAAACTGGCAAATGAATGAAATGAATACTTTGCATTCTTCCTGGAAAGGAAGAAAGAAGGAATAGATTTCAGTTTTCAACCTAAAAGCTCCTCCCACAGTTCTCCTAAGACTACCATGACTCTCCCAAGGCCTTCAGTCTAAGACTTCTGCTCATTTCTGCTCACCTCAGAGACAGACGTGTCAACTAGAATTACTTCTCAAGTGTCACAGCTATCTCTATCTTGAATTTTACCACAGCAAAGTACTTTAGCAGACATTAAAGGTACTTTAAAGCATTATTATTGTCTCATTGATGATAAAACAAGATTCATAAATTTTAAATCACTTGCTGAAAGTTATGCTTTGACCACATTACTAGCTTTAGAAACAATATATGTGCATTTATATTTATATACAAATAACTTTGTTTACATGTATTTTTTCCCTTTAATGCCATCCTTTTATTTTCCAAAGCCTTCAGAGGTTATGTGGTTTAAAGATGAATCACATTATACATCTCATCTAAAAATTTGGGTGTGCGACTACCTTTGGACACATAGCCCTTGATAATATTAGGCCCATCACACCAAATGGAGGCTCTTGTCATAAGCATATGTATCTTTTTTATATAGCATTTTGTAAAAGCATACCAAGTTTTGAATAACCCACTGACTATTCCTCAGGCATCTGCAATCAACAGAATTCTTAGAGAAATGGTGAGTAGAATATATACACACATTTTTTTAAAATACACAATAGAATACTGATTTTAATCTTAAGCGATGTTGTTTGAACAAATTTATGCCAAAATAGTAATTATATGCACATCTGTTTGTGCTGGGGCAGGAGAATGAGAGAAAGATTCTAATTTTAGAAATTAAACTATATACAACCTAAGGAATACACTTGCATTTTGTTGTCAAAATAGAAATATAATGCAAATCCTGTAAATGTCACTCTAGTCTGAAAAAAACAGAAAGCAAAGCTTTCACATACATGTAAAATAAACACATCAATTCATTAATGAAGGATGTGGGAAATCTGGGTTCCATCCCTGGGTCATGACAATGTGAAGAAGGGAATGGAACCTACTCCAGTATTCTTGCCTGGAAAGTGGCATGGACAGAGGAACCTGACAGGCTATAGTCCATGGGGTTGCAAAGAGTCAGACATGATTGAGCGACTATCACTTTCAAGAAGTTACAACTGGATAGAAGGACAATCCAAAGAACAGGAACATTTATAGATCAAGAATATTGAAATTAATATGTTTATAGAGGCAAAACTGGATTCTTCCAGAAAAGGAGAAGAATAAAGTTGTAACCTTAACCAGCAGAACTTACTTATGTGTTGGATGACAAGATATACTTTGCCTTGCTATCATTGTAAAATTGTTCAAATGCAATGAAAGGTGGAGTCCCCATGGAATCAGAACCAGGTAAACTGCAAGGGTTTTTGCTAAGGAGTGCCTGGGTTTTTCATTCACACAGCTTTTCCCTTAAAATAATGAGATACAAAAGTCTTAAAAGCACATGAATTAAATGAATTGCTAATATTTTAAGGTTTGATAATATAACCTCTATTGTAATGAGTCAGATAAAACCACATTATCTATATCTACTATTTTACATTTTCTGTATTCTAATTACTCATTTTCTTCCTTAACCACAAACCAATATCCAATAGTTTGAGACATATAGAAGGAGAAATAAACAATTAAAATATAACAAGGATGACATTCTTCAATAATCTACCTTGTTGAAAAATGAATATATTTTGACCACTTGTTAAAAGAAAAAGTATTTATCATTTGGAGGGAGGAGCATTTTATTCTTGGGATAACAGGAATTTTTATGAAAAATAAGGAGAATGAAGTAACAGTTAAGATGGCAGTATCTCTTCAACCAAATACAACAGTAATGTTGAAAACACTGCAAGACACCATTGATGAACTGAATGGTCTGCTTCCACTTACTGCTAATGAACCTAGTGCTTGCAAATTTTGGTTTGGTAGAAGCTCCAGGAGGTAACATGGTTCATTAGGCTTTCAAAGCTTTAAAATGTTAAAGGAGGTGGTTTTCCTCCTTCATTTCAAGTGAATTGCTAAAAGCATCATGATGTTCCTCAGTGGAACTTTGAATTTGTTAGTTTCTTTATTAATTTTGACTTTTTTACACTCAAAAAAGTTAACTTTACACTACACGCAGCATACTTCAACTTCCTGCAGGTTTGAATTGTGCTTAAGCAAATACTGCAAGCACATGGAATTTCCTGAGAAAATTTCAGGACCTTATTTTAGAAAAAGGACTTAAGCAATATTCTTTACAGACTGGAATATGCTAATAAAAAGAGCAATTTTCTTGATTGCACCGATAGAATCCATAGAACTCTTACATAGTTTTCTAAGTAGTTTCATAAATGGAGGTTGCAGTTGCCCTGAAACTTGACATCTCCCTACTACACATTTGACAAGTGACCTGGCAAATAATGCAGTCAATAGCTCATTTATGACGTACTCCTCAAGAAATTGTTGCCAGAGATCTGAAACTGCTTCCAGCTGATGTCTTTCAAAACAAAGCACATACTCACACATACAAACACAAAATCACGTTGCTGTCAGTGATCTGGAAAAGAAGCTTGCAAGCCAGCCATGTGGTGTTCTGGATAATTCAAAAAACGAAGAAGAAACGACAACAGTGCAGCCAACAGCTTCTGTTTCTGTTTCATTTGCTAAGATTTTCGCAGAAGTAACATCTTGTGATTTAATTAATCAGAAGGTGGCACCTGCTTTAACTGCGGATATGGAGAAAAAGAGAGTTTTTTTGGAATAAAATTTATTTTTGGAAATACATTTTTCCTGTTGATACTATGTAACTAGTTTGTTATGCTTTTGAAAGTCTTTCTATCTAATAATTTTAAACCTTGACAAAGTGAAAGACTGGGGTTTTTTTTTTCAACTTGGAATAATTTTTTTCCTGGAAATGTGTATTTCCAATTTTTAGATAGACAAACTTGCATGTATGTTCACAAATTTCTATTCTCTCATAATTCAATTGTAACGATATATTAACAAAACCTTTTTGGTTTAATATGTGATTGAAATATATCTTTCACCAAGTAACACAAGAACTTATATAATGATCTCCATTTTTACATTGAGATACTCAGCTAATATCTCAGGCTAGCATCATTTCAAGAAGAATCTAGCATCTGTTGATTATGGATATGTTAAAAATCAACTTAGTTTAGAATAAGAAGACATTTATTTAATTTTTGTCAGATAACTCAAAATGTTCACATAACACTCATCCTTTCAGGCATTCATTCTACAAGAAAGTGTGATTATATAACCTTTGAAGAGACTTTTAAAGGAATTAACTGATAGAGTTAACCTGGATGTTTAGAAGACAACCACCAAACTGGAGCAAAAGGTCTCTGTTTCTCTAATGCTTTCTCTAGGAAGTCAATCTCACCTTAAATTTGAAAAAAGAGAGGAGAAGAAAAAAAGGAGAGAAAAAAGGAAGAAGAAAAGGACGGAGGGGAAAAAGAAGCAAGGAAGGAGGGAGAGAGAGAGAGAAAAATTAACAATGTATTTTCTGTTCTGAAAAATAATAGGGAAATGTTCCCAAAGAAAGACTGTGTGTGTGTGTGTGTGTGTGTGTGTACTTACTGCCTGCCCAGATCTATAATGAACAATGCCTTTTCTGTGCAATATGACTTCAGTTTCCACACTTATAATTACTAAATACAGTGAGGCAAATAAAGTTTTCTATTCTGTATTTTGCAATGGTCATTCCTCTTATTTCTTTAAAAGTTTAATTGACATTCATCTATAATAGATTTTGGGTATTATATCATACTGTTTTCTGAAGAAAATATGACTATTTCATTTTATCACACATAATGAAAGAGATAAAACATCCATTGCTCTGTGACTTGGAGAGTTAATAGTGAATTCTCATAAGAAATTGCTTAGTAATAAAATAAAATCTGAATTTGAATATGTTACCACTTTGTAAATATTCACAGTAAAATAAAGAGTCAGATCTTCTATAATTGTCAGGAATAAAATTTTGGTGATGTTTAAAAAAATCCCCAAAGGCCTGTGAATTTAACTCTTTTAATTTCAGGCTTCCAGAAAAACTGAAAAACATTTTTCAAATGTAAATAAAACTTTATTTTAAGGAGTCTCAATATTTTATGTCTGTTATACCAGTATAGTCACATGACATAGTCTATCAGTCTTGGTTGCAAACAACTGAAACAGATTGGCTAGTTTGAGCAGAAAAGGAATTCTTATACTCTTGGATAACTCTCAGAATAATGGAAAACCTGGAGAACAGGATGACATCAATACAGGAAATGCAACCAAAAATGCAGCCAATAGATTGCCAAGCACACAGGTAAGATCATGCTACAGGTAAGGATAACATTTTCATGGACATCTGTCATCTCCTTTGGAGTCTCAGCTCTACTACTGCTAATCTGAGTAATGCCTAAATATTTTCATATCTGCTTCGTTTACCCAAGATCCAAAACCCAGACCAGTTGACCAAACTTAAGTTTATATAATCAAGAACTGAGTCCTCTCACTTGAATTTTAGAAGCAGGAGGAGGGGCCCTTTCTTTCACTAAGATTCATTTGTAGAAGACATTTCCAAGTGATAGAGTGCTTGGATACTATCTAGCCAATATATGAAAAAGGCCATTACACGTGGTCTAAGCAGGTCAATTTGTAAAAACTTGTACGTGAAAGGTATATATTTGCTGTCAAGCTAATTTAGTGGAAATTCTCTATTTTAACTATTATCTAAGAAAATAGCTCAATTATACCTACATATTTAGATTTTTCTATACAAAATTCTTTGGCTTATTATAATGAATATATTGAACAATTTATCAGATTTTCTATTTTATTTGATGTAGTCTTGAATAGTGGAGTTGATGTGAATTTTAAGCTTAATTCATAAATAATAATAAATTCAATTTGGGGAGGTAGATTTATATAGATAGATATGTTGTTGCTGTTGTTCAGTCCTCAGTCATGTCTGACTGTTTGCAGCACTTCCCTCCTTCACTATCTCCTGGAGCTTATTAAAACTCATGTCCACTGAGTCAGTGATGCCATCCAACCATTTCATCCCCTGTCATTCCTTTCTCCTCCTGCCCTCAATCTTTCTCAGCATCAGGGTCTTTTTAAATGAGTCAGTTCTTTGCATCATGTGGCCAATATTGCAGTTTCGGCTTCAGTGTCAGTCCTTCCAATGGATATTCAGGACTGATTTCCTTTAGGATTGACTGGTTTGATTTTCTTGCAGTCCAAGGGACTCTCAAGAGTCTTCTCCAACACCACAGTTCAAAAGCATCAATTTTTTGACGTTCAGCTTTCTTTATAGTCCAGCGGTCACATACATACATAACTACTGGAAAACCAGTAGCTTTGACTAGACAGACTTTTGTCGGCAAATATCTCTGCTTTTAATATGCTAAGTTGGTCATAGCTTTTCTTCCAGGGAGCAAGCATCTTTTAATTTTATGGCTGCAGTCACCATCTGCAGTGATTTTGGAGCCCAAAAACATAAAGTCTGTCACTGTTTCCATTGTTTCCCCATCTATTTGCCATGAAGTGATGGGACTGGATGCCATGTTCTTCGTTTTTAGAATGTTGAGTTTTAAGCCTGCTTTTTCACTCTCCTCTTTCTCTTTCAAGAGGCTCCTCAGTTCCTCTTCACTTTCTGCCATAAGGGAGGTGTCATCTGTGTATCTGAGGTTACTGATATTTCTCCTGGCAATCTTGATTCCAACTTGTGTTTTTCTAGCCCAGCATTTCGCATGATGTGCTCTGCATATAAGTTAAATAAGCAGGGTGACAATATACAGCCTTGACATACTCCTTTCCCAATTTTGAACTAGTCTGTTGTTCCATGTATAATTCTAATTGTTGCTTCTTGACTTGCACACAGATTTCTCAGGAGGCAAGTAAGTTTGTCTGGTATTCCCATCTCTTTAAGAATTTTCCACAGTTGGTTATGACCTCCACAGTTTGTTATGACCTACACAGTCAAAGGCTTTGGCAAAATAAATAAAGAAGAAATAGATGTTTTTCTGGTTTTCTCATGCTTTTTTGATGATCTAACAGATGTTGGCAATTTATCTCTGATTCCTCTGCCTTCCTAAATACAGCCTGAACATCTGGAAGTTTACGGTTCATGTACTGTTGAAGCCTGACTTGGAGAATTTTGAGCACACACTAGCACACACTTTGCTAGTGTGTGAGATGAGTGCAATTGTGTAGTAGTTTGAACATTCTTTGGTATTACCCTTCTTTGGGACTGGAATGAAAACTGATCTTTTCCAGTCCTGTGGCCATTGCTGAGTTTTCCATATTTGCTGGCATACTGAGTGCAGCTCTTTCACAACATCATCTTTTAGGATTTGAAATAGCTCAACTGGGATTCCATCACCTCCACTAGCTTTGTTCATAGTGATGCTTCCTAAGGCCCACTTGACTTTGCATTCCAGGATGTCTGGCTCTAGCTGAGTGATCACACCATCGTGGTTATCTTGTCATGATCTTTTCTGTATAGTTCTGTGTAATCTTGCCACCTCTTCTTAGTATCTTCTGCTTCTGTTAGGTCCCTACCATTTCTGTCCTTTATTGTGCCCAACTTTGGATGAAATGTTCCCTTGGTATCTCTAATTTTCTTGAAGAGATCTCTAGTCTTTCCCATTCTATTGTTTTCCTCTATTTCTTTGCCCTGATCACTGAGGAAGGCTTTCTTATCTCTCTTTGCTATTCTTTGGAACTCTGCATTCACTTGGGTACATCTTTCCTTTTCTCCTTTGCCTTTAGCTTCTCTTTTCTCAGCTATTTGTAAGGCCTCCTATGACAACAATTTTGCCTTTTTGAATTTATTTTTCTTAGGGATCGTCTTGATCTCTGCCTCCTGTACAATCATGAATGTCCATCCATAGTTCTGCAGGCACTCTATCAGATCTAATCCTTTGAATCTATTTTTCACTTCCACTGTATAATTGTAAGGTATTTGATTTAGGTCATACCTGAATGACCTAGTGGTTTTCCTTGTTTTCTTCAATTTAGATCTGAATTTTGCAAAAAGGAGTTCATGGTCTGAGACACAAACATCTCCTGGTCTTGTTGTTGCTGACTGTATAGAGCTTTTCCACCTTTGGCTGCAAAGAATATAATCAATATCATTTTGGTATTGACTATCTGGTGATATCCATGTGTACAGTCATCTCTTGTTTTGCAGGAAGAGGGTGTTTGCTATGACCAGTGTGTTCTCTTGGCTGCTGCTGCTGCTAAGTCGCTTCAGTCGTGTCCGACTCTGTGCGACCCCACAGATGGCAGCCCACTGGGCTCCGCCATCCCTGGGATTCTCCAGGCAAGAACACTGGAGTGGGTTGCCATTTCCTTCTCCAATGCATGAAAGTGAAAAGTGAAAGTGAAGTCGCTCAGTCGTGTCTGACTCTTAGCGACCCCATGGACTGCAGCCCACCAGGCTCCTCCATCCATGGGAGTTTCCAGGCAAGAGTACTGGAGTGGAATGCCATTGCCTTCTCTAGTTCTCTTGGCAAAACAGTGTATATGGATAAATAAGATACTTAGATATAGAGATAGATGGAGATAACTTTCCTTTTCTCAATGTTCTCTAGAATGAGAAAAATTTGCAAACCATGACTTTGCTTAAAGTTTCCTTAGTAAAAATAATGATCAAAACAAATAGGCATGAATCCACCATGATTCATGTCAATGTATGGCAAAACCAATATGGTATTGTAAAGTAAAATAAAGTAAAAATAAAATTAAAAAAAAAAAACCAAATAGGCAAAAATCTATCTCACTCAAAATATGTCTACTGTTATTTAGAAAAGAATTAGCATTTTATCTTGAATCTTTAGTTCAAGTAAGGGTTTTCTTAGTAGTAGTTTGACTTCCATGACAATTATATATTTTAAGTGTAGAGAAGTATAAAAT
>SJYT01075238.1:209078-229388 GCA_006410635.1 Cephalophus harveyi
TGTAGAGAAGTATAAAATATTTTATATCACATTTAATATTTCAGTTTTTTTACATTTTTATTTTATATTGGAATAGAATTGATTAACAATGTTGTCTTAGTTACAGGTATATAGCAAAGTGGTTCAGTTATATATCTATTATTTTTCAAATTCTTTTCCCATTTATATTATTACAAAGTATTGAGCAGAGTTCCCTGTGCTACACAGTAGGTTCTTGCTGGTTATCTATTTTAAACATGCATTGTGTACATGTCAATCCCAAACTCCCAATATATCCCCCCATTCTTAATATTTTAGTTTTAATGTACATTTTTCTTGTACTCTTAATTCAATGCATCAAACAGGATCATGTGTGTGAGCAGGCTGTAAATGAGTCATATTAAAAATAAATATCAAACCTAATCACCCTTGGGAATGTAGCTCTGCAGAACATCCCAGTATTCCAAATCAGATCAACCTGTCTCCCTTTTATATTGAAATTATAGTAATGTTAGTTTAAGTACAGGTAAGCTCTGAAGATATGGAACTTTTCAGAAAGCCTATAAACTGAATTCCAGATTTCTGTCCCAGAGAAGAAACTTTACCAAGATTCTGTTATCTATGAAATTTCTACATTAATAATTTGAATACTGTTACAATGAGAATAAAGAGTCAAAAATTATCAATCTGAAAAGAAAAAACAACAAAAAAGTAAAAGCACATTAATTAGTTGGATAGCATATTCATGGATAATTATTTTGTAGGTCCTTTATTTAATACCAAAATGGAAAATGAGGGACTACAGTCAGAGAAATAGGTGTCATTATTTTCCTAATGCCAAAGCATTTGACTATGTGGATCACAAAAAAACTGTGGAAAATTCTAAAAAAGATGGGAATACCAGACCACCTGATCTGCCTCTTGAGAAATCTGTATGCAGGTCAGGAAGCAACAGTTAGAACTGGACATGGAACAATAGACTGGTTCCAAATAGGAAAAGGAGTACGTCAAGGCTGTATATTGTCACCCTGCTTATTCAACTTCTATGCAGAGTACACCATGAGAAATGCTGGGCTGGAAGAAGCACAAGCTGGAATCAAGATTGCCAGGAGAAATATCAATAATCTCAGATATGCAGATGACACCACCCTTATGGCAGAAAGTGAAGAGGAACTAAAAAGCCTCTTGATGAAAGTAAAAGAGGAGAGTGAAAAAGTTGGCTTAAAGCTCAACATTCAGAAAATGAAGATCATGGCAACCGGTCCCATCACTCCATGGGAAATAGATGGAGAAACAGTGGCAACAGTGTCAGACTTTATTTTGGGGGGCTCCAAAATCACTGCAGATGGTAATTGCAGCCATGAAGTGAAAAGTTGCTTACTCCTTGGAAGAAAAGTTATGACCAACTTAGACAGAATATTCAAAAGCAGAGACGTTACTTTGCCAACAAAGGTCCATCTAGTCAAGGCTATGGTTTTTCCAGTAGTCATGTATGGATGTGAGAGTTGGGCTGTGAAGAAGGCTGAGCACCAAAGATTTTATGCTTTTGAACTGTGGTGTTGGAGAAGACTTTTGAGAGTCCCTTGGACTGCAAGGAGATCCAACCAGTCCATTCTGAAGGAGATCAACCCTGGGTGTTCTTTGGAAGGAATGATGCTAAAGCTGAAACTCCAGTACTTTGGCCACCTCATGTGAAGAGTTGACTCATTGGAAAAGACTCTGATGCTGGGAGGGATTGGGGGCAGGAGAAGAAAGGGACGACAGAGGATGAGAAGGCTGGATGGCATCACTGACTCGATGGATGCAGGTCTGAGTGAACTCTGGGAGTTGGTGATGGACAGGGAGGCCTGGCATGCTGCGATTCATGGGGTCACAAAGAGTCGGACACAACTGAGTGACTGAACTGAACCGAAATGAGGAGGCAGAAAAGACTTCCCAGAAGAGCTGACATTGAAGTTTGATCTTGCAATATGGCAGTGTTGTAAACTGATTGTAAACTGCAATACAATCTTGATAAATATGAGATTGATTCCTCATTTAGAGCAATGTATGTCAAAATAGTAAAATTCATTTTAATTTATGGCCAAAACATTACCACTTATATACATCAAACACAGAACATTACCACTTATATACATCAAATGCAAATCTGACACCCACTGCCTCCCACCATTTCTTCCCATCCCTGTTGAATTCACTGTAGTCAGGTTTCTGCTCCTACACCTCAGTAAAACTCTGTGTCATAAGTGATCTTCATGTTGCTAAGTCCAAATGTAATCTCTCAGTCCTTGTCTTACTTGACCTGGTTAGTATATTGCTTGAAGAAAGTGAAAGTCACTCAGTCAGGGTCCAACTCTGCGATCCCGTGGACTGTCCGTGGAATTCTCCAGGCCAGAATACTGACTGGGTAGCCTTTCCCTTCTCCAGGGGATCTTCCCAACACAGGGATTGAACCCAGGTCTCCTGCACTGCAGGCAGATTCTTTACCAGCTGAGCTACAAGGGAAGCCCAAGAAAACTGGAGTGGGTAGCCTATCCCTTCTCCAGGGGATCTTCCCAACCCAGGAATTGAACTGACCCAGGTTTCCCGCATTGCAGGAGGGTTCTTTATCAACTGAGCTATCAGGGAAGCCTGCTTATTCCTTCTTAGAAAATATTTTAAAAATTATTTTTAATATTCAGCTTCCATAAAACCACATGTGTCTATTTTTCTCCTTTTTAGCTTCTCCTTTTCAGATTCCTCCTTTTCTTACAAATGAGGGTACATTCTTCAAACTGCTTCTTTTTCTGCTTCACTCAATATTAGGAGATATTATTTAATCTCTCAGCTTTAAGTGGTCTCTGTATGCTGCTCCATGTCTGTATCTCTAGCTGAAAAGTGAGCCCCAAATTCAAGACTGATGTACCCAACCACACGCTCAGTAGCTCCACTTGTAATGGTCAAGAAAACATCCATACTTAAAGGTGTTAAATCTGATCGTTGCATAATCCCCTATAAACTAGACCCTCCTGCTGTCACCCTCATCTCAGGAAATGGAATTCCATTCTTTCAGCTGTTTGAACCGTAAAATTTCAAGTCATCTTTGATCCATACTTTTCTTTAGTGAAAAAAAAGAGAGAGAGAGAGAGAATGAAAGTCACTCAGTCGTGTCTAACTTTGTGATTCCATGAACTGTACCCTGCCAGGTTTCTCTGTCCGTGGAATTCTCCAGGCAAGAGTACTGGAGTAGGTTGCCAATTCCTTCTCCAGGGGATCTTTCCAACCCAGGTATTGAACCTGGGTCTCCTGCGTTACAGGCAGATTCTTTACCGTGTGAGCCACCAGGGAAGCCGCTTTCCTTTAGGTCATTCCTCAACTTCACCTTTTCAGTGAAATCTTACTCTTTCTAAAAGTGTTATTTCCATCATAATTATTTGTATCCCAGTTTGTTTTCATTTTCTCTTTTAGCACTTGTAACTGTCACTATGTAATTTACTCATTTATCTTTTTTTATTTTTTGTCTTTTCCAACAGAGTATGCTTCATTATGACAGAGAAATTTTTATGTTTTTTCACTATATCTCTAATATTTAGAAGCAGTGTCTGACACATAATAGATGTTCAATAGATGCTTGTTAAATAAATATGTGTATATAGCAAAGATTCAGGATTATAGAAATAAAAATCAGTACTGAGTATTTATTCTTCTGTGAAAGTTACTAAGAAAGAAGTATGAACATGTATGTTGTTGTTTAGTTGCTAAGCCATGTCTAACTCTTTGTGACCCCATGGCTGCAGCCCACCAGTCTCCTCTGTCCACGGAATTTCCCAGACAAGAATACTGGAGTGGCTTGCCATTTCCTTCTCCAGGAGATTGTCTTGACCCAGGAATTGAACTTGTGTCTCTTTAATTGGCAGGCAGATTCTTTACCACTTAGCCACCATGTTTTCTGCTAAATCAGAGGCCCTGTCAAGTGGGAGGAGTGTGAGAGCAATACATCAGGTATGAACCCCTGTCCCAGAGTCTACACTGATTTCTTCCCAGGCCAGAATTCCAGCTAAAAGTTGAGGTGGTGACTAAAGTTCAGTTCTAAAGCTGAACTTTAACAAATATTGGCATTCTTTTCATGAAAGAATGTGTTTCCCAACTTTTCCTCTATTTTCTCTAAAAACTTATTCAATTTTAGCCCTGGCCAAAGACTCATTTTATTTGGCTTGATGTTTCTAATTGGGATTATTCTCTCCACTGAAGGATTTGCAAATATATACATGGTCAACCTTGTGCATAATATTGTGATTTTGCCACCTCATGTTCTCTTAGCTTCCAAAAATTCATACAAAATATTTCCACCAGAATATATAAAATTAGCTCCCTTGGCTTTCAAACAATTTCAATTAAAATCAGCAACACACTATGCTAGATTTCTTAATCTTAAAAATTACTATTTTCAGCGGGATTTTTAAAAGTTATCGATCTCAACTGGTATTTTTTTTTTTCTAGATGCCCTAACTTATATAAAGACAACCCACTCCAGTATTCTTGCCTGGAGAATCCCACGGACAGAGAGCCTGGCACGCTACAGTCCATGGTATCGCAAGACTCGGAAATTACATAGCGACTAAACCACTACCACGCCAACTTATATAGCAGAGAAAAGTTGAGATCTCAGTCATTTATCTCGACTGAAATTTACTTTTAATTTATGCCAAAACCAAGTATATAACAGCACACCTGAGGTGACAGGTACTTTCTTCCATGGAGGTATTCAAGGACCAGCTGATGAAGCCTCCACGATCTTCCACATTCAACTTTACGTAATTAGTTTAATTGCTCAGTCATGTCCAACTCTTTATGACCCCATGGACTGCAGCATGCCAGGCCTCCCAGTCCATCACGAGCTCGCAGAGTTTACTCAGACTCATGTCCATTGAGTCAGTGATGTCATCCAACCATCTCATCCTGTCATACCCTTCTACTCCTGCCTTCAATCTTTCCCAGCATCAGGGTCTTTTCAAATAAGTCAGCTCTTCACATCAGGTGGCCAAAGAATTGGAGTTTCAGCTTCAACATCAGTCCTTCCAATGAACACTCAGGACTGATCTTCTTTAGGATGAACTGGTTGAATCTCCTTGCAGTCCAAGGGACTCTCAAGAGGCTTCTCCAACACCACAGTTTAAAAGCATCAATTCTTCAGCATTCAGCTTTCTTTATAGTCCAATTCTCTCATCCATACGTGACCACTGGAAAAACCATAGCTTTGACTAGATGGACCTAACAAGTAGAGTCCATAAAATATACACAAATGATCATTTCTCAAGTATTTGAAATATTTTTCTCTATTTATATAAATCTCTCTGCCACTTTCAAAATATTTTTATTGATAGGGAGCTTAAATCACCATCTTGACCACCAATTCTCCACCCAGAATAAGTAAATGAGTTTCCATTAATTTAATGTTAAAATTAATGTTACTGTTGAAGCCTGTCTTGGAGAATTTTGAGCATTACTTTACCAGCATGTAAGATGAGTGCAATTGTGAGGTATTTGAGAATTCTTTGGCACCTTTCTTTGGGATTGGAATGAAAACTCATCTTTTCCAGTTCTGTGGCCAATGCTCAGTTTTCCAAATTTGCTGGCATGCTGAGTGCAGCATTTTCACAGCATCATCTTTTAGGATTCAAAGTAATTCAACTGGAATTCCTTCACCTCCACTAGCTTTGTTCGTAGTGATGCTTCCTGAGGCCCACTTGACTTTGCATTCCAGGATTTCTGGCTCAAGCTGAGTGATCACACCCTCGCAGTTATGTGGGTCATGAAGATCTTTTTTGTATAGTTCTGTGTAATCTTGCCACCTCTTCTTAGTATCTTCTGCTTCTGTTAGGTCCCTACCATTTCTGTCCTTTATTGTGCCCATCTTTGCATGAAATGCTCCCTTGGTATCTCTAATTTTCTTTACAAGATCTCTAGTCTTTCCCATTCTATTGTTTTCCTCTACTGATCACTGAGGAAGGCTTTCTTATCTCTCCTTGCTATTCTTTGGAACTGTGCATTTACTTGGGTATATCTTTCCTTTTCTCCTTTGCCTTTAGCTTCTCTTCTTTTTTCAGCTATTTGTATGGCCTCCTCAGACAACCATTTTGCCTTTTTGCATTTCTTTTTCTTGGGGATGGTCTTGATCCCTGTCTCCTGTACAATGTCATGAACCTCTGTCCATATATCTTCAGGCACCCTGACTATCAGATCTAATCCCTTGAATCTATTTCTCACTTCCACTGTATAATCATAAGGGATTTGATTTAGGTCATACCTGAATGGTCTAGTGATTTTCCGTACTTTCTTCAATTTAAGTCTGAATTTGGCAATAAGGGGTTCATGATTTCAGCCACAGTCAGTTCCTGGTCCTGTTTTTGCTGACTGAATAGAGCTTCTCCATCTTTGGCTGCAAAGAATAAAATCAGATTTTGATACTGACCATCCAGTGACGTCCATGTGTACAGTCTTCTCTTGTGTTGTTGGAAGAGGGTGTTTGCTATGACCAGTGCATTCTCTTGGCAAAACTCTATTAGCATTTACCCTGCTTCAAACTGTACTCCAAGACCAAACTTGCTTGTTACTCCAGGTATTTCTTGATTTCCTACTTTTGCATTCCAGTACCCTATAATAAAAAGGACATCTTTTGGGGGTATTAGTTCTAGAAGGTCTTGTAGGTCTTCATAGAACCATTCAACTTCAGCCTCTTCAGCATTACTGGTCAGGGCATAGACTTGAGTTACTGTGATATTGAATGGTTTGCCTTAGAAACGAGCAGAGATCATTTTGTCATTCTTGAGATTGCAACCAAGTTCTCTTTTGTTGACTCTTCAGGCTCTTTTGTTGACCATGATGGCTACTCCATTTCTTCTAAGGGATTCTCGCCCACAGTAGTAGATATAATGCTCATCTGAGTTAAAGGCACCCATTCCAGTCCATTTTAGTTGGCTGGTTGGCATTCAATATCCAGCTGCCAGGCAAAGGAGAGAAAGTGTGGAGGAGCATACAGGGAGTTTTTATGAGGTAGGCTTAGACATGACATAAATCATATCTACATTGCATCAGCCAGCACTCAGACTTCCAGCTTCTTCCTATGTAAAGAAAGTCTGGAAAACCAGTACCAAAGAAAAAAGGGAAACTGATTTTTTAAATTTAGCCAGTCTCTGCCACAATCTCCTCTGCTCATCACTAATATCCCTCCCTTTTGCTCCCGCATATAGAACTAGTTCATCCACTCTCCTAAAATCCTATACAGTCATTGGATTCAGGATGATGTCCAGTATCTTCTAGTGATATTAATACAAAACTCTCCATTAAATTCAAATGTGAATATAAATATAAAACAACATATTTCCATCTTAAACTCCCAAACCATAAAAAACAACATATTTCCATCTTAAACTCCCAAACCATATACATACCCACTTTACTAAGGTAGTGAAAAATTAAATAAAATTTTCCATTCAGAAAAGGAAAATAGTGACTATGGTAAGAATTTGTCAGTTCAGTTCAGTCACTTAGTTGTGTCTGACTCTTTGTGACTATGGATTGTAGTATGCCAGGCTTCCCTGTCCTTCACCAAGTCCTGGAACTTGCCCAAACTCATGTCCATCGAGTCGGTGATGTCATTAAACCATCTCATTCTCTGTTGTCCCCTTCTCCCTCTGCCTTCAATCTTTCCCAGCATCAGGATCTTTTCCAGTGAGTCAGTTCTTTGCATCATGTGGCCAAAGTATTGCAGTTTCAGCTTAGCATCAGTCCTTCCAATGAATGTTCAGGATTGATTTCCTTTAGGATGGACTGGTTGGATCTCCTTTCAGTCCAAGGGACTCTCAAGAGTCTTCTCCAACACAGAGTGATTTTGGAGCCCAAGAAAATAAAGCCTGTCACTGTCTCCACTGTTTCCCCATCTATTTCCCATGAAGTGATGGGACTAGATGCTATGATCTTCGTTTTTTGAGTGTTGAGCTTTAAGCCAGCTTTTTCACTCTCCTCTTTCACTTTCATCAAGAGGCTCCTTAGTTCTTCACTTTCTGCCATAAGGGTGGTGTCATCCACGTATCTGAGGCTATTGATATTTTTCCTGGAAATCTTGATTCCGCTTGTGCTTCATCTAGCCCAGCATTTCATATGATGTACTCTACATAGGGCTTCCCTGGTGGCTCAGAAGTTAAAGCGTCTGCCTGGAATGCAGGAGACCCGGGTTTGATCCCTGGGTTTGGAAGATCCCCTGGAGAAGGAAATGGCAACCCACTTTAGTACTTTGCTTGGAGAATCCCATGGAGGGAGGAGTCTGGTAGGCTACAGTCCATGGGGTCACAAAGAGTCGGACACGACTAAGTGACTTCACACACTCACACACACACACACTCTACATATAAGTTAAACAAACGGTGACAATAGACAGCCTTGACATACTCCTTTCCCAACTGGGAACCAGTCTGTTGTTCCATATCCAGTTCTAACTGTTCCTTTTTGATCAGGATACAGATTTCTCAGAAAGCAGGTAAGGTCGTCTGGTATTCTCATTTCTTGAAGAATTTTCCACAGTTTGTTGTGATCTACACAGTCAAAAGCTTTGGTGTAATTCATAAAGCAGAAATAGATGTTTTTCTGGAATTCTCTTACTTTTTCTATGATCCAGCTGTTGCTGGCAATTTGATCTCTGGCTCTTCTCCCTTTTCTAAATACAGCCTGAACATCTGGAATTCACGGTTCATATGGCTTGGAGAATTTGGGGAATTACTTTGCTAGCATGTGAGATGAGTGCAATTGTGTGGTAGTTTGAACATTCTTTGGCATTGCTTTTCTTTGGGATTGGAATGAAAACAGGCCTTTTCCAGTCCTGTGAGCTCCAAATTTGCTGCCATATTGAGTGTAGCACTTTCACAGCATCATCTTTTAGTAGTTCAACTGGAATTCCATCACCTCCACTAGCTTTGTTCATCACTTGCCCTCGCATTCCAGGATGTCTGGTTCTAGGTGAGTGATCACATCATCGTGGTTATCTGGGTCATGAAGATCTTTTTTGTATAGTTCTTCTGTGTAATCTTGCCACCTCTTCTTAATATCATCTGCTTCTGTTAGGTCCATACCATTTATGTCCTTTATTGTGCCCATCTTTGCATGAAATGTTCCCTTGGTATCTCTAATTTTCTTGAAGAGATCTCTAGTCTTTCCTATTCTATTATTTTCCTCTATTTCTTTGCACTGATCCATGAGGAAGGCTATTTTATCTCTCCTTGCTTTTCTATGGAACTCTGCATTCAGTTGGGTATATCTTTCCTTTTCTCCTTTGCCTTTAGCTTCCACTCCCCTAAAGTCCAATCCAGTCATTTCATTCAGCTTGACATCTAGTATCTTCTAGTGATGTTAATTAAAAAATTAATACAAAATATTAATACAAGTCCTTGCCTTAGAAGCTAAAGGCAAGAATTTATGAATCCCTGCAAAGCAGACATTTTGAACAGCCCCTACACATGTGGAGATGCACATTGCCTGATAAGGCTTGGAGTTAAATTTCTGGGAACATCCCTTTTATCCATTTTTCCCCTGGTTCCTTCCTCCATCTTTTGAAAAATCCCTGATCATCATAGCCACACCTGACGTTGATGTGAGATCAGGCCCTTCATTGGGGCTGCAGAAGATTTGGAAACCTGATTCCTGCTTTAGTGAGAAGGCCACATTCTTAATCTGATATTTATCATAGGCCATTAGATTGTCCAAAGCTATTTCAATTTAATTTCCCATTTTTGTAAGTATAATGGCAGCTTTTTTTCCATCCCTTTAAACTTCCAAATTTCTGTGCTTTCTTAATTTTCTTTGATTTCTTGATCCAGGCCTGGAAGTAGGATATATCATTTCCATTCATAATCTATGGGCCAGTGAGCCAGATGTCAGTCATGTGGCCCTACCCAACTTCAGGCAAGGCTTAGGAATGAAGTCTAGTTGAGGACTCAGCAGAAAGGAAACCAATTTTGTAAGCAGTCAGCTGATTTCTGCAATAGCTATTTAGTTTAAAGGATTGTTACAGTTTGGAGGGTAAAGATTTTTGTTTTCTTTTGTTTTAAAGTTTCCTGATAGACAATGATGACAAGAAAGTCTTAGAACTTCTGCGAAATACATTGTAATATTCCCAAGGATTCCTATTCTGCAAACTTTTGCTCTAATAGTAATAGCTTGATTTTTTAAACTGAAAAATACAACACATATAGTATAGTTTTGAAGTAAAAAGACTCATTCTGCCCTGTTTTTCTTTGGCTTGGTTTTAGAATCATGTGCTTTGAGTCTGCTTCTTGTCTGTCTTCCCCAATATATTTTTAGTTCATGAAAGCCAGTTTTCATTTTGTATACCCATACTAATCTGGGAAGTTGTTCAAGACTCAGGGGAGTAGAAGAGAGTATGAATGCATTCTTATGAATTTTTAAGAAATCAACTAATAAATCATAATATCACTGTGATCAACTGTCCCTAGTGAAATATTTAAGCATTAGAAAAAACATGTTTCCAAGACAGTATGAGCTATTCTTTGGTGAAAGTACAGATTCATCAAGTCAAATTATCTTTTTAATTTATGTATTAATGACTAGTGTGTGGAATTTTTTCATGCAGAAGTCCCAGAAACAATCTTAGAATGAGAAAAAAGGCTGCAGGGTGTTATTTCCAAGATAGGTTTTTCCCATTAGAGCACTACAGATGCTAACTCCTTTCAGTAGTTCAGCTACAATTCATGACAGGGATAAAAATGTGAGCTTACTAGGAGACCCTGCAAACAAGTAGTTTTTTTTTTCCTTGTGATTAGTAATTTAAGTATGACCAACCTAAATCTCTCTAAATTTCCTTGATGGAGGCTTCTAGGACAAATCAACAAGTAGTAAAATTTGTCTAGGCTTCCCAGGTGGCGCTAATGGTAGAGAACCTCCTCGCCAATGAAGGAGACTTAAGAGACCCAGGTTCGATCCCTGCATTGGGAAGATCCCCTGGAATAGGAAATGGCAACCCATTCCAGTACTCTTGCCTGGAGAAGCGTATGAACAGAGGAACCAGGTGGGCTATGGTCCATAGGGTTGCAAAGAGTCAGACACTGTGCCTGAAGCAACTTAGCTCTTTAAAAATAATAACTTAGACAATTACCTCTAGCTTTCACTTCTAATTATCATTTTATTTTCATCATCATTTGTTTTAATCTCTAGTAGATGACCTGTGTAAAGCTAAGGTTTGCCTTCATTGTGAATCACTTTCAAGTTTATTGACACCTTGTTATAGACTGAAAGAGCCTGTCCCTTCAAAATGCATATTGAGCTGAAATCCTAATCCCCAGTATGATGGTATTATGTGAGGCCTTTGAGAGGTGATTAGATCATGGGAGTGGAACTTTGATAAATGAGATACATTGGGCTTCCCAAGTGGTGCCAGTCGTAAAGAACTCTCCTGCAAATGTAGGAGATGCATAAGAGATGCTGGTTTGATCCCTGGGTAGGGAAGTTCCCCTGGAGGAGGGCACTGCAACACACTCCAGTATTCTTGCCTGGAGAATCCCATGGACAGAGGAGCCTGGCAGGCTACAGTCCATAGGGTCACAAAGAGTCAGATATGACTGAAATGACTTAGCACACAAGCACATACCCTACTAAAGAAACCACAAAGAGCTGTCTTGCCCCTTCTGACAGGAGAAGACACAGCTAGAAAACTACAGTCTGTGAACCAGAAGGCAGCGAGATCTCAGCACCTTAACACAAGAGTTTTCAATCTCCAGAACTGTGAGCCATAAATGATGTTTGTATCAGACGCCTAGTCTATAACTATGTACACCCATATGAGCAAGGGTTTTGTCTGTAGACAGCTCCTTGCATTCTTCTGGAATTGCAAGGAAAACCTCTTTGGTATTGATGTGAAGACACAGTACTTTTCATGCTTCTTCCCTCATGGAAAACATACATTTGGTTTCTCAGCTACTCAGGGAGTTATATTTTCTCCATTTTTCTCAGAATAGCCAAAGAGTCAGTATTCTTTAATATATATATATATATATATATTTATAGTGTCTACTAGAAGCACTTCAACAAATTTCTATCACTACATTACAAATTGGATAAAGTTTTAGAGCATCTTAATTCAGTAATTTGTCTTGCTAAATATGAAAAAATGAAGAGTTTTATTTCCTTTGACTCACATGAACTTGGGAACTAGAGTCAAGGTTGTTGTTGTTTTTTTTCCCCCTTTGACTCATTAAAGCTTGAATTCTATCATCCATTTAATTTTATCCTCATTATACATTTTATTTTTACTAGTTAGTTACCACAGATTTAATGATTCTAAATATATAGTCTGTCAGCTCAGGACATCTGCAATAAGCATTTTTTTAAACCTTGATTACGGTACATAAAACCTTTAGAGAATTACACAAAGCCTATACTATTCATTCCATTTTTAATTTATCCCTTCAAATTAATGGTTTCTATTAATTAGACAACAAAAACTGAAAAGGGAAAAAATTGAAGGTGCAGCATTTTTCATCTAAAGGTACACTACTGTAAGAGATGTTAAACAGTTGAGCTAGATTTTAATGAATTCTGAGATAAGTTTTAATTAGGGTTGACATATGAACTGAATAGTTCTACAGTACCCTATACATGAAGGGTTCTTTTAAAAACTAAAACCTAGAATTATTATATGTAATTAGTGTTACAAATGAAAAGGTATGAATGGCAGGAGAATATTAATTCAGACCTCATTCCTAATAAGCTTCCAGTTCTCACTGGCCATTTGCTAACTGTGCCATATTTCATGAAAGTTAACATTTGGACATTTAGTCCCTGAACAAAAAGTATAAGGACATTAAACTTCTGCTGCTGTTTAGTTGCTCAGTCATGTCTGACTCTTTGGAACACCATGGACTGGAGACCTCCAGGCTCCTCTGTCTATGGGATTTCCCAGGCAAGAATACTGGAGTGGGTTGTCATTTCCTTCTCCAGGGGATCTTCTCGACCCAGGGATTGAACCCAAGGGTCCTGCCTTGCTGGTGGATTCTTTACCACTGAACCACCTGGGAAGCCCCCAAGGACCATGTATCTGTTGTTATTGTGCTTGTAATTTCTCTAATTAATTTAACTCTAGATCTACATGATTTTTCAACTGTTGTTCTTTAAAATATTCTACGCATGCCAACTGGCAGATCCAGTCTAATCTGAAAGATGGTGAAGAATTTCAACAACCACGCAGTTCAGGTAAACTTAATAGACAGTATTGCTGCAAATGTACCAACTGTGCCAACTTCTATTAGAGCACATGTCTTGTTAGTTAGCCAACAAACAAATGACTCACTTTAAAGGAGAAATTTATCTGGCCCACTGGACAGTGAGGTAGAATTCCTGTAACTCATCTAATTCAGTACTGAAGAGACAGAATGAGGTTATTTTAAAATACTGCTCTACCCCCACACCTTTAGAAAATATTCAGACAAACATCAAAACTGCTTTCAAGGTCACCTAATAATTTTATGTCACTGAAAATCACAAAATATGGTTCTTGACAAAAACTCTTCTTAATTCCTATCAAAATTAACAACTTGAAAAAGTACATGCAAAAGTATCTTGCTAAAGTAATAGAAGATCTCCTGGCAGACTTATGATAGTGACAAAAATGTGACCTAGAAAAGTTTCAAGTCAGTCTTAAGAAACTATAGATTAAATTAAAATATCACCAGAAACATCATTATCAACATCAGTATTATAATACAGATAGTAATATATGCGGGAGTTTGATCCCTGGGTGGGAAAGATCCCCTGGAGAAGGAAATGGCAATCCACTCCAGTACTATTGCCTGGAAAATCCCATGGACAGAGGATAGGCTACAGTCCATGGGGTCGCAAAGAGTCGGACACGACTGAGCGACTTTCCTTCCCTGATAGCTCAGTTGGTAAAGAATCCACCTGCAATGCAGGAGACCCCAGACTTCCTGGGTTGGGAAGATCTGCTGGAGAAGGGATAGGCTACCCACTCCAGTGTTTGGGCTTCCCTTGTGGCTCAGCTGGTAAAGAATCTGCCTGCAATGCCAGAGACCTGGGTTCGATCCCTGGGTTGATAAGATCCCCTGGAGAAGGGAAAGGATACCCACTCTGGTATTCTGGCCTAGAGAATTTCATGGACTATCCCCACGAGTGGGACACAACTGAGCGACTTTCACTTTCATTCTTTGAGCTGCACCACTTCATGGGCACTATAAAAAAAAAATAAGGATCCTGTCCTATTGAAACAAATCAGGCTATGGTTAGTATTACTCTATATCAAGGGTCATTACACTTTTTCTCTGAAGGGTCGAACAGTAAACATTCTAGGCAAAAGCTGCGTTGCAACTATTCAACTTTGACATTGTAGCATGAGAGCAGCCATAGGCCATAGATAAATGATTTGATGTGACCTGTTTCAATAAAACTTTATTTATGTACACAAATTACTCTGCATAATTTTTTCTTTGTAATATATTCTTCTCTTGATTTTTTTCTAAC
Source organism: Cephalophus harveyi (assembly GCA_006410635.1). NCBI lineage: Eukaryota > Metazoa > Chordata > Mammalia > Artiodactyla > Bovidae > Cephalophus > Cephalophus harveyi. The sequence continues at coordinate 223,575 of SJYT01075238.1, forward strand.
CGTTAAAAAAATTTAAAAATCATTCTTAATCTGTGGGCTGTTCAGAAACAGGTAGTACCCTGGATTTGGTCCATGGAACAAGATTTGATCTATGGGAAATAGCTTTCTTGGTACAGGCTCACTTTATATCTATTGACCCAACCTAATTATCGTTTCCCCTTTCAATCTCATAGTTTTTGTTATAAACAATAAATTATATGGTCACCCTAGCTACAGTGACAGAGAAGGCAATGGCACCCCACTCCAGCAATCTTGCCTGGAAAATCCCATGGACAGAGGAGCCTGGTAGGCTGCGGTCCATGGGGTCGCTAAGAGTCCGAAACGACTGAGAGACTTCACTTTCACTTTTCACTTTCATGCATTGGAGAAGGAAATGGCAACCCGGTCCAGTGTTCTTGCCTGGAGAATCCCAGGGACAGGGGAGCCTGGTGGGCTGACATCTATGGGGTCGCACAGAGTTGGACACGACTGAAGTGACTTAGCAGCAGCAGCAGATACAAGTGAACATTTATCCAAACAAAACTCAATGAAACATGCAGGATACCAATTTTACAGCAGACATACATGTAAAAAAAATATTTCACCTATAAATATCAATAAATCACCATTATTAAAAGTAAATGTTATTTGATATCTGACTTACATTTGAAGTGTACATTTGAAGGCATAGTTGAGTAAATAAATGAAACTATTAGACAGCTAAAGAAAGGATCCACAGTCTGGGATTACTATATACCACAGATAATAGTCTTATCTGAAAGGAGCTGAAGGGATATTCAGAAGAACAAGGAGAAATGAAACATAAATTAAGCCAGCCTTCTATTTTTATATTGATAGAATATTATTTATAAACACCATGTTCTGACACAGATCAAGCAATCCTATTTAATATTGAACAGCATCACTATATGTGAAGTCGTTCAATCGTGTCTGACTCTTTGGGACCCCATGGACTGTAGCCTATCAGGCTCCTCCGTCCGTGGGATTTTCCAGGCAAGAGTGCTGGAGTGCATCACTATATATAAGGTAAAATTTTCCATGTTAGGCTAACAGAAAATAAAAATTTTGGCCTGAAAGTTTTTCATGAATTAAATGAGTTAAAAATAAAATATTTAATAAACATAACAGATAAGTAACAGAAAGTAAGCCTTTTTGAAAGTCTCACACATCAAGAGTATTTTCTCCTCAAGACTGCATAATTAGTCCAACTCTGATTTTTATAATAATCAATACTATATAAATAATATTTCTTCCAGTCTCAATGTTCTGTAATTATATTTGCTGGTTTGACTCAAAGTACTACTGAATTTTCCATAGAAAAGTTTTTCATTTGTCACTAAAAATGACTAATAATAATGACAACATATGACAACAACAATAATGACAACAAACTTTAGGATGACAGCCATAATTTCATCAGGAGGATGCACAATTTAAAGAACCTATTTTTTTTTCTTCAAGATCAAAGGTTAAAATGTACCATAGCAGATAAAAGCAATACTTTGTGCCTGAGAAGACAAGAAATAATAGCCATACTTTAAGGAAAAGCATGCTCTGTGGCCTTGGAACCTATACTAAAAACTCATGGGCAACCCCATGAGGTATCATGAAAACTCCATAATTTACCCTTCCTCCCTGGTGTTCAGACCAGTATAACTCTCTGTAAAGTAGTTTACTGTTAACAACAACAACAAAAATGTCTTAGCTTCACTCCCACATTCTTTATTTTATTTATTTTTTCTCTTCACAGTAACAACAGGCTCCACTGATTTATACCATACTGAGAACAGTCTGAAGAACCCAGCATAATTCAAAATTATCAAATACCAAGCAAATTAAAAACCAGAGCTCCTTGTACAGACTACATTCCATTAGTTCTATGACTTTATCATCTTCTGATGCTAATTTACCCTGTGTTTTAAGAAAATCATTATTAACAACAATGGAACTAATCACATTTGCCTTCATATAATTATCATATTATGAAGAAAAGACAGATAAAAATATAAACTGACAAAACAATAAAAGAAAATTACAGTAAATGAGAGAGTGAGATTTATAACTTAATCAAAAAGACATGGAAAGAATGTGTAGGGCACAAAAATAGTATCCAGATAACTCATGTGGTTCAGTGGTAAAGAATCAACCTACCAACTCAGGAGACACAAGAGACACAAGTTCCATCCCTGGGAAGGGAACGATCCCCTGGAGTAGGAAATGGCAACCCACTCCAGTATTCTCGCCTGGAGAATTTCAGGAACAGAGGAGTCTGGCGGGCTAGAGTCCATGGGGTTGCAAAGAGCTGGACACGACTGAGTGACTGAGCACACACAACTCATTCCATAGCTGATAATAATCCACACTAAGATTACCATTTCAGCCACTTCAAATCTTTCTACATTCCACTGAAGTACCCAGATATTGATATCTAATCCCTACACAACAAACGTTGTCCTTTCATTGATTTCCTAGTGTGATGAATAGGCACAGGAGATGCACTTGAAAAAGTGTTTTCACTAGAATCTAGCCTCAGTGAATCTTACTTCCTTCTTGGATGCAGTGTTAGGTGTTAAAAATATTTATACCTGGCATCAGAAGGATTATACTGACAGTACTACCTACATAAGCAAATATCTTTTTCCATTTTTATTCCAATGACAGTTAAATTCAACATTAAAGTCAAGTTTAACAAAATGAAAATTTCAAAGTTCACAATGCATATATTTCATTAATAAAATTTTAGAACACATCTGTTTGATGACTTCTTGGAATATTTTTTCATAACAGTTCCAATTATCAAAACAATGAATACTGTTTTTCTTGAAGTGCAAAGACTAAAAGTCTATGTTAGCTTAACAAGGACATACAAATCTATTATCTTTTTTTTAGAGTTCTTTAATTGCAAAAAATGTATAATTATTTTTTGAGCAAGAATTTGATTATCACATAACTTCAGATGAAAATATCTACAATAAGGTCAACTTATACAAAGTAAGAATAGTTAATGTTTCTATACATTTATCAAGGGCAAGCTATCTGCTACAATTGCACACAATTCTCATATATTCCTCAGAGTAAGCCTATAACATATTAAGGACTATTATTTTGCCCATTTGGCAGGTGGAGAATCTGAGGCACAAACAGATGAAATAACTTATTCATGAATGATGGGTGGAACTAGGTTTAAAACAAGGGGATCTAAATCCAGAGTCAGTTGTTTTAACCATAACTCTGTACTATCTTCCTGCATCTTATTTTTAAAATGATATGTTCACAAATCTTAAAAATTCTAGGACATTAAAGTGACTGACTGATATGCTTCACTAAAATATACCAGAGAATGAATCATCTGTGTCAAATCTATAGATGAATTTATATATATATAAATATATATATTATATATATAGTAAACTACAGTAAAATACTTTATATATATAACATAAATATATATATGAATTTATACATATGTCACTTATACATAATTATTAATATTTACTATATTTAATAGACAACAATTAATTCATTCAGGTATTGAATCTGTCAACTTTCTATTACTGAGAGCTGTCAGACAAACAGTAAATATCTGCTGTTTCTACTACACCATTTCTCTTGAGCAATGCGTTCATTACTTTCACACTCTATAGAGGTCATAGGATTTTAGGAAAGTCACTTGTTCTATCCATTGAATCTATTGTTGATATCAGGAAACTATTGGCTGAACCTGTATAAAAATGATACGGTTATTACTTCAGGATTTCTCTCATTATGTGTGACTTTTCAAGTCAACATCTACAGAGAATACAACCAATAAAGTACATTCACTTACAAGATTTCAGGTTGCAGGAAGAATAGGATTCAGTAGGGTCACTGAATTTCCATTCTAGTATCAATAACTTGAGATAGGAGAACTTGTATTTTAACCTTTATTGAGGAATCAAATCTAAAAAGATTCTAAATTTGAAATATGGTACAAATATCTAATCTATGAATCTCATAAACACTTGTGTGATCGTGACCTTTGGTAAAAGTATAATTTTAAGGCAAGATATTGCATTAAAGTATCATTCAAATGGTTCAATCCTTTTTATAGTCTCATTTTAGTGCTTTTTTAAAAAGTAAAAAAAAGGTTTTTCCATGAGAGACTCCGGAAAGGAAGGCAGCCCTGCCAATAACTTGATTTGAGCGCAGTGAGACCTATTTGGTCTTCTGAACCCCAGAACTGTAAGAAAACAAATTAGCATTGTTTTAAACTGTTAAAACTGTGGTGAAAATTTGATGCCACTCTAATGGTAGAAAGGGAAAAAGAACTAAAGAGCCTTCTGATGAGGGTGAAAAAGGACAGTGAAAAAACTGGCTTAAAACTCAGCATTCAAAAAACTAAGATTGTGGTATCGAGTCCCCTCACTTCATGCAAATAGAAGAGGAAATAGTGGAAGCAGAGACAGAATTTATTTTCTTGGGCTCCAAAATCACTCTGACCATGACTGCAGCCATGAAATTAAAAGACACTTGCTCCTTGGAAGGAAAGCTATGACAAACCTAGGCAGCATATTAAAAAGCAGAGACATCACTTTGCTGACAAAGGTCTGTATAGTCAAAGCTATGGTTTTCCCATTAATCATGTACAGATGTGAGATTTGGACCATAACGCCTGAGTGCCAAAGAATTGATGCTTTTGAATTGTGGTGCTGAAGAAGATTCTTGAGGGTCCCTTAGACAACAAGGAGATCCAACCAGTCAATCGTAAAGGAAATCAACCCTGAATATTCATTGGAAGGACTGATGCTGAAGCTGAAGCTCCAATACTTTGGTCACCTAATGGGAAAAGCTTATTGGAAAAGACCCTAAAGCTGGGAAAGATTGAGGGCAGGAGAAGGGGTCAACAGAAGATGGGATGATTAGACAGCATCACTGACTCAATGAATATGAATTGAAGCAAATTCCGGGAGATAGTGGAAGACAGAGGAGCTTAGCCCTGGCATGCTGCAGTCCATGGGATCACAAAGAGTCAGACACAAGCTGAACAACACAACAACAATTTGATACAGCCACAATAGGAAACTAACACAACATCCAGTTTCATTCTCTTTCTGCCATCCTATCCCTTCTATATCTATATATTAATATAAAGAGAAAGGAGAGAAAGAAAAGAGGTGAGAGAGAGGAGAGAAAGAGAAACTATGGAACTATGAGTTTTCATAGTAGGGAATATGTTAATACATGCCCTTATTGATTATATTTTAGATTCCAACATCAGCTTCTTCTGCTTTTCTCTGCTAGATAATATTCAATCTTAAAGTGATCTTGAAAGAATTAAATAGGCTTTAGAAGTTTAAGTTAATAAAGGTTTCTTTTAGATTAATTAACTATACAAATAGAGAGCAGAGTGCAAATCAGTTTGGTGCTCCTGCAGGATGCTATTAGAGAGAAAATATTACTGTCATTTTCACTAGAATGAGATATAATTTTGTTTCTGTCTGCTCATTCAGTTTGTAATACATAGAAATTCAGACACCATTGTGTTTGAGTAATAACTTAATGCTTTACCTAAAAATACAATAATGGGAAATTCTGATAAATTAAACCAATATCTACTGAAATTAGAGTTTAGAAAAAAATGCTCTCATGTGATAATTACAAAATAAGCTATTGCTAGCAGTAAACTTTACCTGTTATATCATAAGAGCAATTAATGGTCCTGCTGAAATAATTTTATAGCTATAAAATGCAATAGCGTTTTTTTTTTACCCAATAAGAACATTTTCCTCAAATAAAAAAAAAATTAGTCCAAAATGCTAGTTTCTTTATTTTATT
>SJYT01075238.1:238625-256531 GCA_006410635.1 Cephalophus harveyi
GGGTCGTGAAGATCTTTTTTGTACAGTTCTTCTGTGTATTCTTGCCACCTCTTCTTAATATCTTCTGCTTCTGTTAGGTCCATACCATTTCTGTCCTTTATCGAGCCCATCTTTGCATGAAATGTTCCCTTGGTATCTCTAATTTTCTTGAAGAGATCTCTAGTCTTTCCCATTCTGTTCTTTTCCTCTATTTCTTTGCATTGATCGCTGAAGAAGGCTTTCTTATCTCTTCTTGCTATTCTCTGGAACTCTGCATTCAGATGCTTATATCTTTCCTTTTCTCCTTTGCTTTTCACTTCTCTTCTTTTCACAGCTATTTGTAAGGCCTCCCCAGACAGCCATTTTGCTTTTTTGCATTTCTTTTCCATGGGGATGGTCTTGATCCCTGTCTCCTGTACAATGTCACGAACCTCATTCCATAGTTCATCGGGCACTCTATCTATCAGATCTAGGTCCTTAAATCTATTTCTCACTTCCACTGTATAATCATAAGGAATTTGATTTAGGTCATACCTGAATGGTCTAGCGGTTTTCCCTACTTTTTTCAATTTCAGTCTGAATTTGGTAATAAGGAGTTCATGAAGAGAATTCAACTACCATCTTGAAGAGAATTCAGCTTTACAAGAAATGCTAAAGGAACTTCTCTAGGCAGAAAACTTAAGAGAAGAAAAAGACCTATTAAAACAAACCCAAAACAATAAGAAAATGGTAATAAGAACATATTTATCAATAATGACCTTAAATGTAAATGAATTAAATGTTCCAGCCAAAAGACAAGACCCGTCCATATATATGCTGTCTACAAGAGACCCACTTCAGACCTAGTGACACATACAGACTGAAAGTGAGGGAATGGAAAAAGATATTTCATGTAAATAGAAATCAAAAGAAATCTGGAGTAGCAATATTCATATCAGACAAAATAAACTTTAAAATAAAGACTGTTATAAGAGACAAGGAAGGATACTACATAATCATCAACCCAAGAAGGGATTAATCCAAGAAGATATAACAACCATAAATATTTATGCACCCTACATAGGAGCACCTCAATATATAACAATCAAAATCAGAAATAAAAATGGACTTTGTAACATGAAATAGAAACATAGGACTCTACTTTCTTTTGACTTTCTTCTTTTCAATATATCTTGTACTTTTTTTTTTTTTAGTTTTATTTTTACTTTATTTTACTTAAGAACACCGTATTGGTTTTGCCATACATTGACATGAATCCGCCACGGATATATACGAGCTCCCTATCCTGAATATCTTTTACTTAAAAGTAATGACTATTAGAAATCTATTAGAAATTGGTGTCAATCATGTTTTGTTGTTGAAATGTATAATGTTACTTTTAATTCCATATTAAAATTAATTTATATTTAAGATGTTAAACAAACTGTTACCATGTAAAAAATAAAAGGAGTCATTTTTCAGAATTTCCACTAGCATTCAGAGGACAGTGATCTTAAATTAGAAATAGTTTTTTAAACACAAAACAAAACTGCTTGACATCTTAGCTAATGAGATAATAACTATTTTGATAGTATTTCATTGTTTGCAAAAAAAGGAGTAACATTTGCACATTTGTCGCCATTAGCAAAGTGACTTTTTAATGGATATTAGATTAAATAAGATAATTCAGTCTATCCTGCTGAATATAAAATTAAACAACATGCTTCTATCTTACATAAATATTTATTCTATTTCCTTAAAGAACTTGAAAAGCATTGCTTCTTCCCAATGGTCTGTTAATGTAACAATTATCTTTGTAGTATTGCTGTGATCTACCCAATCTTTTTTTCTAAAGTTAAAAAAGGAAATATTAAGTTTAGATTTTACCCATTACAAACTCTTGCTCCTTCAAACGTAAACGTATTTACTTATAGAACAAGACATGCAATTGCCATGTGAAGCTTAAGAATAATGAACAGGTAAACTTTAAAACCAGATACCTTAAAACCAGAAAAAGTTTTAGCCTAATAGGAAGAAAATCAACTGCAGAGTACTGTTGTGGTGGTGGTTGTTAGTTGCTAAATCATGTCCTACTCTTCTGCAACCCCATGGATTGCAGCCAGCCAGACTCCTCTATCCATGGGATTCTCCAGACAAAATACTGGTTGGGTTGCCTTTTCCTTCTCCAGGGGACCTTCCCTATTCAGGGATGGAACTCAGGGATCAAACCCAGGTCTCCTGCATCGCGGGTGGATTCTTTACTGTCAAGTCACCAGGGAGGCCCATTCTTGCAGACCACATTTAAATGAGGCAATGATTTAAAAATAGAGAGAGAAAGAGTAGTATCTAGTAGTATCTCTAATGGAAGAGACAGTCTTAATGATCTTTGCACCATAACATAGCTGGTTTCAACTTCATGAAGGCAATGGGTAAATTATAGTACCTCTTCCAAAGGAAGAAGTCCAGGAGTCTGGATATCTGTCAGCTTATTAAAACTGGGTTCATTGCTGGCAGTTGACAAGCAGAATCAAATGTGTTTTATTTATCATTCAAATGTGTTTTATTTGGCTTGCACAGTACTCAGTGTTTTAAAGTTTAGAATGTATACTAATATTTACATAGCAAGAGATTTCTCATACAAACCAGAGTTCCAGTTTTTCTTGGAAATTAAGAGATCTGGCAGTATAAGGCCTACATTTTCCCTTTGGTTACAACCGACTGAAGCAGGAGACCTGCTGCCTACCCTCTTTAGATAAAAACGAATGCTTCTTAGCCTAGCTAACTGCTACTAGCCCAGTCACTATATTGGTATGAGTCCGTGTTACCACAGGTCTCTGGGTGAGGCTTCCCTAGGTGATCTAAAAAGTAGGAGGAGCTATGGTCATGCTTTTTCAATCAGTTACAGATTGTCACATAAATGCAAAAATGAACTTACTCTAAGATTTCACAGAAAGCATAAGCCAGAACCTCATTATGGAGCTTAGAGACAGGTTTGAAGAAAACATAAGATAGAATTGTATTATCTAAAACAGAACTATTTGGGAATAGAAATGTCCTTTTCCAGAAAGAAATATGTCCCCCTTACATTGGAGACAAGCAGGCAAAATTTGGGGGGCCTATAGAATTTGTCCCCTTAGTCCTGAAAATTAATGATTCTATTTTTTTAAAAATGCATTATATCTATGTACATAAAAGTGGTACAATTTTAGTTGTTACACAGATGCTCAACTGAAGAATTCCTTTTGTCCTGCTCTTGAAGTTTTTCTCCCTCTTTTGGATACAATGTAGACAAAAGAAATATGATTTTTATAGGACAAAGATCATTGTTGCTTAGGATTTTCTACTTTTGATCTTGAACTTGCATACTTAGTTATGTTTTCTGGCCGTTTTCTCTTTACTTTATGGCCATAGGCTATGGTAAGATGCTTATGAGCAAGAATACATTGATTTCAAACTTGTCCCATTCCTTACACAGTGAATTAAGCATAAGAGTGATAATATTTTCTACACAAGCAGGGAATCCTTAGTCATTGGATAGAATTGTGTTGTTTTTGGTCAGACCATTAGAAAATAAAAAATTAAAATTCCTCCTTTAAGAGATACATAGTAAGTTATCAGCTCCACTTATGAAGTACATGCCTTTAAAAAATAAGAAAGGGAATTTAATCAACTCTCCAGACCTCAAGGCCAGTTGACAGTTTACCAGTATGTCAGTTTATGTGGGAAACAGAACAAGTTGAACATGACACAAGAAATGATCACTCTACAGTGCAACTGACCCAACAAAGAATATGAAAAAAGAATAAGTGTGAGAAAAGCACGGAGTGGATTGTTACAGAAGAAAAGAAATTTAAGAGACATCAAAGTGAAATAAAATGTGTAAACCTTGTCTGCATCATGATTCAAAGAAAACAAAACATTATTGAGACAAGTGAGAAGTTTTGAATAAAGACTGGGTATAAAATAATATAGTAAATGACAGGCCCTATCGAATGAGACTTTGTTGAAGAATAGGATATTCACAAATTCTTGAAGATTCACTCCACATATTATGTATTAATTACATTGATAAACCTGCTGGACACAACTTTAACTAAATGAGCAAATGTAACATCATCAGTAATAGAACAAACTTACATCATGTATTTCTTGATGTACTGCATCTATGTAACATTCCTGCTGAATAAAATATTAACTGAAATCTAATGAGGCAACACTCAGACAAACATAATTTGAGGGTCATTTTGTGAGAAAAATTTGCCTGAATTATTTTAAAACTTCTGGATCAAGAGAGACAAAAAAGGGGAGGATAGGGAAAGAACTTGGGAAAATACTAGATTCCAGGAGGTGAAGTGCAAAGCATGATCCATGATTGGCTCCTAATGTATAACAAATAGCTATAATGGAGAGTCTTCAACAAAGCTAGTGGAGGTGATGGAATTCCAGTTGAGCTGTTTCAAATCCTGAAAGATGATGCTGTGAAAGTGCTGCACTCAATATGCCAGCAAATTTGGAAAACTCAGCAGTGGCCACAGGACTGGAAAAGGTCCATTTTCATTCCAATCCCAAAGAAAGGCAATGCAAAAGAATGCTCAAACTACCACACAATTGTACTCATCTCACATGGTAGTAAAGTAATGCTCAAAATTCTCCAAACCAGGCTTCAGCAATACGTGAACCGTGAACCTCCTGACGTTCAAGCTGGTTCTCGAAATGGCAGAGGAACCAGAGATCAAATTCCCAACATCTGCTGGATCATGGAAAATGCAAGAGAGTTCCAGAAAAACATCTACTTCAGCTTTATTGACTATGCCAAAGCCTTTGACTGTGTGGATCACAAAAAAACTGTGGAAAATTCTGAAAGAGATGGGAATACCAGACCACCTGACCTGCCTCTTGAGAAATCTGTATGCAGGCCAGGAAGCAACAGTTAGAACTGGACATGGAACAACAGACTGGTTCCAAATAGGAAAAGGAGTACATCAAGGCTGTATATTGTCACCCTGCTTATTTAACTTCTATGCAGAGTACATCATGAGAAACGCTGGACTGGAAGAAGCACAAGCCGGAATCAAGATTGCCAGGAGAAATATCAATAACCTCAGATATGCAGATGACACCAGAAAATGAAGAGAAACTCAAAAGCCTCTTGATGAAAGTGAAAGTGGAGAGTGAAAAAGTTGGTTTAAAACTCAACATTCAGAAAACAAAGGTCATAGCATCTGGTCCCATCACTTCATGGGAAATAGATGGGGAAACAGTGGAAACAGTGTCAGACTTTATTTTGGGGGCTCCAAAATCACTGCAGATAGTGACTGCAGCCATGAAATTAGAAGACGCTTACTCCTTGGAAGAAAAGTTATGTTCAGCCTAGATACCATTTTCAAAAGCAGAGACATTACTTTGCCGACTAAGGTCCGTCTAGTCAAGGCTATGGTTTTTCCAGTAGTCATGTATGGATGTGAGAGTTGGACTGTGAAGAAGGCTGATCGCCGAAGAATTGATGCTTTTGAAGTGTGGTGTTGGAGAAGACTCTTGAGAGTCCCTTGGACTGCAAGGAGATCCAACCAATCCATTCTGAAGGAGATCAGCCCTAGGTATTCTTTGGAAGGAATGATGCTAAACTTGAAACTCCAGTACTTTAGCCACCTCATGTGAAGAGTTGACTCATTGGAAAAGACTCTGATGCTGTGAGGGATTGGGGGCAGGAGGAGAAGGGGACGACCGAGAATGAGATGGCTGAACGACATCACTGACTCGATGGACGTGAGTCTGGGTGAACTCCAGGAGTTGGTGATGGACAGGGAGGCCTGGCAGGCTGCAATTCATGGGATCGCAAAATGTCGGACACGACTGAGTGACTGAACAGAACTGAATATAAATTGTATGTATATAAGCCAATTACATTAATGTTAATTTTTCTGTGTGTGACAATTGTAGTGTGATTATATGGGATAATACTTGGTTTTTAGGAGATATCAGGTGAATTGTTTCTTTTCTTTTTCTCTTTGGCTGCCCTGCTGCATAGCATAAAGGATCTCAGTTCTCTGACCAGGGATTAAACTTGTGCCCCAAGCAGCAGAAGCACGGAAACTAACAAGGATTTCTGTTCTTTTTTTCTTTTCTGGTTTATTATTCCGAAATGATGTATCATGATGTCTGCAGCTAATTCTCAACTGCTTTCAAAAGATAAAATAAGAAAGTGCTAGAGTGTATGTAAGCACTCCTGAGCAAGAGAGAGAAGCAGACAAAGCAGATATGGCCACATTTTAACAACTGCTAAATCTTAGTGAAAGAAGACAGATATTCAATGCACTATTCTTACAAATTTTTTTCAAAAAATTTGATATTTTTTCTAAAACTTGGGGAAATAACTACTTTTTAATTGCATAAAGCATGCAAATTGAAAAAAGTTGTTGAGTTGCTAAGTCATGTTCAACTTTTTGAAACGCCAAGGACTGCAGCACACTAGGCTCCCCTGTTCTTAACTCCCTGGGAGTTTGCTCAGACTCATGTCCATTGAGTCAGTCATGCCATCCAACCAACTCATTCTCTGTCAATTCCATCTCCTCCTGCCCTCAATCTTTCTTAGTATCAGCTTCTTTTCAAATGAGGTGGCTTTTTCTGACAAGTGACCAAAGTGTTGGAGCTTCAGCTTCAGCATCAGTCATTCCAATGAATATTCAGGACTGGTTTCCTTTAGGATTGACTAGTTTGATCTCCTTGCAGTCCAAGGGACTCTCAAGAGTCTTCTCCAGCACCACAGTTTGAAAGTATCAATTCCTCTGTGCTCAGACTTCTTTTAGGTCCAAATCTCACACTTGTAATAATTAATGGGAAAACCATAGCTTTGACTATACAGACCTTTGAGAGCAAAGTGATGTCAGCAAAGTTGTCTAGGTTTGTCATAGCTTTCTTTTAAAGGAACAAGTATTTTAATTACCTGACTAAAGTCACCATCCACAGTGATTTTGGAGCCCAAGAATAAAGTCTGTCACCATTTCCATTGTTTCCCCATATATTTGCCAACAAGTTATGGGAGCGGATGCCATGATCTTTTTTTTTGACAGCTGAGTTGTAAGCCAGCTTTTTCACTCTCATCAAGAAGCCCTTTAGTTGCTGTTTGTTTTCTGCCATTAGGGTGGTGCCATCTGTATATCTGAAGTTGTTGATATTTCTCCTAGCAATCTTGATTTCAGCTTGTGAGTCATCCAGCCTGGCATTTTGCATGAGGTACCCTGCATATAAGTTAAGCAGAGTGACAATAAACAACCTTGACATATTCCTTTCCCAATTTTGAACCAGTCCATTGTTCCACAAAAGGTTCTAACTGTTGCTTCTTGACATGCATACAGATTTCTCAGGAGGCAGGTAAGGTGGTCTGGTATTCCCATCTCTTTAAAATTTTTTCAGTTTTGTTTTGATCCACATTTGTTGTGATCCACACAGTCAAAGGCTTTGGCATATCAATGAAGCAGAAGTATTTTTGGAATCCCCTTTCCCATGATCCATATGGATCATGTACTGTTGAAGCCTCATTTAAAGGATTTTGAGCATTACTTTGCTAGCATGTGAAATGAGTGCAAATGTATAGTAGTTTGGACATTTTTTGCATTGCCTTTCTTTGGGATTAGAATAAAAATTGACTTTATTCAATCCTGGGGCCACTTCTGAGTTTTCCAAATTTGCTGGCATATTGAGTGCAGCACTTACACAGCATCATTCTAAATAACCTATATAGAATTTTAAAGAGCCTAGATAGAATTCCATCATCTCCATTAACTTTGTTTGCAGTGATGCTTCTTAAGGTCCACTTGACTTTGCACTCCAGGATGTCTGGCTCTAGGTGAGTTATCACATCATCGTGGTTATCTGGGTCATTAAGATCTGTTTTGTATAGTTCTGTGTATTCTTGCCACCTCTTCTTAGTATCTTCTGCTTCTATTATGTCTATACAATTTTTGTCCTTTATTGTGCCCATCTTTTCATGAAATGTTCTCTTAGTATCTCTAATTTTCTTGAAGAGATCTCTAGTTTTTTCCATTCTATTGTTTTCCTCTATTTCTTTGCATTGTTCACTTAAGAAGGCTTTCTTAACTCTCCTTGCAATTTTCTGGAACTCTGGATTCAGTTGGCTATATCTTTCTCTCTCTCCTTTGCCGTATGCTTCTGTTCTTTCCTCAGCTATTTGTAGGGCCTCCTCAGACAACCATTTTGCCTTCTTGCATTTCTTTTCTTTGAGATGTTTTTGTTCGCTGTCACCCTCCATAATTCTTCAGGAACTCTGTCATTCGATCTAGTTCTTTGAATACATTTGTCACTTCTACTGTATAATCATAAGGGAGTTGATTTAGTTCATATCTGAAAGGTCAATTGGTTTTCCCTACTTTTTTCAATTTAAGTCTGAATTTTGTAATAAGGGACACATGATCTGAGCCATAGTCAGCTCCTGGTCTTGTGTTGCTGATTGTGTAGAGCTTCTCCATCTTCAGCTGCAAAGAATATAATCAATCTGATTTCAGTATTGACCATCTGATGATATCCATTTGTTGAGCCGTCTCTTGTGTTGTTGAAAAAGAGCGTTTGCTATGACCAGTGTGTTCTCTTGGCAAAACTCTGTTAGCCTTTGCCCTGCTTCATTTTGTACTCCATGACCAAATTTGCCTGTTACTCCAAGTATCTCTTGACTTTCTACTTTTGTATTCCAATCCTTTATGATGAAAAAGACATTTTTTTTTAATGTTAGTTCTAGAAGGTCTTGTAGGTCTTCATAGAACCATTTGACTTCAACTTCCTCAGCATTACTGGCTGAAGCATAGATTCGGATTACTGTGATGTTGAATGGTTTGCCTTGGTGAATGCTATGTTAAAAATACAAGTCCTTATCAATTTAAGATGCAGATTGAACTGTTTGCAGGTAAAATAATGTCTTTTGAGATTTTTTTTAATATTTTCAGTTTAAATAGACAGTGAGAGAATAAATAAAACAAAATTGGCAAAATTGTTAGAGCTGGGTGATGAGTATGTAGAGGTTTATTCTATTTAAAAGCTAATTTTCTAAATGGCTCATTAAAATTTTACCATGTTCAGTTTCTTTGTTGTTGCTGCTATTGCTCATTTTAAATAGCTTATGAAGCAGTTTTTGAATACAAATTTTAGTATGTAAATAAAAATTTAGAGTCAAGTATTGGCAAGTATGTTAATTAACATATTTTTTGGCATTATTCATATATTTGTTTAAAGATAATGTCCAGCCAACTTCTGGCTATTTTCCAGATTCAGAAGAATAAAAGATGTTGAAAGTCTTTAAGCTTAAGAGCATGCATTTTGAAAATGAGAAAGCAAGATTTTGTAATTTTGAATGGTACCTTCTTCTCATATAGGAAATATTCTAGTTCTAAGGTAGCATTCTGCTGATGTTAGATGGTTAGAATCAAGATTATTATCAGAAGATGGACTTCATCATACTCAATATTTTCATACTTCTCTGTATATACCCTATCTGAAGTCAAATTGGGCATATCCAATTGTACTGTCTTATCATAGCAAATTATCAAAGTAATTTTTCCTTTCTATAAAAACTAGTATTCATAATATAGCAAAGGTCTTTGTACTTAGCCAGATACAGAATGAAATTATCCGTTCCACAAAATCCTATAAAAAGTATAATACAAAAGATTATGATTACACCCTCACAAGATGGTGGAGTAGAAGGATGTACACTCATTTTCTCCTGTGAGAACAGCAAAACTACAATTAGTTGCTGAACAGTCATTGACAGGAGAATGTCGGAACCTAGTGAAAAAGATGGAGAAGGAAATGGCAACCCACTCCAGTGTTCTTGCCTGGAGAATCCCAGGGACGGGGGAGCCTGGTAGGCTGCCGTCTGTGGGGTCGCACAGAGTCGGACACGATTGAGGCGACTTAGCAGCAGCAGTGAAAAAGATATCTCACATCCAAGGGAAAAGGAAAAGCCCATCCCCAAGGGGAAAAAAAATGCAAATAGGTAAAACAGTTATCTGAGGAGGCCTTATAAATAGCTGAGAAAAGAGAAGCCAAAGGCAAAGGAGAAAAGGAAAGATATACCCAACTGAATGCAGAGTTCCATAGAAAAGCAAGGAGAGATAAGATAGTCTTCCTCACAGATCAATGCAAAGAAATAGAGGAAAATAATAGAATAGGAAAGACTAGAGATCTCTTCAAGAAAATTAGAGATACCAACAGAACATTTCATGCAAAGATGGGCACAATAAAGGACATAAATGGTATGGACCTAACAGAAGCAGATGATATTAAGAAGAGGTGGCAAGATTACACAGAAGAACTATACAAAAAAGATCTTCATAGCCCAGATAACCACGATGGTGTGATCACTCACCTAGAACCAGACATCCTGGAATGTGAGGGCAAGTGGGCCTTAGGAAGCATCACTATGAACAAAGCTAGTGGAGGTGATGGAATTCCAGTTGAATTACTAAAAGATGATGCTGTGAAAGTATTGCACTCAATATGGCTGCAAATTTGGAGATCACAGGACTGGAAAAGGCCTGTTTTCATTCCAATCCCAAAGAAAAGCAATGCCAAAGAATGTTCAAACTACCACACAATTGCACTCATCTCACATGCTAGCAAAGTAATTCCCCAAATTCTCCAAGCCATGCTTCAACAGTATGTGAACCATGAATTCCAGATGTTCAGGCTGTATTTAGAAAACGCAGAAGAGCCAGAGATCAAATTGCCAGCAACAGCTGGATCATAGAAAAAGCAAGAGAATTCCAGAAAAACATCTATTTCTGTTTTATTTCATGCAAAGATGGGCACAATAAAGGACAGAAATGGTATAGACCTAACAGAAGCAGAAGATATTAAGAAGAAGTGGCAAGAAAACAAGAAGAACTATACAAAAAAAGATCTTCATGACCCAGATAACCATGATGGTGTGATCATTCACCTAGAGCCAGACATCTTGGAGTGAGAAGTCAAGTGTGCTTTAGGAAGCATCACTACAAACAAAGCTAGTGGAGGTGATGGAATTTCAGTTGAGCTATTCCTAATTCTAAGAGATGATGCTGTGAAAGCACTGCATTCAATATGCCAGTAAATTTGGGAAACTCAGCAGTGGCCACAGGACTGGAAAAGGTCAGTTTTCATTCCACTCTCAAAGAAACGTAATGCCAAAGACTGTTCAAACTGCTGCACATTGCACTCATTTCACATGCTAGCAAAGTAATGCTCAAAATTCTCCAAGCAAGGCTTCAACAGTATGTGAACCAAGAACTTCCAGATGTTCAAGCTGGATTTAGAAAAGGCAGAGGAACCAGAGATCAAATTGTCAACATCCATTGCATGATAGAAATTTCAGAAAAATATCGACTTCTGCTTCATTGACTATACTATAGCCTTTGACTATGTGGTTCACAACAAAATGTGGAAAATTCTTAAGCAGATGGGAATACCTGACCACTGTACTTACCTGCCTCCTGATAAACCTGTATGCAGGTCAAGAAACAACAGCTTGAAGCAGACATGGAACAATGGATTGGTTCAAAATTGGTAAAGGAGTTACGTCAAGGCTGCATATTGTCACTCTGCTTATTTAACTTCTGTGCAGAGTACCTCATGCGAAATGCCGGGTTGGATGAAGCACAAGCTGGAATCAAGATTGTTGGAAGAAATATCAATAACATCAGATATGCAGATGATACCACCCTTATGGCAGAATGCAAGAAGGAACTAAAGAGCCTCTTGATGGAGTTAGTGTGAAAGAGAAGAGTGAAAAAGCTGGCTGAAAACTCAGCTTTCAAAAACCTAAGTTCATGGCATCTGGTCCTATCACTTCATAGCAAATAGATGGGGAAACAAAGGACACAGTGAGAGACTTTATTTTCTTGGGCTCCAAAATCACTCCAGATGGTGACTGCAGCCATGAAATTAAAAGACACTTGCTCCTTGGAAGAAAAGCTATGACAAACCTAGACAGCATATTAAAAAGAGACATTACATTGCCAACAAAGGTCAGTCTTGTCAAAGTTATGGTTTCCAATAGTCCTGTATGAATGTGAGAATTGGACCATAAAGAGCGTCAAAGAATCGATGCTTTTGAACTGTGATGTTGGAGAAGATTCTTGAGAGTCCATTGAGCTACAAGGAGATCAAACCAGTCAATCCTAAAGGAAATCAAACCTGAATATTCATTAGAAATCCTGATGCTGAAGCTCCAATACTTTGGTCACCCAATGCGAAGAGTCCACTCATTGGAAAAGACCCTGATGCCGAGAAAGATTGAAAGCAAGAATAGGGTACTACAGAGGACGAGATGATTGGATGGCATCACTGACTCAATGGAAACAAGTTTGAGCAAGCTCCAGGAGATGGTGAAGGACAGGGAAGCCTGGCATGATGCAGTCCATGGGGTGGCAAAGGGTAGAACATGACTGAGGGACTGAATAACAACAAAGATTGTGATTGTCTTTCAGAAATACTACAGGAATGAGGTATAATTTTTTTTTTTCCAATCAGATGTTACACTATAAAACATTGAATACAGAATTTTGAAGGAAGTAGATCTGGATATAGTCTTGATTTTAATTTTATAGGAAATGTAGCCTGTATAAGACAAGATTCTCTGTCAACTCTTTAAACACATCCTGTACACTATTCAGTTGATATTTTCTTTTCCTTCCCTTCCCTGACATACAGTTAGAACCTGTCCCAGATTGGAAAATACATTATTGTGTTCTCTGTACACCCAGCTCAGAGACAAGAGATGTATAAAATATCTATTGATAAAAGAAAACAAATATCAATAACAAAAGCTAAGACATTTTATGAGAAAGACATATAATGTCACAACATATAATTCAAGGTTTTACAGATTATATCTCTACACTTCCAACACTTGCAGGTAAATTTTTTTAAAAAATTAATTATCTGTAACTTTTGTTCATAGGATTGCTTCCTTGATAACTCAGTTGGTAAAAAATTTGCCTGCAATGCACGAGACCCTGGGTTGATTCCTGGGTCAGGAAGATCTGCTGGAGAAGAGATAAGTTATCCACTCCAGTATTCTTGGGCTTCCCTCATGGTTCAGCTGGTAAAGAATCCACCTGCAATGCAGGAGAGCTAGGTTCAGTCTCTGAGTTGGGAAGATCCCCTGGAGAAGGGAAAGGCTATCCACTCCATTATCCTGGCCTGGAGAATTCCATGGACTGTAGTCCATGGGGTCACAAAGAGTCGGACATGACTGATCGACTTTCACTTTTTTTTTTTTGTTCACATATTGGTGATTATGCAGATATTTCCTCAGATCTAGTCTATAGCAATTACTGTTTTTGGAAGATTATGATGGAAATCAATATTCAAAAGTAAGTACTATGTATATTCTAAGATAAAACATGTTAGGAATTTTTTATCTTCTCTTTTATAACATCTTTTCCAAAATTTCCCTTTACTATTACATAAAATCAAGATCTTGGTGATATTAAATTATTTGAGGGTTAACTCTAAAATACATCCTTATATTACCTATCAGCCACAAATAATCTTGCAATTATAATTTAAATAATCATTTAGAAAATGATTATTTAGAAAAAGTATTTGTAGATACTCTTAGTCACTAAATGTTAAAACTGGTGTTGGATTTTGACATAAATAATGCTACACCGAAAATAAAAAGCCTTAGCTTGAAGCCATCTCCCTCACAGTTCACAAGTATATTTCCATTAGTAATTTAAGTGGAAAAAACAAGTATATTTCCATTAGTAATTCCATAAGTAATTATAGATGTTCAAGAAGATACCTCAATATAAGAATAACTCTATTTTCACATCTTTTAGAATGACAAGAATAATGAGTGTATATATAATCTTAATATGGTTTCATGTTTTAATAATTTTAAAACAATATAGGTTTTAAAATTTCTGAATGTTTAGTATCTGTCTGTATCTTCCTTGTTTTTTTTTTTGTTTGTTTGTTTGTTTTAAACAAGCTATTAAATTTACATTTATAGCTCAAAACCAAATCATGTACAGGGAATGAATATGTTGACTAAGGTTCCAAATATTTCCAATCAAATAATGACCTTAACCTTACAGAAGAGAGACACTGGGTTCCATGGAAGGGCTTGAGATTGTCTTCCTAAAGATTTTCTCCTCCATGTGAGCAAACAATTTTGCTGTCATTTTCTTTTCCTATTTCTTTTCCTAATCCTAGCCATCTATGACCAAGATTGTAGAAGGTACTTTTTCCCCCCAGTTTTGAATATTATTTTTGAATAGAATAAATAGAAAGGTAATAAGAATACTTGTGTATTTTCAGTTCAGTTTCTTAGTCACATCCAANCTGTCATTTTCTTTTCCTATTTCTTTTCCTAATCCTAGCCATCTATGACCAAGATTGTAGAAGGTACTTTTTCCCCCCAGTTTTGAATATTATTTTTGAATAGAATAAATAGAAAGGTAATAAGAATACTTGTGTATTTTCAGTTCAGTTTCTTAGTCACATCCAACTCTCTGCAACACTCTGGACTGCAGCATGCCAGGCTTCCCTGTCCATCACCAACACCTGGAACTTGCTCAAACTCATGCCTATCAAGTCAGTGATGCCATCCAAGCATCTCATCCTCTGTCATCCCCTTCTCCTCCTGTCTCCAATCTTTCCCAGCATCCAGGTCTTTTCCAATGAGTCAGTTCTTTGCATCAGATGGCCAAAGTATTGGAGTTTCAGCTTCAGTAGCAGTCCTTCCAATGAATATTCAAGACTGATTTCCTTTAGGATTTACTGGTTTGATCTCCTTGTATTTCCATATGTCCCAAAATGGTTGAACATTATGACAGTTATTTCAAGCTCTTCAAGATAAAAAAGCAAAACAAAAAATCATTAATGTCCATCTCAAATTCTCTAGATCCTCCAGAAGAACCAAAATCTGACAGAATCAGAAAATAGTATCTATGATAACACTATTTTATTTAGGGCATCCACATTTAATCCATCCATTCAAAACAAATTTTACTGAAATTTACTATGAGCTACATATTCTACTGAGTTTCCCTGGTAAAGAATCCATCTGCCAATGCAGGAGATGCAAATTTGGTCACTGGGTCAGGAAGATCCCCTGGAAAAGAAATGGCAATCCGCTCCAGTATTCTTGCCTGGGAAATCCCATGCACTAGGACTATGTGGCAGACTACAGTCCATGTGATTGCAAAGGGTTTGACATGACCCTTGTTGTTTAGTAACAAAACAACAACAACACATACTTTACTAGACACTAAAATAAGAGCTGGTGCACAACACAGCAGGGGTCTTGGTCCTTTGGAAATTCAAAATCCAGGAAAAGAGGTCACACTGAAATAATAAAAACAGGTGAGATGCACATTAGAAAGTAAGGGTGAAGATTGCTAGGGGTGTGTACACACAATGGATTAATGTACTCTGTAGTACAAAGGTGGGGTTAGCTGAAGAAGTGAGATATAAAGGCTAGAGGATAAGTAGAAAATTGCTGGGGGAAGGAGTGGAAAGCATAATAAAATCTGGAGATTATAATTAATGGTAAGACACTATGTTAGGAAGCATGAGAAAGTTGAAATATTTTGTCATTTACCAAAATAAACACAATCTCTTTTATTAACCTTTGTTCATTAAATCATATATTAAATGAAACATGATAACTGAAAGATCAAGTGTAACCATATATCTCTAAACCCTAACACTGACTAAGAGGGAAAATGCAGTAGACCAATGATAATGCTGTCTCTTATACACATCTCTCCATAATTCTTCAGGAACATGAAAGCTAATGATATTTTAAAAACTGCATTTTAAATTCTTTACAACATAAAATGTTACTTATGGTAATATTTTATTTTTAATATTGAAAAAACATTTTATTGAAATAATACAGATTTTTAAAAATAAGCAAATCATAAGAACACAGTTCAAGAAATTGTCACAAAGTGTATATTTCCATAGACTCATTAATCAGGTCAAGAAATAGAGCATATGGCTTAAAACTCAACATTCAGAAAAATAAGATCATGGAATTTGGTCCCATCACTTCATGGCAAATAGACGAGGAAATAAAGGAAACAGTGACAGACTTTATTTGGCGGGGGGGCTCCCAAATCACTGCAGATGATGACTATAGCCATGAAATTAAAAGACGCTTACTCCTTGGAAGAAGAGCTATGACCAACCTAGATAGCATATTCAAAAGCAGAGACAATACTTAGCTGACAAAGGTCTGTCTAGTCAAGGCTATGGTTTTTCCAGTGGCCATGTGTGGATGTGAGAGTTGGACTATAAAGAAAGCTGAGTGCTGAAGGATTGATGCTTTTGAACTGTGGTGTTGGAGAAGACTCTTGAGAGTCCCTTGGACTGCAAACAGATCCAACCAGTCCATCCTAAAGGAAATCAGTCCTGGGTGTTCATTGGAAGGACTGATGCTGAAGCTGAAACTCTAATACTTTGGCCACCACTGAAGGATTGATGCTTTTGAACTGTGGTGTTGGAGAAGACTCTTGAGAGTCCCTTGGACTGCAAACAGATCCAACCAGTCCATCCTAAAGGAAATCAGTCCTGGGTGTTCATTGGAAGGACTGATGCTGAAGCTGAAACTCTAATACTTTGGCCACCTGATGCAAAGAGGTGACTCATTTGAAAAGACCCTGATGCTGGGAGGGATTGGGGGCAGGAGGAGAAGGGGACAACAGAGGATGAGATGGTTGGATGGCATCACCAACTCAAAGGATATGAATAAACTCCAGGAGCTAGCTGGCAACGGACAGAGAGGCCTGGCATGCTGCAGTCCATGGGGTTGCCAAGTCAGATATGACTGAGAGACTGAACTGAACCCCAGAAATGCCACACAGATGATTCTCAATCATTACCATGCCATCTTTCCCAAAGATAAGTGATCATTCTGACTTCTAAAATACTGATTGCTCACTCATGCCTGTTTTTAAACTTCATTTATACTGAAGAACACAGTAAGATAACTGATAATAATAAAAATATGAAAGATCAAGGCTTGTAATATATAGATTAAACTACTCTTATAGGAATATTTGTAGCCTTAAAATGCATTTTTATTTTGTTAATGCATTTTTAAAATGCCTAAAAATCAATGGAACAGCAGACTGGTTCCAAATAGGAAAAAGAGTACGTCAAGGCTGTATATTGTCACCCTGCTTATTTAAATCCTATGCAGAGTACATCATGAGAAACGCTGGACTGGAAGAAACACAAGCTGGAATCAAGATTGCCAGGAGAAATATCAATAACCTCAGATATGCAGATGACACCACCCTTATAGCAGAAAGTGAAGAGGAACTAAAAATCCTCTTGATGAAAGTGAAAGAGGAGAGCGAAAAAGTTGGCTTAAAGCTCAACATTCAGAAAACGAAGATCATGGCATCTGGCCCCATCACTTTATGGGAAATAGATGGGGAAACAGTGGAAATAGTGTCAGACTTTATTTTGGGGGGCTCCAAAATCACTGCAGATGGTGATTGCAGCCATGAAATTAAAAGACGCTTACTCCTTGGAAGAAAAGTTATGACCAACCTAGACAGCATATTCAAAAGCAGAGACATTACTTTGCTGACTAAGGTCCGTCTAGTCAAGGCTATGGTTTTCCTGTGGTCATGTATGAATGTGAAAGTTGGACTGTGAAGAAGGCTGAGCGCCGAAGAATTGCTGCTTTTGAACTGTGGTGTTGGAGAAGACTCTTGAGAGTCCCTTGGACTGCAAGGAGATCCAACCAGTCCATTCTGAAGGAGATCAGCCCTGGGATTTCTTTGGAAGGAATGATGCTGAAGCTGAAACTCCAGTACTTTGGGCCACCTCATGCGAAGAGTTGACTCATTGGAAAAGACTCTGATGCTGGGAGGGATTGGGGGCAGGAGGAGAAGGGGACGACAGAGGATGAGATGGCTGGATGGCATCACGGA
>SJYT01075238.1:256732-278301 GCA_006410635.1 Cephalophus harveyi
GAGGATGAGATGGCTGGATGGCATCACGGACTCGATGGACGTGAGTCTGAGTGAACTCTGGGAGTTGGTGATGGACAGGGAGGCCTGGCGTGCTGTGATTCATGGGGTCGCAAAGAGTCGGACACGACTGAGCGACTGAACTGAGCTAAAAAATCAATGATCTAATTCTTTAGCTCAAAAAGTTTAAATAAGAGCAAATTAAGCACAAATATAATAGAAAAATATAATATTAAAGACATCAGAAATTAATATAGCAATATTTATAGAAAATAGAAAATAAAGCCAAATGTTGATTTGTTGAAAAGTCTAATAAAATTGATAAAACCTTGATGAGAATAATTAAGAATAAAATTCAGTAAGTAAACAACATTAGGAGCTTAGACAAAAAAGAACATCACTATAAGTCTTATGGACATAAAAAAAGCTAAAGAAATTT
Source organism: Cephalophus harveyi (assembly GCA_006410635.1). Classification (NCBI taxonomy): domain Eukaryota; kingdom Metazoa; phylum Chordata; class Mammalia; order Artiodactyla; family Bovidae; genus Cephalophus; species Cephalophus harveyi. The sequence continues at coordinate 257,169 of SJYT01075238.1, forward strand.
TTTAAAAATGAAGAATAATTGACCAACAACACTATTTAATTCCAGGTGCACAACATGATTTGATATTTGGTCGCAAAGAGTCGGACACGACTGAGCGACTGAACTGAACTGAACACATTATAAAATGAACACCATGGTAAGTCTAGTTACCATCTGTCACCATACAAAAATATTGCAATATTATTTACTCTATTCACCATGCTGTACATGTCATCCTGTTAACTATTTTTTAATTGGGAGCTTGCATCTCTTAATCTCCCTCACCTATTTCAATCACCTTCTCATTCCTCTTTCCTTTGGAAACCACTTATTTTTTCTTTGTATCTATGAATCTGTTTCTCTTTTGTTGCTTGTCCTTTTGTTTTTTAGACACCACATAAAAATTAAGTCATCAGTACTTGTCTTTCTCTGCTTAACATTTCATTTAGCATAATATCCTTTAAGTTCATCAATGTCATCACAAATGGCAAGATTTCATTTTTATGGCTGAGTAATATTCCACTGTGTGTTGTGCTGTTGTTTAGTCGGTAAATCATGTCTGACTCTTTGTGACACCGTGGACTGCAGCCCACCAGGCTCCTCTATCCATGGGATTTCCCAGGCAAGAATACTGGAGTGGGTTGCCATTTCCTTCTCCAAAGGATCTTTCTGACCCATGGGTCAAAACCTGTATCCCTGCATTGGCAGGCAGTTTCTTTATACTGAGCCACCAGGGAAGCCCATGTATATATGTGTATTTATACATAAATAACACATCTTCTTTATCCATTCATCTATCGATGAACTCTTAGATTGTTTCCATATCTTGGCTATCGTAAATAATGCTGCTATGAAGATAGATGAGCCTGTATTTTTTCAAGTTAGTGTTTTTGTTTTGTTTGGAAAAATACCCAGAAGAATTGCTAGACCATATGGTAGTTCTATTTTTTATTTTTAGAGGAATTTCCATACTGTTTTCCATAGTAACTATACCAATTTACATTCCCACCAAGATTGCACCAGGATTCTTTCCTCCACATCCTCAACAATATTTATTATTTGTTGTTTTCCTGATAATACTCATTCTGACAGGTGTGAGGTGATATGTCATTGTGGTTTTGGTTTGCATTTCCCTGATAATTAGTAATATTGAGCATTTTTTCATATGTCTGTTGGTCAGTATATGTCTTCTTTGGAAAAATGCCTTTTCAGGTCCTCTACTCATTTTTTAATCAGGTTGTTTGTTTTAGTTTTCTGAGTTCGTTGTACATTTTGAATATTAACCCTTTATCAGACACAATGCTTGCAAAAATGTTCTCCCATTCAGTAGGTGGCTTTTTCATTTTTTGATAGATTCTTTCGCTGCACAAAAGCTTTTTAGTTTGATATAGTCCCATTTGTTTATTTTTGCTTTTGCTTTCCTTGCGTGAGGAGACACATCCTGATAAATACTGCTGAGACAGATGTTGAAGCGTTTACAGTCCATATTTTCTTCTAGTATTCTTACGACTTCAGGTTTTACATTTAAGTTTTGAAACCACTCTGAGTTTATTTTTGCACATGGTATGAGAAGGTAAACCAGTTTGGTTCTTTTGCATGTAGCTGTCCAGTTTCCCAACTCCATTTATTGAAGGGGCAGTCTTTTTCCCAGTGTATATACTCACTTCCTTTGTCATAGATTAAACAACCATATAAATATTAATTCATTTCTGAGCTCTCATTTCTGTTCCATTGACTTATGTTTCTGCTTTTGTGCCAGTATCATGCAGCTTTGACTATGAGAATATTGTAGTTTAGTTTTAAATACATAAAGAAATATTATGAACAATTTTGTGTAATTCTGTTTTTATCATTTATAAATTATCTAAGTACAAATAAGAACAATCAAAATAGTTATTTTTAATTATTTGAAAGACTGGAATATTATAAATTGATTTTTTTCTCATTGACACTAAGGACTAAAACCAGAAACTGTGAAAGAAAACAATATGAAATATATTTATGCTTACTCTGAGAATATAAAGAAACCACATGCTTCATCAGAGAAAGAATCCCCATCTAGGTTGGAAAGCCTGAAATGGATGTGCCTGGTTACTCAGTCATATCTGACTTTGTGACTCCATGAGCCTGCCAGACTCTGTCCATGGGGATTCTCCAGGCAAGAATACTGGAGGGGGTGTCCATGGCCTTCTCTAGGGGATCTTCCCAACTCAGGAATTGAATTCTGCATTGCTGGCAGATTCTTTACTGAGAATCTGAGTCTGAGCCACCAGAAAAGCCCCAAGGTTGGAAAGCCTGAGATAAATAATCAAGTTCATAACATTTTTGCATTTATTAAGTTCTGAGAAGCTGATAAAAGCTTTGGACACTGTTTATAAGTGGATACATATATGGATACAGATATAGAATTTAACATCAGGAAGCCTCTTTATGGACTCATCAGTTAGAAAGACCAATGATAGAAGATATCAATTATCAGGTGAAGAAATGAAGCTTTAACATATGTATCTACTCTAAGGTAACTCTCACATTCTAAATAAATGGATAAATAACATCTAAATGCTATTCTATATTGCTGAAAGGCAACAGATGAATGATTTAGTTATCTTATCATATTGTACCTGCCCTATTTAAATATAATCCAGAATGTTCTCAAAGAATAATTGAAACACTATTTTACTAAGAATTATTTATATTAATATCCTGCTGGTCTCTCAAATAATAGTACTCCCCAAGACTGAATAATCCTTGATTTCCATTGAATCTTCATGGCAAAGGGAAAAATGGAATAAATATAGTTAGTAATGCAAACGTGTTCCCTTGAAGTTTAAAAAACACTTTTAGAAACAGTTTGAAATTATTGTGCCCACTTAATCAAAAACTAAAATACAAAGAATGGAGAAGGCAATGGCACCCTACTCCAGGACTCTTGCCTGGAAAATCCCATGGACAGAGGAGCCTGGTGGGCTACAGTCCATGGGGTCGCTAAGAGTCGGACACGACTGAGCGACTTCACTTTCACTTTTCACTTTCATGCATTGGAGAAGGAAATGGCAACCCACTCCAGCATTCTTGCCTGGAGAATCCCAGGGACGAGGGAGCCTTGTGCGCTGCCATCTAAGGGGTCGCACAGAGTCAGACACGACTAAAGTGACTTAACAGCAGCAGCAGCAAAATACAAAGAATAGGCCAGCTATAATCTTCCAAATTTACGGTCATCAGAAAGAAAGTTGCAGTATATTTCAACTGTGAAAGCAGCCACAAAGCAAAAATCAACATGTATTTAAAAGAGAAATTGTTAAGAAGAAAAAAAGCAACCAATAACTAGAGTGATCAGTCTTATTCATAACCAGGTTAAAAATATCTAGCAGGAATGTGTGTTCTCGATGAGCATTCCAAGTAAATGGAGGCATATTTGAAAAGAATTTCGGTAAGATTTTTTTACAACAGGATGCTGCAAAACCTTGGGCTTCCTGGTAGGGCTCAGCAGTAAAGAATACACCTGCAATGCAAGAGCCACAGGAGATGCAGGCTCCATCTATGGGATGGGAGGATCCCCTGGAGAAGGGAATGACAATCCAACTCCAGTATTCTTGCCTGGAGCATCCCATGGACAGAGGAGTCTGGCTGGCTACAGTCCATAGGGTCACAAAGAGTTGGACACCACTGAAGCAACTTAGCATGCATGCTGGGAAACCTTATTCCAAAAACTAGAAATTTCAACTGTAACATACATGATTTTTTTCTTTCCTTATGCTGATTTCAGTGTGTGTGCAAAAAGTAGAATCCTTCAATACACATAGCATTTGCTTTTGTACATTTAATGTGTCTGACCTTTGTACCACATGAGCTTACAATTTAATTATATGATGGTACTAGCAAGACTATAAAATAAAATCACTTAATAGTAAAACATACATACAATATAATGTTGCACACTGTGAAATATAGCAAATAGTACCCAGTATGACTCCTCAAGCATTTGAGAAACCATTCAACAGAATTACAACTTTTGAGAGCAGAGATATTTTTAAGAGCAATAAGGTCAAAATTTCATTAAAGGGCATAAAACACAGACTGAATTATTAATCAATATAGCCTATAAATCCTGTAACAATAGCTCTTAGAAGTTAAAGCAAACATTTACTTAGCATTTCACTTAAAATAGATCAAAATAATAATAGAATTATTTGAGTTCTGCCAAATGATTTCATTCCAAATAAGATATTTCAGCAAAAGAACAATGGCATGTAAAAAGTCTTAAATTTGTACTTTAATACAGATTTCAAAGTACTTTGGAAATAAAGAGTATGCTATAGAATGAAGGAAATACATACTGATTTTAGCTTCTAGTGTAATACTTTTACAGGGGAAGCCAAGATTTCCCAGTAAACAGGTCTGAATTAAACATCTTACATGTTGTTTCTTATCTATTTTTGCTAGAATAGCCAACCATTCCAAAGCTTAATGACTTAGAACAATAGGAATGTTATTTTCATGCTTCTGAAGTTGACTGGATTCTTTTTCTTCTCCATATGGGTCCACTGGGGTCATTCTGAGGTTGCATTCAACTAGACAAGTTGGGCTAGAAGGTTCAAGAATGCTTCTCTTATTACTTACCTGGTCCTTGGGTTGACTACTTCAGTCAATACAGTTACTCTCATTGTTGTCAGCACTTCATGTGATGTTGCATCCTCCAGGGCTTCGTCACAAGACCTCTCTCCAGCAGAAGAGCTGCTGCTGCTGCTGCTAAGTGGCTTCAGTCGTGTCCGACTCTGTGCGACCCCACAGACGGCAGCCCACAAGAGCGAGGACTAACTTATGCAATGGATCCTAAGTTCCAGAAGGGAGAATTCTAAGAGGAACAGCCTCCATGCAGAGGTCCATATACATGTCAAATCTCTGCCTGCATCACTTGGGCAACTGTCTCATTGACCAAAACTCTGATATGACCAAGCCCAACATCGTTGTATGAGGGCATTATAAAAGACATAAATACGAGAGGAAAGGACATATTTATTGCTTTTTCTCAATATAATAGTCTCCATATATATTTTTTACATGTACATAGACTCTATGAGATTAAATTTCTATATTACTGCATCTTCTGTGATGAGAAAAACATCCTGTTATCCATTTACATCTCAAACAAAAACAATTCCATAAATATGAAATACTGCAGGTGAAGAACACTTCATTATTAAAGAAGCAATCATCACTTTTTAATGTAGTAGAATAAGTCTAAAATCAACTGTTAAAGTGAATTTTTAAAAATAACAAAAATCAGCTACCACATGGACATTCTGTAAGAATCATTTTCCCAAACACTTAGAACCAGATCTTCTCCCCCCTAAAAAATAGTTTATAAGCAAAAAGAAGGCCCAGATTAATATAGCCAGGGTTTTAAAAACCTCATTCACTCAAAAAGGCTTCTTGTTGTTGTTTATGAGAACTGCAAATAATAATAACAATATGCATAAAAATGAAAAGTAAATGAAGCATAGTGACTTGATGATTGCACTGAAAACAACCAAGCATCAAAAATTCACTTAAATGCACTGATAAACTTAAAAGAGCATTAAGTACAATCAGATCAAAAGTTAAGCAAAGGAAGGAACTGCCAATTAAAAATGGCACCTGCCATCTGCCTCTATAAGGATTAACTCACCAGCCACTACATTCACTGATCTTCAACATACCCTGAAAGGAGTTCAGGATAGAGATCAGGAATGAGACACTCTGTGTTCTGGGAAAAACTGGCAGAACAGACCTTACAGATAGATATTTTCAGGAGAAGATTTTATGAACCCAAATTCTTGCATCCTCCCATATCTAGAAAAACATTAAAATCATTAATGATAATATCTGTTCTTCATGGCTAGCAGCAAGCCTCTGTGAAAATGTATGTCTCTGTGAAAAGGTATGCCCCCTTCACTAACATATAATACTGACTTCTCTCCTTGCCTCTTTGGAATCAGTACCTTAGAGTTATCTGAGATTTTGTCTCCCAGGCTATAGTCCTTTTCTTCCCCCAACTTAAACAACTCACAACTTTCATATTATGCTTTCTTTTTTCCAGTCAACATAACCAAGATAACTTTCTGAGTACTTTATTCAACTTTTGTCTTGAGGTCATTTGATGAATGAGGTGAGCTTAAACTTTAATCTTTAAGGCCACTGGGGGCCTTGAGAACAGTAAACAAAGCTTGTAGGTCTGCTATTTCATTACAGGAGTGAAGTTAAAATAAATCAATCCTTACTCAAGAATACTGTAAGGAAAGTTGTTTGCCTTGAATTTTGATACTATATAGTCAGGGGAAAATATCTTATTTGAGAATTCCTAACCCCAAAACATTTCCTCAAAGTGGATTTGACATGAAAATTCATACTACATGAGCCAAAAAAATTTCACNAGTGAAGTTAAAATAAATCAATCCTTACTCAAGAATACTGTAAGGAAAGTTGTTTGCCTTGAATTTTGATACTATATAGTCAGGGGAAAATATCTTATTTGAGAATTCCTAACCCCAAAACATTTCCTCAAAGTGGATTTGACATGAAAATTCATACTACATGAGCCAAAAAAATTTCACGTGGAGAATTTAATATAGTAACCATAGATTAATGCCCCAGGTTCCTGGAAGAAGCAAATTCTAGTGTACTTTAGAGAAACCCCATCTTCCTCCTAGAACTTAGAAGATTTTCACAGATAAACTTCCAAAACATATAAGTTCACAGTCAAAATGTGAAGATGACAAAGTACTATGAGTAAGAGACAGGTGACAAAGTCACATTGCAAAATACCCAGAAAGAGTTCTGATACTATAATTATCAGAGTCTAAATAGATGAAAAGAATTGAATGGCAAAGATTGGCAATGAAACTTTAAGATGTGACTAATTAGGTTTAAAGTAATAATTAAAATTCTTACAAAAGGTAACTAATTTGTCACATTAAAAATCAATATATTTACAGGAAAGTAGATATAACTGAGTTTGAATAGTGATCATAAGATAGTATGGGTGATGCATGGATAACATGAGAAATGTGAAAGAGAGGTTAGAAGACAGAAGAGTCTAATGTGTGACAATTCTGAGTTTCAGAATGAGAGGAGAGAATGAGGCAGCAGCAATACTGGAAGAGAGAATGGCTGCGACGATCCTGAACTGATAAAAACATCAAATATACAGACCTTAGAAGCTCCATGAATCCTAAGCAAAAGAAATAAACACAAAACTCAAACCAGGAAAGAGAGAGAAAATAAGACAAGAATTAGATTAAAACATCAGTAAGAAAGAGTCTGACTCCCTTTTTTTTGTCTGTTGATGGCTTTCAAATCTCACATCTGTGTAAGCTAAGAAAGCCCAAATGCTCTCTCCTTTGGTATCAGCATGAAGTTCAAACTATGCAGCTCCAGCCCTTATTCACAATAAAAGCCTAGTCAGTCTTTTTTCTCTGCACCTTTGAGACATTTTTAGATCATCCTTGGAGTGTACCCTGCTCTCTTCAGAAACTCTCATTATGTGAGTGATAAACTGATTCACATCTTCTTGGGGGCATATGTGGCATCATCAGTCTCAGCATCTGAACTAAATCTGGGGGGTGTGTTTATATTGCTTATAGCGATGCTGGCAAGTTTATGTTTGAAGCTGTGCTGGTTTGCACTGCACTTATAAAATCCTGCTAAGCCTCTGTTTAGATTTAACCAATTGGCTCAGTTAGATAAAGCTGCCATAACAAAATGCCATAGACTTAAGCCACAGAAATTTATTTTTCACAGTTCTGGAGTCTGGGAAGTCCAAGATCAATGTGCCAGACAGTTTGGTTCCTGGTAAGAGCTCTCTTCCTGGACTGCAGATGGCTATCTTTTCACTGTGTCCTCACTTGGGAAGAGAGAGAGAGAAAGTGAGCTCTGTATAGCTGTTTATAAGGACACCAATCTTTGGGATCAGGGCTCCACCTTCATGACCTCATTTAATCTTAATTAGCGCTGCTGCTGCTACCGCTAAGTCACTTCAGTTGTGTTCGACTCTGTGCGACCCCACAGACGGCAGACCACCAGGCTCCCCCATCCCTGGGATTCTCCAGGCATAAATGCCTTATTTCCAAATATAGTCACAAATGAGGGTTGGGGCTTTAACATATGAATTTTGGGAAGACACAAACTTTCAATTCACTATACAAACCTAATTTGGAAGTTTTTGCTTAGAGACAGGACCAACCCAGGAACTGAACCCAGAAATCCCAACCCAGGAATAGTGCCTGCATCAGCAGACAGATTCTTCACTGCTGCCCCACCAGGGAAGCTCGTCAACCAGGCATTTGTCCCTTTCTATAGAATGTTCGGACTTCCCTGGTGGCTCAGACAGTAAAGCGTCTGCCTACAATGTAGGAGACCTGGGTTCAATCTCTGGATCAGGAAGATCTCCTGGAGAAGGAAATGGCAACCCACTCTAGTACTCTTGCCTGGAAAATCTCATGGACGGAGGAGCCTGGTAGGCTACAGTCCATGGGGCCGCAAAGAGCTGGACACGACTGAGAGACTTCACTTTCTTCCTATAGAATGTTCAGGAGAAAGACTGATGCCCAGTGCACTGTATAAGCCCACTGGATGATGGCTCATGTGAAAGAAGAACAATTACAGGGTAGCATGCTGAGGTTATACTACTAAAAGCAAATGCCTCACTGCACTGTGCAGTCCTCAGTCACTTAGTCATGTGTGACTCTTTGCAACTCCATGAACTTAGCCTCTCAGCCTCCTCTGTCCAAGGGATTTTCCAGGCAAGAAAACTGGAATGGGTTGCCATTTCCTACTCCAGGGAATCTTCCCAACCCAGGGATCAGATCTGCATCACCTGCATTGGCAGGTGGATTCTTTACCACTGCATCACCTGGGAAGCCCAAAATGGCTCACTGGGATCTTACAAAATACCACTGTTACTGCCTACTAGCTATGCGTCTGTCACAATAAAGATCCTGATCCTCAGGGATGTAGGGAGCACGGCAGCCCTATGGAACAGCCACTGACTCAACATTGACGAAGTTTCCTAACTCTAACAATACTGATTTGAGGCTCTCTGGAAGTTCAGTTCAGTTGCTCAGTCATGTCCAACTCTTTGTGACCCCATGGGCTCTCTGGAAGGAGAAACATAAATATGAGAAGAGTAGAGAGGACACCCCTTTCCTTGCTGAAATATATACAGCTAGTAGCCATCAAAAAAGGCAAGATAAAAAAAACCTGAATATAGGGTGAAAAAAATGAAAACAGAGGTTCAAAATGTGTCCCAATTAAAAACCCCAAATTCATTAAAAGGATTTATGCACACAAAAAATAAAAGGGTGCTGATTTGCATTTTGCCTCTAATAACAGGTTCTAGATTAACTTTAATATTTGCTGAAATTAATCAATTGGCAAACCTTTGTGGCCTTCATCATTATGGAGACTGAAATTAAAGTTGTTCCTAGAGATCCCACTAAATTTAAACAAGGTACCCCTATAACATTAAGGGAGTCACTAAACATAAAATAGAGGATAAACAGGTATGCCTTACCTTAGCCCCTGGAACCACTGCCTTACCTCAATTCCCTATAGTCATTGTGCCCAATTTTCTAAAGTATCCCACAGTGGTCATGGCTGTTCTGAATCAATGAGCAATAAATTAAAATTAAATTAAGTCTTTGACACTTAAAATTAGCTTGATAAAATGAGACCCTAAGGACCTTTCCCCAAGATAAAATAGTTCATATAGCCCAATATAAATTAAAATAGGGGCTTCAAGGATTGAAACCCACTATATAAAACCTACTTAGAGAAGGGGTGAGTATTGCCACTGTTTCCCTATTAACAGCCCTGTTTTCAAACCTGCAAAGAATGAATGGTACCTCATAGTGGATTAATGTAATGTTAATGTGGTAGTCACACCAATGAAGCACCCCCCCGTACCAGTATTATCAAAAGTACTGACCCCATCCAACCAGCAACTGGCAAATAATTTACAATAATATTTGGCTAATATTTTCAGTGTCTACTTCAATAACCCCTCAAATACAGTTTCCTTTCATCTTCTAAGGGACACAATACTATATCTTATCTGGTTACTCATGAGATATCTCAACATCCTTGTGATTGTACATAATCTTTGCAGGTACAATCTTAACTGTATCCAACTTTCTCCAGGAGTACAAGTTATGTCATCACACTGATAACATCCTTCTCCAAGGAGATTCATTTGATACATTAATTCAGAACATATAAATACTCACCAAAGGGTTCACAAAAATAACATGGGCCATTGTTCCATACTTATTACAAGTCCTCCCAACTTTAGTTAAATTTCTGAAAATTATTTGATAGATTGAGAGCTGCTTCACTGCTGACACTATCAAGAAATAGCTATGGACCTTCTCAGTACCCATGATGTTAAAACAAAGTTAAGATCTTTTATGCTTGGGATTCTGGAGACAACATATTCCTCATTTATAGATCTTACTGTTACACACAAATCAGCTCACTATAAATAGAACATCCTACAACAAAAGGCTGTAGGAACTGCCCAAATCACAATATAATAGGCCCTTCCATTAGTGTACCCCAAAGACTCCTTCATTCTAGGGGCTTTAGCCTCCTCCTCTCATTCTTCTTAGAGTCCCCATTCCAAGCATGATGCTCATAAGTTGCCCACTGGCTTCTGGGACAAGAAATTGCCCTTACTGGCAATATATCACATCCATTAAAGTGGCTGCACACTGTGTTCTCCTGAAAGCAGAGGCTCTTCAGGACCTGAGTCAATGGCAGCTTTCAGGACCTCAGGAAGCTTCATACCCAGCTACCCACAATGCATTGGGTCATGGAAACAAGTACCCCATGAACTCAGCAGAGACGTAAAAGTCTTCCTGCTACAAGACAGAGCTATACCTGGGCCCTGTGGCTTATCACACATGTAAGAGTGAGAGAGAGGGTGGGAGGAGAAAGTATTGTCCTGTCCTCAGTCCCTTGCCAAATGACACAGTGACAGAGGAAGTCAACTTCTTCACCCTTTAGACTCCCAAAGAGCTCCTTGGTATCAAGAGTGTGCAGCAGAGGGAGTTTACATAAGAGGGTTAGAAAAGCCACCACGCATGAGACCGAACTTGTGGGAGAGATGCTGCTTTTTATCCTTTAACTTCATGTTCTACATCCAGAAAGGAACTAAGAGTCAACAAAGCCAGCTGAATGGCAGTCAGCCATCTTAACATAGGATACCCTGGCCAACAGTCTGCCTCATTTGTACAATTTTACCAACTTCTGAATCTCATCCCGTCGACAACAGCAACAATTCCTTATTCAAGATTTGCCTTTGGAAGAAAGGACTTTAGGTATCTCTTATTTCACATACATGCAAAATATAGATCAAGGTCATACATGTTCCTGAATGTGCTAAGACCATAATACAAGGCCTCACTAAGATACCACTTATCCCCTCCAGAGATTCCAAACATGATTGACAGTGACCCAGACACTCATATCACTTAGAATATACAATGCTGGGCTCTTGAACAAAGCATTCAACATAACTTCCAACGCTCTTACCAGTTTCAGGCTACCAGCCTCATAAAGCATAATGTCTTACTTTGTTGTGAAGTAATTAGCCTCCAATTAAAATAAACAAATTTATATAAAAATAAAGTTTTGCCTGTCTGATGGGTGAAAAAAAAAAAGTGGAGGTCAAATTCAATTAAATGAAACATGGCGCATTTTAGTCAAATATCAGGAATAAATTGTAACACAGAATTTGACTCCATTTTTGATGCTTGACTGCTCACTACTTTCAAGCCCCACCAGTCTCTTTTCCCCATATGTCCCAAATCTGGACAAGATGAAAAGGAAGCCTATTTACTCCTTCCTTTGGCTCCAGCAAGTTCAAATCACAGAAATCCAGGCCAGCACACAGGAACCTTTGCCCCAGTCCCAATCCTAAAATAAAAGTCTACCAAGTCTTCCTTCTGTGACCCTCAAAACTTTTTGAAACCAGATGGAGAGGCTGCCCTAGTCTTCCCATAAGCCTCCTTAAAGGATTATGAACTTTTTCATACCATTTTGGTGTTCACACAGTGTTACCAGTCTTAATATCCAGAACAAATTTGGAGTGAGAATGTCTGTTGCATCTCTGTAGGTGACACCATGGACAGAGAAGACTGATGGGCTAGATAGAGTCCATAGGATCGCAGAGTTGGACACAACTGAAGCAACTGAGCATGCATGCATATTATCCATTTTTTAATCAAATTTAAAAAGTATAGTGGAAGTCTCTGTTCAATCATGTCCGGCTCTTTGCGACCCCATGGACTGTAGCTTGCCAGGCTCCTCTGTCCATGGAATTTTCCAGGCAAGAATATTGGAATTGGTTACCACTCCTTTCTCTAGGGGATCTTCTTCTTTTTTTTATTTTATTTTATTTTACTTTACAATACTGTATTGGTTTTGCCATACATCAACATGAATCTTCTTGATCCAGGGATGGAACCTGGGTCTCCTGCATTGACGGCAGATTCTTTACCATCTGGGCCACTTAAACGTGTTCTAGGGCTCAGAAGTTAAAGCATCTGCCTGCAATGTGGGAGACCTGGGTTCGATCCCTGGGTCGGGAAGATCCCCTGGAGAAGGAAATGGCAACCCACTCCAGTATTCTTGCCTGGAGAATCCCATGGATGGAGGAGCCTGGTGGGCTACAGTCCACGGGGTTGCAAAGAGTCGGACACGACTGAGCGACTTCACTTTACTTCACTTGATAAACTTGTACTGTTTGAAATCAGAATAAAAATATTGAGCATATCCAATTTCAATGATAATTCTACATGCTAAAATTTTCTAAACTAATCATGAAAAATATGTATGTATAACTTAAAATCTAGTATAGAAAAGAAACTGATAGGAGAAAGAAATCCATTTATTTTAAGGCAAGAATGGAGAAACAATATAGAAACAGAACAATGAAAAGCATAAAATGTTAGAAATTAAAATCATTAATTATAAAAATAGAAAGTTGATTAAATGTTAACACAAAAAGATGAGAATTTTCAAGTCATATTTTAAAATTCTGCTCTATTTTATCTACAAGAAATACATCCCAAATCTAGAATATATACATGCTCAAAGAAAAAGGATACAAATACAAAGCAAATGCCAATTTTAAAAGTTGATATAGTAATTAATATAAAATAAAATAGAGCTTCAGATAAGATTCATTAGAAAAGAAAAATATAACATTACATAACAAATTTAAATGTAAATGTACCAAATAATATTGTATAAAACAGAAAAACACATTTAAAAAATCCTGACTAGAATGGTAGATATTAACACATTTTTTCAGTAATTGTTCGTTCAAGCAGCAAAGTTATGAATATCCCAGATGCTTGGGAATCTTGCCAAGGATCAGCATGGTCAGACTTCACATTAGCTATTTTAAAATGTGTGTAGGAATATGACCACTGATTATGATGTTTCCTTGTATTTCTCATCTGTATGTTCTTTGAAGTATCTATTCAAATTTTTTGTCCATATTTTTGGAGCTGTTTTTTTTTTTTTTGGTTTTTATTAAAGTATAGTTGATTCCCAGGGACAGAGGAGCCTGGTGGGCTTCCGTCTATGGGGTCACACAGAGTCAGACACGACTGATGTGACTTAGCAGCAGCAGCAGCAGCAGGAGCATAGCTGGTTTACAATGTTAGTTTCAGGTATACAAAACAGTGGCTTAATATTTTATAGATTATACTCTATTTAAAGTTATTATAAATATAGACCATGTCCTTGTATCTATACAATCTATTCTTGTATCTTACTTATTTTATATGTAGTAGCTTGGGCTTCCCTGTTGGTTCAGTGGTTAAGAATCCGCCTGCAATGCAGGAGATGAGGGTTCAATTCCTGGGCCAGGAAGATCCCTGACAAAGGAAATGGCAACCCACTCCAGTATTCTTGCCGGGAAAATCCCCTGGCCAGAAGAGCCTGGCAGAGTACAGTCCACGAGAGCTTAAAGAAGTGAACATGACTGAGTGACTGAGCACAGCATACAGTCTGCACCTGTTAAGTCCCTATCTTGCCTCTCTCCACTGGGTAACCGCTAGTTTACTCTCTATATCTGTGAGTCTGTCTCTGTTCTGTTATATTCATTCGTTTGTTTTACTTTTTAGTTTCTATGTATAAGTGATTACAATATTTGATTTACTCTATCTGACTTATTTTACTAAGCATAATACCCTCCAGGTCCATCCATATTGCTGTAGATGGCAAAATTTCCTTCTTTTATATGTTGTTGTCAGTCACTCAAACGTGTCTGACTCTTTGCAACCCCATGAACTGCAGCACGCCAGGCCTCCCTGGCCATCACCAACTCCCGGAGTCCACCCAAACCCATGTCCATCAAGTCCGTGATGCCATCCAACCATCTCATCCTCTGTCGCCCCCTTCTCCTCTTGTTCTCAATCTTTCCCAGCATCAAGGTGTTTTCCATTCTTTTTTATGACTAAATGATATTCCAATGTGTGTGTGTGTGCTGCATTTCTATACGCATTCATCTGTAGTGGACATTTAGTTTACTCTCATATCTTGGCTTTTATATATAATACTGCAATAAACACTGAGGTCATGTATTTTTTTGAATTTGTGTTTTTATTTTAATATATGCCCAGGTGGAGAATTGCTGGCTCATATAGTAGTTTTATTTTTGGTTTTTTGAGGAATCTCCAGAGAGTCTCATATATTCTAGACAGAGTCCTTTATGAACTATCTGATTTGCAAATATTTTCTCCCAGTCTATGGATTTTCTTTACATTCTAAGCAGTGTCTTTCAAAGATTAGATTTTTAATTTGGATAAAACCCTATTTATTGACTTGTCATTTTATATATTATGTATCAAACTTTTGGTGTCATGGGCTCAGAAATCTTTGCCTAAGCCAAGTATGCAAGAGTTCCGTGTTGCTTTCTTCTAGAATTTTTATAGCTTTAGGTTTAATGCTGTAAATTCGCCCTTAAATACTGTTCAGTGAAATCTCAACCAATTCAGATATATTGTCTTCATTGCTATTCAGTTCAAAATAATTTCTATTTTGACCCATTGTATGTGTGTTATTCAATTTTCAAATATGAGGGAATTTTCCAAAGATATTACCATTATTTATTTTAAATTTAATTTCATTGTAGTCAGAAAACATATTTGAATGATTTGAATATTTGAAAACTTATTGACATTTGTTTTATGGTCCAGTAAAGATGAAAATTATGTCACATTAGTTGATGTGCTGTGCTTAGTCACTCAGTTGTGTCTGACTCTTTGCCACCCCATGGACTCTAGCCCACCAGGCTCCTCTGTCCATGGAGATTCTCCAGACAAGAATGCTGGAGTGGGTTGCCATGCCCTCCTCCAGGGGAATCTTTCCAACCCAGGGATTGAACCCAGGTCTCCTGCACTGCAGGCAGATTCTTTGCCGTCTGAGCCACTAGGAAGTGTTGTTCAAATTTTCTCTATCCTTAACAATTTTTTGTATCAATTATTGAGAGGGGGTATTGATATCTTCAACTATAACTGTGGACTTTAGTTAGTTTAGTTCTAGTAAACTAGTTATTTCTAGTAATTTTTGGTTCATGTATTTTGTTCTAGTAATTTTTAGTTTAGTTCTAAACTAATTTAGTTTAGTAATTTTAGTTCTAGGAAAAATTAATTTAGTTTTAAATACAGAAGAGAAAATCTTAACAGTCAATAAACATACTCAACCTTATTAACAATCAGGAAAATAGAAATTAAATCTCTCATGATTTGACATTTCTTACCCAACATATATCCAAAAGTTAAAAAGTGCAGCCACGTAGGAAAATAATACAGCATTATTTTATCCTAATTTTATTGTATTCTTATTTTCTATAATGCAACAATTTCACATACATGTATATCCTAAAGAAACTTAATGGACACGTGTCAGGGGAACTGTTCAACAATATACAGCAACATTATTTGTAATAGAAAAAATTGTAAATAAACAAAATACCCATTGGGGTAAAATTACAATAAACTTTTATATACTCATATTCTAGAAGAGTATGCAGCAGAGAAAATAAATTATTAGTAAGGAAGGAAGTGTTAGTTGCTTCAGTCATGTCCGAATCTTTGTGACCTCATGGACTGGAGCCCACCAGGCTCCTCTGTCCATGAGATTTCCCAGGCAAGAATACTGGAGTGGGTTGCCAGTTCCTTCTCCAGGGGATCTTCCTGACCCAAGGGTCAAACCCAGATCTCCTGTATTGTGGCAGATTCTTTACTGCCTGAGACACCAGCGAAGCCCAAAAGTATTTTATGAAGGTGTGTTACTCACTCAGTAGTGTCCAACTCTTTGTGACCCCACGGACTGTTGCCTACCCAGGCTCCTCTGTCCATGGCATTCTCTAGGCAAGAATACTGCAGTGGGTTGCCATTCCCTTCTCCAGGAGGATCCTTCCAACCCAGGGATCAAACCTGGTCTCCTGCATTGCAGGCAGATTCTTTACCGGTGGCTCAGACTATAAAGAATCTATCTGCAATAGGTTATTGCTACATGCTAAAACATAAATAAATCTTAGAAATATAAAGTTAAACAGGAAAAGAAGTCAGCCGTAAGGATCTTTACAAAGAACGATTATGTTATGAGGGCAAGAAAAAGTAAACATTATTGTATATTGTATAAATATACAAATATACAGTAAAACTAAAGGAAAGGAAGATAATAACAAATACAAAATTCAGAACATTGTTGAAAGAAACTGATTGGTGTTTAAGAGCATGTACAAGAGATTACCAAGCAAATGACAATATTCCTTTCTTAAAACCATTAGATGAGTACATACATGTATTATATGATATACATATATTTTATAAATATTATTTTATAGACTAAAAACTGTCTCTTATACACATCTTAACTAGTTATTTTATATTGTATATGAAAGATAAATAGCTAAGCATGATACAGACACTCAAAGTAAACAGGGATATTTATTTCTCTGCATGTTAAGATTTACTATAAACTTATAGTAATTAAAACATTGTACTGCACTCAGGAATAGAAAATTACTGATTGAACAAAACAAAGAACTAAGAAATCCACTCATAATTACATAAACTTGAGTATGATAGAATTTTCTCTGCAGATCAGTAGGAAAGAATAGATTATTCATTCAATAGTAAATCTGTGTACATGGAAAAAAAACAAGTTTCTCTCCTGTCCCACACAAAAGCAACAATTAATTTCACACAGTCAAAGCCCTAAATATGAAAAGTAAAAGTAAAATTTGGGAAAAAAATATTAAAAAAAATCTGATTTGGGGGTAAAAATGGGCTTCTTAATGAAAACATGTTTGTAAGGCAAAGAATAATTTTAACTAAATGAAAATGAAAACTTTTAAGAAAATTACTATGAAGAGAATAAAAATTCAAAAGACAGATGATAATTAAAAATACAAAATTGTATGTAGAATATACCATTTTTAAATCACTGAGGAAAAGAAAAAGACAAGCATAAAAGAAGGGACTTGAAGAGGCACCATACAGAAGAGAAAATCTTAACAGTCAATAAACATACTCAACCTTATTAACAATCAGGAAAATAGAAATTAAATCTCTCATGATTTGACATTTCTTACCCAACATATATCCAAAAGTTAAAAAGTGCAGCCACGTAGGAAAATAATACAGCATTATTTTATCCTAATTTTATTGTATTCTTATTTTCTATAATGCAACAATTTCACATACATGTATATCCTAAAGAAACTTAATGGACACGTGTCAGGGGAACTGTTCAACAATATACAGCAACATTATTTGTAATAGAAAAAATTGTAAATAAACAAAATACCCATTGGGGTAAAATTACAATAAACTTTTATATACTCATATTCTAGAAGAGTATGCAGCAGAGAAAATAAATTATTAGTAAGGAAGGAAGTGTTAGTTGCTTCAGTCATGTCCGAATCTTTGTGACCTCATGGACTGGAGCCCACCAGGCTCCTCTGTCCATGAGATTTCCCAGGCAAGAATACTGGAGTGGGTTGCCAGTTCCTTCTCCAGGGGATCTTCCTGACCCAAGGGTCAAACCCAGATCTCCTGTATTGTGGCAGATTCTTTACTGCCTGAGACACCAGCGAAGCCCAAAAGTATTTTATGAAGGTGTGTTACTCACTCAGTAGTGTCCAACTCTTTGTGACCCCACGGACTGTTGCCTACCCAGGCTCCTCTGTCCATGGCATTCTCTAGGCAAGAATACTGCAGTGGGTTGCCATTCCCTTCTCCAGGAGGATCCTTCCAACCCAGGGATCAAACCTGGTCTCCTGCATTGCAGGCAGATTCTTTACCGGTGGCTCAGACTATAAAGAATCTATCTGCAATAGGTTATTGCTACATGCTAAAACATAAATAAATCTTAGAAATATAAAGTTAAACAGGAAAAGAAGTCAGCCGTAAGGATCTTTACAAAGAACGATTATGTTATGAGGGCAAGAAAAAGTAAACATTATTGTATATTGTATAAATATACAAATATACAGTAAAACTAAAGGAAAGGAAGATAATAACAAATACAAAATTCAGAACATTGTTGAAAGAAACTGATTGGTGTTTAAGAGCATGTACAAGAGATTACCAAGCAAATGACAATATTCCTTTCTTAAAACCATTAGATGAGTACATACATGTATTATATGATATACATATATTTTATAAATATTATTTTATAGACTAAAAATTTAAGTAATTAAAGACTCAGAGTTCATAAATAAAAACAGCTATAAAAAGGTTTTTCTTTGGCTTCAGGCTTTTAAAAAGAGCATGAGAATAGACAAAAGAAAAGAATAAACAGCAGTTTCCTTTGTGAGATCGTAGGGTACTAACCTTCAACCTAGCCAGTCACCAAGAGCTATTATTATTTCATATATGTCTTTGGATAAAACTGTTTTAATTATCAGTCTTTGTTTGAATCAACTGCATTGTCATTCAATAAGAATGTGATGAGACATCTTAGGCATAAATGCTTGCAGTGAATGCGTATATATCAGAAATTGTCCTCTGTATTTATATTCAGACCTTCAAACAGCTCCATATGCAGTATGTATTATGTTGTGTGTGTGTACTGCTTACTCTCAATTATGCTATTGTTATATTTTTAGTTAATTATTTTTAATTTTGATTGAAGAAAACAGAAATATAATGCACTGACATTTGCTTTACATCTACTCATAAAGTTCTGCAAGAAGTGGTTACTTACTTATTGGTGTGACTAAAAATAAGAATGATGAAGGAAGGAAAGATCTCTGAAAGTTTTAAAGATGGAATATCTCTAGACAGATCATCACTGAAGTAAGTGAATAATGCCTCATATGGAAAAATAGAAAATTCATAACTTATCATGAATATACAAACAGAAATATTAAAGGTAAAAATATAACAATAAGAGAATTAAATAAAAGTTAAAAAATGAATGTATGACCTATGCACTATGGAAAATCAACTTAATTATAGTTTGTTACAATAGCCCTTTTTGAATGAAGTCCAGTTTTAATTAAAATCTTCTCTTTCGATCAGATGGAGTTGCAGATTTGATCAGTTGAAACTATCTATTGTTCTTATTCATTTTAATGTACTACATTTCAGCAGTAAGGAGATACACAAAAGAAAAGCATTCCACTCCTCTTCAATAGGGTCTGTTATGATTCTAAGTTTAATTAAATTAGTTGCATATCATTTATATTACTAAAAATATCAAGGAATTTCTAAGAGATTTCATTTTCCTCCAGTCCCATGGTTACCCTCACTCATCACACCCAAATTCAAAATTACAAAAGCTATGTTGAACTCCTGTTTTTTCTTCTAGTGAACAACAGACTATTTCTTATAGTCTTCATCTGTTCAGCTGAAAGCAATATAATATGAATAGTAATATATATATAAATAAGATTCAATCAGCAAATCACTTAATATCCATGTTAACAGAATAGACAACTTATCAGTTTGAAAAAGTTCATTTGCAGTTATGAAATCTCTTTCATTTATAGCTTCTGTGCTTAAAAACCTACACATTATAGTTTGCTCATTTCTTTGACCTGCTTCCTATGAATAGAGTTGGACAAAATATATCTAGAAATAATCCATTGTACACATATTTCTCTGACTAAAGTTAATCCGGCTGCCTCAGAGGCTATTTAAATATTATCTTTCAGTTGTAGGATGACACTGTCTCAGGGATCCAATTTGAATTCTCTGTGTAAATGTTGGCTGAAAAACACAGCAATGTTTTTTGATGTTGTTTTTAATCTGTTAAATTATGGAACAACTTGTTATATGGCACTAGATAGCAAATACTAATTTTGGTATTTGGGTGGAAAGGCAAGGATCTTTGAATAGAATATTAGTAAAAATATAAAATGCCTTGAAGAAACTATATCAGATATATGATGATTTTCAGGAGGCCATTGTGAGAGATTCAGTTCAGTTCAGTTCATTCGCTCAGTTGTGTCTGACTCTTTGCAACCCCATGAGTCGCAGCACGCCAGGCCTCCCTGTCCATCACCAACTCCCATAGTTCACTCAGATTCACGTCCATCGAGTCAGTGATGCCATCCAGCCATCTCATCCTCTGTCATCCCCTGCTCCTCCTGCCCCCAATGCCTCCCAGCATCAGAGTCTTTTCCAAAGAGTCAACTCTTCGCATGAGGTGGCCAAAGTACTGGAGTTTCAGCTTTAGCATCATTCCTTCCACGTGAGAGCTTCAGTTCAGTTCAGTTCAGTCACTCAGTTGTGTCCGACTCTTTGCGACCCCATGAACTGCAGCAAGCTAGGCCTCCCTGTCCATCACCAACTCCAGGAGTTCACTCAGACTCACGTCCATCGAGTCGGTGATGCCATTCAGCCATCTCATCCTCTGTCGTCCCCTTCTCCTCCTGCCCCCAATCCCTCCCAGCATCAGTCTTTTCCAATGAGTCAACTCTACGCATGAGGTGGCCAAAGTACTGGAGTTTCAGCTTTAGCATCATTCCTTCCAAAGAAATCTCAGGATTGATCTCCTTCAGAATGGACTGGTTGGATCTCCTTGCAGTCCAAGGGACTCTCAAGAGTCTTCTCCAACACCACAGTTCAAAAGCATCAATTCTTCG
>SJYT01075238.1:279433-295230 GCA_006410635.1 Cephalophus harveyi
TTTTCCTCTATTTCTTTGCATTGATCACTGAAGAAGGCTTTCTTATCTCTTCTTGCTATTCTTTGGAACTCTGCATTCAGGTGCTTATATCTTTCCTTTTCTCCTTTGCTTTTCGCCTCTCTTCTTTTCACAGCTATTTGTAAGGCCTCCCCAGACAGCCATTTTGCTTTTTTGCATTTCTTTTCCATGGGGATGGTCTTGATCCCTGTCTCCCGTACAATGTCACGAACCTCATTCCATAGTTCATCAGGCACTCTATCTATCAGATCTAGGCCCTTAAATCTATTCCTCACTTCCACTGTATAATCATAAGGGATTTGATTTAGGTCATACCTGAATGGTCTAGTGGTTTTCCCTACTTTCCTCAATTTGAGTCTGAATTTGGCAATAAGGAGTTCATGATCTGAGCCACAGTCAGCTCCCGGTCTTGTTTTTGCTGACTGTATAGAGCTTCTCCATCTTTGGCTGCATAGAATATAATCAATCTGATTTCAGTATTGACCATCTGGTGATGTCCATGTGTAGAGTCTTCTCTTGTGTTGTTGGAAGAGGGTGTTTGCTATGACCGGTGCATTTTCTTGGCAAAACTCTATTAGTCTTTGCCCTGCTTCATTCCGCATTCCAAGGCCAAATTTGCCTGCTACTTCAGGTGTTTCTTGACTTCCTACTTTAGCATTCCAGTCCCTTGTAATGAAAAGGACATCTTTTTTGGGTGTTAGTTCTACAAGGTCTTGTAGGTCTTCATAGAACTGTTCAACTTCAGCTTGTTCAGCATTACTGGTGATAATAAAACTTTTATTGGAAATCAAAGGATAAAGGTCTCCAGTACTAACAGTAGAAAGTGTGGTAATGTTGTTGCTTATGCTAATGTGGAAAGAACAAAATGTATCTAATTTACCAGGTGATCTAGCTAAAAAGATTTCAAGGTAGAATGTTGAAAGTACTATCTGGTTTCTTCATGTTTTTTTTGCAGTAAAATATGATTGGAAAGAGAGAAGAATCATTAAACAAAAATGATCCAGGAATTAGTAGTTTTGAAATTGTACAGTGCCTTCAGATTATAAACAATATTAGAATAAAGAAAATGGCTTCTGAATAAAGATCAAATCCTGGGCAATCTTAGGAAAAAAACAATTTAAAGAACAAACAGAGGGTGTTACTGTTTTGCCAAAGATGAATAAAACCGCTATAAACATCCATGTGTGAGTTTGCATGTGGACATACTTTCACCTCTTTCAGAGAAATACTAAATCTTTTTCAGCATTTGGTATTGTTGGCCTTTCTAATCAACATGTAGTGATATCTCATTGTTTTGATTTGCATGTCTCATGTTGATGAAAAATTAATCAATAATCAACCGAGGAATGAAGAAAAAATTTTTTGAAGTCAACTTGAGGATTATAACACAGAAGATAGTCTTTCAGAAAACTCTGAGGACTGTTCTCCCCATCGGAGGTCAAAGCACAATTAAAAATATTTATGATGTAAGAGGTTATTCATCAAAACACAATGTACTGACAGTTTACACACTCCAAATCACCATGCACAAAGCAAACTTTTACAAGATTAAGAAGGAATTGTTACCTCCTAAGGAGGTCAGGTTAATGCAGATTCACGATAGACACTAAAGGGGAAGAAGGAGGCCCAAATAGGCATAGAAAATTTCACATTTAAATTTTTCTGTCTTGCCATAAACTATGAATTTTATTTCATCACAATAATGACATATGGTGTGGAATATCTTTTCATACACTTATTTTCCATTTGCATATCTTCTTTGATGAAGTGTTTTTTCAGGTCTTTTGTCAAGTTTTTCATTTTTCTTATTATTGAGCTCCTTACATGTTTTGTATAAAATTTCTTCACCAGCTATATTTTTGAAGCTATTTCTCCCATTCTGTGACCCATCTCCTCATTCTCCTGATAGTATTCTTTTACAAAGCACACACTTTTAATTTTAATGAAGTTCAGATTACCAATTATTACTTTTTATAGATTATGCTTTTGGTGTTTTCTCTAAAATGTCATCACCTCCACACAAGGTCTTCTAGATTTTCTCCTATACTATCTTCTGGGAGTGTTATAGTTTTGTGCTTTACATTTAGGTCTATGATGAATTTTTAATTAATTTTTAAATGTCTAGGTTCATTTTTTGTATGTGATGTCCAATCATTCCAGTAGTATTTCTTGAAGAGAATTTCTTTTCTCTAATTGATTGATTTTGCCCCTTTGTCAAAATTCAGTTGGCTATATTTGGGTTGGTCAAGAACTTGTTTCTCTAGTCTGTTCCATTGATTTGTCTGTACTGTCACCAATACCACACTGTCTTAGTTACTGCAGTTTTAATCTTTATAATATTGTGATTTATAATAATAAATGTATATCTGGCCTTCATTCCCATTTCTGTCCTTGGTGCTATTGTTCAGGCATTAAATCATGTCGAATTCTTTGTGAACCCATGGATTACTGAATGCCAGGCTTTCCTATCCTTCACTATCTTCTGGAGTTTGCTCAAACTCATGTCCATTGAGTCAGTGATGCCATCCAACCATCTTGTCTTCTGTTGCTCCCTTCTCCTCCTGCGTTCAATCTTTCACAGCATCAGGGTCTTTCCCAATGAGTCAGTTCTTTGCATTAAGTGGCCAAAGTATTGGAATTTCAGCTTCAGTATCAGTCCTTATAATGAATATTCAGGGTTGATTTCCTTTAGGATTGACTGCTTTGATCTCCTTGCAGTCCAAGGGACTCTCAAGTATCTTCTCCTGTATCACAATTCTAAAGCATCAATTCTTCAACACTCAGCCTTCTTTATGGTCCAGCTCTCACATCTGTATGTGATTGCTAGAAAAACTATAGATTTGACTAGACAGACCTTTGTTGGCAAAGTGATATCTCTGCTTTTTAATACGATGTCTAGGTTTGTCATAGCTTTTCTTCCAAGGAGCAAGCATCTTTTAATTTCATACCTCCAGTAACAGTCTGCAATGATTTTGAAGCTCAAGAAAATTAAAAAAGTGGAAACACTTTTTCCCCATCTATTTGTGGGGAAAATCTATTTTCCCCATCTATTTCCCCATCATGAAGTGATAGGACAAGATGTTATGATTTTAGTTTTTTGAATATTGAGTTTTAAGCCAGTTTTTTCACTCTCCTCTTTCACCTTCGTCAAGAGGTTCTTTAGTTCCTCTTTGCTTCTGCCATAACGTTGGTGTCATCTGCATATCTGAAGTTGTTGATGTTTATCCTGGCAGTCTTGATTCCAGCTTGTACTTTTATCCAGCCTGGTATTTCGCATGATGTACTCTGCATATAAGTTAAATAAGCAGGGTCACAATATACAGCCTTGACATACTCCTTTCCCAATTTTGAACCAATCCATTCTTCCATGTCCATTTCTAACTGTTGCTTCTTGACCTTCATACGTAGTTTTCTAAAGAAGCAGGTCAGGTACTCTGGTACTCCCATCTCTCTAAGAATTTTCCACAATCTGTTGTGATCCACACAGTCAAAGGCTTTGACATAGTCAAGCCAAAGGGGATTTTTTTTTTTTTCTGAAATCCCCTTGCTTTTTCTATGATCCAAGGGATGTTGTAAATTTGATCTCTGGTTTCTCTGCCTTTTCTAAATCCAGTTATTACAGCTGGAAGTTCTCAGTTCACAAACTGTTGAAACCTAGCTTGAAGGATTTTGAGGATTACTTTGCTAGCATGTGAAATGAGCACAACTGTACAGGAGCTTGAACATTCTTTGGCATTGTCTTTCTTTGGGATTGGAATGAAAACTGATGTTTTCCAGTCCTGGAACCATTGCGAGTTTTCCAAGTTTGTTGACATATTGAGTGCAACACTATAATAGCATCATTTTTAGGGTGTTAAATAGCTCAGCTGGAATCTCCATCCTAGAGCTCCTAAAATCTGAAATTTCCTAAGATATAAGAGCAATAAAGGGGAAGGAATATATTTTGTTAATCATAAGTCCCTTTTACAATACATTAGTTTATATCAATGGGATAACTTTTGTGAAGTCTCTACGGATTGGAGACTCCTTTCTAGGGGAACCACCATGTGATGAGAGGACTGGAAGTTTTAGCCCCAAGTAATTGAAGTCCGGGGATCGAGGAGAGGCTGGAGGTTGAATTAATGGTTTAGTCAACCATGCCTACGTAATGAGGCGTTCAGAAAATTCCTAAAGTACAATTTTCAGAGAACTTCCAAGTTGGTGAACAAGTGGAAGTGCCAGAAGGGTAGCATGTCCAAAAAGGTGATGAAAGCTCCATGCCCCTTCCCATATAATTTGCTCTATATGTCTCTTTCATAAGTCTGTTCCTGAACTGCATTCCCTCAAAATAAACCATTAATCTAGTAAATAAATTGTCTTTCTGAGTTCTATGAACTATTCTAGCATATTATCAAATCTTGGGAGGGGGTTATGGGACATTCTGGATCTACAACTGGTCAGTCAGAAACAACTAGACTTGTGAATTGGCATCTGAAGTTAGTGGAGGGGAGACTGTGGGACAGAGTTCTTAAACTGTGGGGGGAAAAGTAAAAAATGAAAGCGTTACTTGCTCAGTCCTGTCCAACTCTTTGTGAACCCATGGATTGTAGCCCATCAAGCTCTTCTGTCCATGGGATTCTCCAGGCAAGAATACTGGAGTGGGTCAGTAGCCATTCCCTTCTCCAGGGTATCTACCAACCCAGAGATTGAACCGGGTCTCCTCCTTTGCCATCTGTGAAATATGTTACTTATTCTAAGTAGTACCAGAATTAAATTTAATTGTAGGACAGTCAGTTGGTATCTAAAAGAACTGGAGAATATCTATGGTTTTTCCTGTGGTCATGTATGGATGTGAGAGTTGGACTATGAAGAAAGCTGAGCACCGGAAGAATCGATGCTTTTGAACTGTGATGTTGGAGAAGACTCTTGAGAGTCCCTTGGACTGCAAGGAGATCCAACCAGTCCATTCTGAAGGAGATCAGCCCTGGGATTTCTGTGGAAGGAATGATGCTAAAGCTGAAACTCCAGTACTTTGGCCATCTGATGCAAAGAGTTGACTCATTGGAAAAGACTCTGATGCTGGGAGGGATTGGGGGCAGGAGGAGAAGGGGACGACAGAGGATGAGATGGCTGGAGGGCATCACTGACTCGATGGACGTGAGTCTGGGTGAATTCCGGGAGTTGGTGATGGACAGGGAGGCCTGGCGTGCTGTGATTCATGGGGTCACAAAGAGTCGAACACAACTGAGCAACTGAACTGAACTGAACTGAATGTAACTAGTATTATGCCTTGAATTTCGAATTCCATTTTTTAATTGCTAGTATATAGGAAAATGAATAATTTTTGTAGGTTAACTTTGTATGCTTCCATCTTGCTTTAATAATGTACTAGTTTCAGGAGTACTTGCTTTAATAATTTGCTAGTTTCAGGAGTACTAGTTTCAGTTCACTTGTGAACCCCAAGTGAATTCCAAGAATAATAAACCGAAAAAATCTATACCTAGACACATTATAGTCAAACTGCTCAAAACTAAGGACAAAAGTAAATCTTGAAACCAGAAAAATAACTCTTATATAGGGAAATAACAGTATAATTAAAGACACTATTCTTCCTCAAAAACAGTTAAAACTATAAAGAAGTGTAACAGTATATTTAAAGTACTTGGGGGAAAAACAGTCAATCAAGAATTCTAGATCTAACAAAATTATAGTTACAAAATGAAACTAAAATAACGATCATTCCCACAAAAACAAAACAGGGAATTTGTTACTGGCAAGCCTGATCTAAAATAAAAACTAAAAGCAATCTTTCAGGTTGAAAGAAAATTTTGGCAAACAGTAACTCAAAAAAGAAATAATAAACAGTAGGAGAAAAAAAGTGTGAGTAAATATAAAAGATAGAAAGAAGGAAAAAGGAGGGTGGCAGAGACAGAGCTGCTGCTAAGTCCCTTCAGTCGTGTCTGACTCTGTGCGATCCCATAGATGGCAGCCCACCAGGTTCCCCTGTCCCTGGGATTCTCCAGGCAAGAACACTGGAGTGGGTTGCCATTTCCTTCTCCAATGCATGAAAGTGAAAATGAAGTCTCTCAGTTGTGTCCGACTGTTAGTGACCCCATGGACTGCAGCCCACCAGGCTCCTCCATCCATGGGATTTCCCAGGCAAGAGTACTGGAGTGGGGTGCCATTGCCTTCTCTGGGCAGAGACAGAGAGACAGAATGAATTTCTCTTTNGAAGTCTCTCAGTTGTGTCCGACTGTTAGTGACCCCATGGACTGCAGCCCACCAGGCTCCTCCATCCATGGGATTTCCCAGGCAAGAGTACTGGAGTGGGGTGTCATTGCCTTCTCTGGGCAGAGACAGAGAGACAGAATGAATTTCTCTTTGATTCTCTGCATTTCTCAAAGCAAGAATATTTGTTTCTATTCTTGCCCTAAAATCTTAATCTAGTTCAAAGTGACATGAAAACTGAAAACACTCAACTTATTTTGACAACAGTGCCTTTGGTAAACAATCCATTAATTTCTTTTTATGTTTTCTATTTTACTTTACAATACTGTATTGATTTTGCCATACATCAACATGAATCTGCCACAGGTGTACACATGTTCCCTATCCTGAACCTCCCTCCAACAATCCGTTAATTTCTACATTCTAGACTCCTAAAGTGGCTCTGATTGTTGCCTCAGTATTTCTTTTGATGAGATACCCAATATCCATACAAGAAATTCCTTTTGTACCTACACTAGCCCCAAATTTTGTGCTGTTGCAATTGAAGGCAATTAGATAATATTTCCTTCTCAAGAAATAAAATTTCTTATTTCATCATTTATTCATTAATAGTTAGTTATATTTATTAAGCAACCACCAAGCAAGCTTCTGGATTACATTAATGAAAATGATGGATATATTTGTGCTCTCATAAAGCTAACAATTATCCAGGTGATTAGAAATCAAACAAAAAAATAATATTTCTTTCCCATTAAAAACATATTAAACTCTATAAAAGAAAAGATACAATAAAATTTAAAAATGGAGCACTTAACATGGATGCTCAGAGAAAATTTCTTTCACTTTTAAATTGAGATTGTGCTTGTTCTCAGTTGTTCAGTCGTGTCTGACTTTCTGTGGCCTCTTCTATAGCCCACCAGGCTCCTCTTCCCCGTGGAATTTTCCAGGCAAGAATATTGGAGTGGGGAAATTGAGATTAGAGGATGTTTAAAATTAGAATCTTTTCTAGGGTCACAAATTATAGCATACTTAACCAAAGTGTCTTATCTTTTAGTTGATTATATCTGAAAATCATTTCCAAACTCCAGAAACACTCCATGAAGACCATAGCGTATTTTTTTCTTCATCTATTGTCTGCTCATCCAATAAAACATCTGTTTATACAAAGCTGATCTCTCTCCAACCCCTAGAGATAGTCTTAGAGCATATTTACATTATTGGAACACTCGATGTTATTGATCTGTGGGTAGTGAACTAGCTGGAATCTTTCTTCAGAAAAGTTTTCTCCTTCTATATCTCACTAATTGTCAGGGAAAAAAATGACATGTCTGCAGATCTTTAACATGCCATCCATTTAAAAACAAACCACAAGCCTGCAAGCCAGAAAAGAAGGTCAAATGAATAGCCTCAATGTCATATTGCCAACACTTGCTATTACTTGAATATTTAGGCCATTATTTTTAATTGCATCTCTAGATACAAAAAGGGTCAACACGCCACATTTTCAAAGCTATGCTTAAAATTTAAAAGGAAGTGCTATGTGAACCATGAACAATTTAACAAGTTCAAATTTCAAATAACATATAGGTTTTATAAAATGTATAGTATTTATAGTAGCAAATAATGTGACATTTGCAAACTAGCAAAATATTACTGATTTCCATGTCTATGTAATACTTTCAGTAGGTGTAATAGAAATAAACACTATTGTAAATTGTAAAATGTTTCTTATCTCAAAGACATATGTGATACAAAATTCATCAAAAAAGTGTATTTATTATGAGCAAATATATTTTGTAAATGTAAAGCTTTATAGCTGCAAAAATGACAACTGTTCAAAGTATATATATCTGTGATTTTTAAAAAATTATCTTGCATAAGCAAAATATTGCAGTTGTATTACACTGAGATAGCATTTTCTACAAAAACATTAAGTAATTACACAGATAGACTACAAATCGAATTTTTCAGTTGTGACAACAGGTGAGTCTTGCGTAAACACAAAGCCATCTCTTGTCAAGCTTTCATGTAAACATCGAAAAACTTTTATTTGACATTATGCCAGTAACCTGAGTTATGTATTTATTTATATTATATGTTATATGAAATAGATTCATATAGTATAAATGTATTTATTTTTATTATAAGAGTAATAATTTAAAGAACAAAGACAGCCTTAATTTGCAGACATATTAGTTATATATGTGGGCTTCCCTGGTGTCTCAGATTGTAAAGAATCTGCCTGCAATATGGGAGACTCAGGTCCAGTCCCTGGGTCAGAAATATACCCTGGAGAAGGGAATGGCTACCCACTCAAGTGTCCTTGCCTGGAGAATTTCATGGACAGAGGAGACTGGTGAGCTACAGTTCATGGTATTGCTGAGTCAGACACATCTCAGTGACTAATACTTTAACTATCATGTCTGTAGAAAACACAAGAAAATCTACAGATAAATTATTAAAATTAATATAAAGTTCAGAGAAGTTTCTAATTAAGCAAAAATCAACTGATTTCTGTAGGTCATGAATAAATATTTTAAAAATATAATTTTTAAAAAATGAAACGATTTCAACAATGAAAGCATTAAAAAGGGTGTGCATGCTCAGTCGTGTCTGACCCTTTGTGACCCCATGGACTGGTAGCCCACAGGTTCTGCTGTCTTTTCCAGCCAAGAATACCAGAGTGGGTTGCCATTTCCTTCTGCAGGGGATCTTCCCAGTCTGGGAATTGAACCTGTGTCTTCTGCATCTTCTGTATTGGTAGGTGAATTCTCTACCACTGCACCACCTGGAAAGTCCCATTAAAAAGTATTTAGGAATAAATATGTGCATAACCTTAAAAAACTATAAAACTTTACAGAAAGTGTTGAAGGAAGACTAAATATTCTTAGAGCTATATCATATTTATACATATAATGACTCAATATCATGAAGATATCAAATTAATATCTAAACTTAAAGCAACTGTAGTCAAAATGCCAAAGAGATTCTACTATTTCATATAAGAGCAAAGAATCAGAATATTCTGATAATAATAATCAAAGAAGCAAAATATTCTTAATGAAAATAAAACAAGATTGTGGGACTTATTTTACCATTGATATCAATACTTATAGTAAAGTCATATTAACAAGGTGGTCTCCTGAAGGAGGGTATGGCTACATGGACAGAGGAGCCTGGTGAGCTACAGTCCATGGGGTCATGAAGTCGGACATGATTGAAGCAACTTAGCATGCAACAAGGCAGTAGCACAGAAATCAACAAATACCAATGGAACAAAACAAATGTTCCAGAACACAATATATAGTGAAACGTAATGTGGTACAAAAGTGGCATTGTAAATCAGAGGATAGAATGGGGTATTTGATAAGTGGAGCTAGAATTATCCACATGGAACAAAGTGGATTTTAATTATTACTCCATAGAATACATAAAATAAATTCTGTGTATGACTTTGTAGCATTAACTTGGCTATGTTTTCTAGAATTATCTCTCTACATATTTTTGGTGGTTAGGTTTGGCCACCAGAGAAATTTGCTTGGGATTTGACAGGAGGAAGATAACAGAAGCCACGTTTACTCTGCAGGTTCATGTAAGTCAGGTGTCTTGCAGCTCCTACACATTTTTGCAATCTTCTGGCTAAATCTGTTGGCATAGAAGAGTAGCTGAGGTTCATAGTTCCTTGAGTTCCGATGGGATATCTTCTTCTACATTTTCTACATCCCAGGTCCTGTGCCATTGTAGCTCCTTGGCAAGAGTGGCAGCCAGCACTTCCTGCAGGTTATCCTCAGCTAGAAGGTTGCTGGCTTAGAAAATGGGAGAGGCCAAAGCTGTCCGGTGAGAAACTAAGGTAGGTTCCAGTTAGTTTCACACAGCTAGTTCTTCTTGCTCTTACCATTTCACATCTATCATTCCAATCTGCCCTTTGACTTCAGGCTCAGCACCAGATGCAGAAGAAACAACGGGAATAAGACTGTTTTACCAAATTCCACAGTGATAGATGGTCAAGTCCCTAAAGAAAATTCCTCATTCTACATCATTCTAAGTGGTTCTGTTTTCCTGAATATACCAACTGATACAGCACTTTAATGTGAGAGGCCCAATTACAAAAATTTTACAGGTTAATATGGGGAATATTTTTAAGACTTTGATAAAGAAACTTTTTTAAAAACAAGACACAAACCATAAAAACTATATTGGTAAATTCAATAATGTTACCATTTTTAAAATGTCTATTAGTCAAAAGTGATCATTTGAAAAGGCAAATCTCAGACTTAGGAAAAAAAAAGATACTCTCAACACATATAACTAAGAAAGCATTATTACCCAGGATAAAAAAAAAAAAGAACACCCCTACACATCAACTCAATAAAAATATGAGAAAAGGATAAAAATGGATAATTTACCAAGGGTTTATCTCAAATGACCAATAAGCCTATTAAAAGATGATTCATCTCAATGATAGGAAAATGCCAATTATAAGCAAAATAAAATTTTCACACCTATCATATTAGCAAAAATTAAGAAACCTGAAAATATTGTGTTGACAAAGGTGTGGATAAAAGCCAGTATGTATATACTGTTGGTAGAAATGTAAATCCATACTACCACTCTGAAGAAAAATGTGACAGTAACTAATAAAGTTAAAGATAGAACCACTCTTACCCAGTAAATCTGTCCCTAGGTTTACACCCTAAATAAACACGTCCACGTCATTGTGAACACAAGGGGACATGTTTTCTTTTTTTTTTTTCAAAATGTAAATTCTTAACAGGATTATTTAAAACAGAAAAAGCTAATTTTTACATTGACAGAAGAATGATAAATGTATTAGTTAGATTTATATAATTCTATGCAGTAGTGAAAATGAATGCATCAGCAGATGAATCTCATGAACATAATATGAGGAAGATAAAGCTACAGAAGAATACTTGAAGAATGCTGTCATTCATATATAAATATGTTCACATAAAATAATATTATATATATGTAGTATATAATTAGGCCTTCCCTGGTGACTCAGTGATAAAGAATCCATCTGCCAATTCAGGAGACACGAATTCCATCCCTCAGTCAGGAAGATTCCCTGGAGAATGAAATGGTAACCCACTCCAGTACTCTTGCCTGGGAAATCCCATGGACAGAGGAGCCTGGAGAACTGACCGATGGGGCTGCCAAAGAGTCAGACAAGACTTGGCAACTAAACAACAGCAGTGTATAATTAAGGATATATACATCGATAAAAAAATGTAAATACAAAGAAATGATAAATAGCAAATTCAGGGTAGTGATCATCTTAATCAGGGAGTAAGTGGGTTGTACATAAGACAGAGGAGATTCTTATCAGGAAGAAGTCCAGGGAGCTTCAATTCTATAGGAATGTTAGTTTCTCAAGCTGAAAGGATTTCTGCAGAAGCTGAAGACATAGCCCTTAGGCTGAGGATCCATAAAAGACTGCGACACACACCACAGGACTGGTCCACTAATGGAGCATTGCTTCTGTCACAGCCAAAGCACTGCTGCTGCTGCTGCTGCTGCTAAGTCACTTCAGTCGTGTCCGATTCTGTGCAACCCCATAGACGGCAGCCCACCAGGCTCCGCCGTCCCTGGGATTCTCCAAACAAGAACACTGGAGTGGGTGTCAAGGCACTACTGAATCAAAAAGCTGCCCCTGGCTGCCAGCTCCAGAACCACGCTCTCAGAATCACGTGTGCAAAAACACTGATATGTGATTGCAAAGCCAGTCAGGGAACTGGGGCTTCCCTGATAGCTCAGTTGGTAAAGAATCCGCCTGCAATGCAGGAGACCCTGGTCCAATTCCTGGGTCGGGAAGATCTGCTGGAGAAGGGATAGGGTACCCACTCCAGTATCCTTGGGCTTTCCTTGTGGCTCAGCTGGTAAAGAATCCATCCACAATGCAGGAGACCTGGCTGAATAAAGAAGTTGCTGCCACAGCTATTGCTTCCAGAACCATGAAGTCTCTGCCACAATCTGCTCAAGGAGTACCCTGAACTCTACTTCCTTCCCAGTATAACTGAGCTCCAAATCAAGCATCACATGGATGCTTCCAAATGGTGTAGCCTAATTCACATATCTGTACTCTGGATGAAAGAAAAACTATTAAATATAGGTTTGTTCTTTTCCTCTTTAGAAAAACATGGGTAATAATGAGGAACATTTTATGAAAAGAGGGTGTTCAAAAAAGTTCAAGCAGACTACAATGACACATTTCATTAAGTGAAAGGGGAATTTGAACTCTGCACATATATCCTTCTATACTGTTTATATGTTTTTTGTTTTTTTTTTTTTAAACCACAGGCATACATTTTGTTCTGTTTTTTCTTTACCATTTCACAAGAACTGCTAGTTGCCTTTCAATATGTAGCTAATCCTCTCCCTCATTAATAGAGAACCCAGCCAATGAGACACACAGAAATGTGTGTGCAAATTCCAAGAAGTCTCCTTAAAGGAAAGAATGGGCCCTTCTAGGTTTCTTTTTCTTCCTACTTGCTGGAATGTAAATATAATCACTGACTTGGTCAGTCACTTTAAATGATAGTTAAGATATTTAAAATGGTAAAACAGCAAGAGAGAAAGAACTTAGGTCTCTTGAAAATGGAGCTAAGGTTTAGATGAATTGTTGGTAAGTTTTAGTGGTAAAGAACCCTCCTGCCAATGTAGGAGACATAAGAGATTCACATTCTACTGATAGCTAATTGACCTTTAGCGTTTTCACTCTGATAGCCAACTCTTTTAAAAAGTTTATTTAATGTCTGCCTATCTATTTCTCCCTGTGTTGTTGCTATTTAGCCTGGTACCGATCCCTGGATATGTTACCATATGAACAATTTATAGTCAATGTTTTTATAACATCAAAGTTATGAATTCTATTCCTACCTTTGAAGTGGAACAACTTTTACCTAGAATTTTTAGTCATCAAAAAATGCATCTCTAATACCCAGGTAAAATAACATTTAAAAATATGCATTGATAAGTATCACACATTACAAATTTTCTACTCATTGTCTGAATTTAAAGCAAGTCCTCTAGGTTAGCTACATAAAATTGCCTTTTTCTCTTTATCTATAATTGTCTTATAAATAATGAACTCACATGGTAGTCGAATGCTTTCTAAGTCATTAACCTTTAGTTTGTGGATGAAAATATGATATGAGACAGACTCAAATCTTCCTGAAAATGAGATACTTTACATGTATTGTTTTTGCTTTGTTTACAAGGATTATCATTTCATCACTGTACAAGGTAACTTTGCATCTAAAAATTCACGTCCTCAGTAGTGTATTACAGTACTTGAGGGGTATCAAAGTCTTTAGCCTTAGAACGAATGTCAAGTCTAACTTATTTTTGAATGCAGAATAAGAAAAATATCCATATAATGACTAGGAAATTTGTCAGGCCATTATGAGAATTAACAGAGTATTAAGGAAGCTGAGGTTCTTTAGTAAGCCTTGGTGTGTAAGCACAGTCATTTCTGACTGTAAGCACAGCAATATATCTCTTATTCAATAAGCCAGCAAAATGCATTGTTGTTTTTTTTAAAGGCCAGATGCTTGGGGGCAAAATAAATGGCTAGCATGAAAGGGCTAAGCCAGTAGATACAATCGCATAATGAAAAAAGTTTAAGGAAACAAGTGAAACGTGAATTGTGTGGCTATCAATAAGAGCAAAATATTGACACACTGCTTCTTTGGGAGGCAGTGGGGAGATTTGGGGAGGACTGGTAGGCTGAGAAAGCCTGGATCTCAGGAGACTTGGACAAAGCAGCTGCATGCTAATGCATCACACTTGATGAAGTATACCCTCAGGTAACCTAGCAAATAATGAATTACAATCACCTAATGGAGGCTAAAAATAAGGAATCAACTCAATTTCCTCTCTTTCCTATTGAGCCTAATGCTGGCAGCATTCTACAAAAAGAAAGAATGGCACAACTTTAGAATATCTTTCCATGCTCAAAAATTTCTATTATAATAGGTCTTTCATATTTGTGTGACATTAAATATCATAAAGGGCTTCCCTGGTAGTTCAGCTGGTAAAGAATCTGCTTGCAACGTGGGAGACCTGGGTTGGGAAGATCCCCTGGAGGAGGCCATGGCAACCCACTCCAGTATTCTGGCCTGGAGAATCCCCATGGACAGAGGAACCTGGAAGGGTACAGTCAATGGGTTCGCAAAGAGTCAGACATGACTGAGCGACTAAGCACACAGCAAATATCATCAAAACAGATGACATGTGTTAAAGTTTTAAAACCCAGCAGTGTTATTCAACAATGTTGAAGAACAATATAAGATATTTCAGTAATTCTCTTTCTGCTAAATTCACCTGGAAAGTTTGGAATAGAGTATTTCTATTTTATTTATATTACTTTTTGGCCATGCAATGTGGCATGTGGGATTCTAGTTACCCAACCAGGGGTTGAGCCCCATGCCCCATGCAGTGAAAGTGCAGAATCTTAACCACTTAACTGCCAGGGAAGTCCTCAAGTATTTCTACTATTAGTCAACTCTTTATGAAAACAGCATGATGATCATTCATTATATGTACTATTTAGCTGGGTTTACTTACAACAAACATTCATTCAACATATACTCACTGAGCTCTTATGTCAGATAATTCCGGGAGTGTGAAGTCAAGTGGGCCTTAGAAAACATTACTACAAAGGTAGTGAAGGTAGAATTCCAGTTGAACTATTTCAAGTCTTAAAATATGATTCTGTGAAAGTGCTGTACTCAATATGCCAGCAAATTTGGAAATCTCAGCAGTGGCCATAGGACTGGAAAAGGTCAGTTTTCATTCCAATCCCAAAGAAAGACAATGCCAAAGAATGTTCAAACTACCACACAGTTGCACTCGTTCACATGCTAGCAAGGTAATGCTCAAAATCCCTCAAGCTAGGCTTTAACAGTATGTGAACCAAGAACTTCCAGATGTGGAAGCTCTGTTTAGAAAAAGGAGAGGAACCAGAGACCAAATAGCCAACATTCATTTGATCATATAGAAAGCAAGGGAATTCCAAAAAACATCTACTTCTGCTTCATTGATTATGATAAATCCTTTGACTGTGTTGAAAAGTTACACAAACAAACAGTGTGGGAATACCAAGCCACCTTTATTTGACTCCTGAGAAACCTGCAAATGGGCCAACAAACAACAGTCAGAACAGGACATGGGACAACTGACTAGTTCAAAATTGGGAAAGGAGTACGACAAGGTTGTATATTGTCACCCTGCTTATTTAGCTTTAGAATACATCATGAGAAAGGCCAGTTCAGTTCAGTTCAGTCACTCAGTCGTGTCCAACTCTTTGCGACCCCATGAATCACAGCACGCCAGGTCTCCCTGTTCATCACCATCTCTCGGAGTTCACTCAGACACGTCCATCGAGTCGGTGATGCCATCCAGCCATCTCATTCTCAGTCGTCCCCTTCTCCTCCTGCCCCCAATCCCTCCCAGCATCAGAGTCTTTTCCAATGAGTCAACTCTTCGCATGAGGTGGCCAAAGTATTGGAGTCTCAGCTTCAGTATCATTCCTTCCAAAGAAATCCCAGGGC
>SJYT01075238.1:295858-312364 GCA_006410635.1 Cephalophus harveyi
TTTCCCTACTTTCTTCAATTTGAGTCTGAATTTGGCAATAAGGAGTTCATGATCTGAGCCACAGTCAGCTCCTGGTCTTGTTTTTGCTGACTGTCTAGAGCTTCTCCATCTTTGGCTGCATAGGATATAATCAATCTGATTTCGGTGTTGACCATCTGGTGATGTCCATGTGTAGAGTCTTCTCTTGTGTTGTTGGAAGAGGGTGTTTGCTATGACCAGTGCATTTTCTTGGCAAAACTCTATTAGTCTTTGCCCTGCTTCATTCCACATTCCAAGGCCAAATTTGTCTGTTACTGCAGGTGTTTCTTGACTTCCTACTTTAGCATTCCAGTCCCCTATAATGAAAAGGATTTCTTTTTTGGGTGTTAGTTCTAAAAGGTCTTGTAGGTCTTCATAAAACCATTCAACTTCAGCTTCTTCAGCATTACTGGTTGGGGCATAGACTTGGATAACTGTGATACTGAATGGTTTGCCTTGCAGACGAACAGAGATCATTCTGTCATTTTTGAGATTGCATCCAAGTACTGCATTTCGGACTCTTCTGTTGATGATGATGGCTACTCCATTTCTACTGAGGGATTCCTGCCCGCAGTAGTAGATATAATGGTCATGTGAGTTAAATTCGCCCATTCCAGGCCATTTTAGTTCACTGAGAAAGGCCAGACTGGGTGAATCACAAGCTGGAATCAAAATTGCCAGGAGGAATATAAAAAACCTCAGTTATGCAGATGATACCACTGTAATGGCTGAAACTGAAGAAGAACTAAAGGGTTTCTTGATTTGAATGAAAGAAGAGAGTGAAAAGGTTGGGTTAAAACTCAACATTCAAAAACCTGTGGTGGAAGGGCATCTAAGACCATGGCATTGGTCTGATCACTTCATCACAAATAAAAGGGGAAAAAGTGGAAGCAATGACTGATTCTATTTTCTTGAGCTCCAAAATACTGTGGGCAGTGACTGGAGTTACTGAATTAAAAGATGGCTTGCTCTTTGGAAGAAAAGCTATGACAAATCTAGACAGTGTATTAAAAAGCAAAGACATCATTTTGCCAACAAAGGTCTGTATAGTCAAAGCTATGTTTTTTTCCATTAGTCATGTACAGATTTGAGAGCTGGACCATAAAGAAGACTGAGCTCCAGAGAATTGATGCTTTCAAACTGTAATGCTGGAAAAGACTCTTGAGAGTTCTTTGGTCTGCAAGAAGATAAAACCAGTTTTATCTCCTTCAATTTTAAATGAAATTAACCTTGAATATTCATTGGAAGGACTGATGTTGAAGCTGAAGTTCCAATATTTTGGCCACCTGATGCAAAAAGCTGACTTGCTAGAAAAGACCCTGATGCTACAGGAAAGATTGAAGGCAAAAGGAAAAGACAGCAACAGAGGATGAGATAGTTAGATATCATCACTGACTCAACGAACATGAATCTGAGCAAACTCCAGGAGATAGTGAAGGACAAGGGATCCTGGAGTACTGCAGCCCATGGGATCACACAGAATCAGACACAACTTAGCAACTGAACGATAACAACAAAGGAGTAAAGAAATTAGCAATGAATTTAAGAGTGTGTGTGTGCTCAGTTGCTCAGTCGTGTCCAAGTATTTGTGACCACATGGACTGTAGCCCACCAGGATCCTCTATCCATGGAATTTTCCAGGCAAGAATACTGGAGTGGTTGCCATTTCCTACTTCAGGGGATCTTCTTGACCCAAGGATTAAATCTGCATCTCTTGCATATCCTTCATTGGCAGAAGGATTCTTTACCACTGTGCCACCTGGGAAGCCAGTGAATTTAACATTGGTTCATACTAAAAACAAAGAACTGAACAAAAAGTATCAAAACAACCTCCCTGATAGGTCCTGAGTGTCTGAATTCTGCATCCTAGCTTTCTTCAATAAGCAATGCTTATATTGCTATCCAATGACAATTTTTTGGTTCTGAATGATGATGCTGTGGTATTGGAATTATCAAAATTGATCCAATTATGTGCACTAAATTTTCTTAAGTAGAATAGTCTATTAGATTATAAGAATATTTTCAGCAATGAGAATTAAATCAAAATTTATTTTCTGGTTATTCCAGGGAAATAAGTCCATCATAGTACCTAATTCCATAACCATTCTGGGTAAACTAGTAGTATTTCATAAATTTAAAAGACTGCTGATATTGATAATATTATATTTTTCCAAATTCCTCAGATTATTATAGATTTAGAATATCTTCCTTAGATTATCTCTTTAAAGACACAAATATTAGTGATTAATACTTAGTACTATTTCTGATTATTACAGTAACTTTAGAATGTTATTTTAAAGATGTGGAAACTAAGCGTCTATAGGTAAAAATATCTGAAACCATAATTCATATACAAGTTAATAAAATCACTTAAAATACTAATAGTTCTCAACTAAGCTACACTTCAAAATCACCTGTGGACCTTCCAAAAGTACATATATCTGGTGCCTTGCTGAGAACTGTGACTCAGAGTCTCTATAATGGAGTCTGTTGTTATTTTTAAAAATCTTTGCTGATAAACCTGATCTGGCTTAATGGAGCAGACCTGTCAAATAGCAAATTGAATGCTCTAGTATCTAAATGAAATACAAGCTAAAAACATAATGGGAAGAGTTAAAGTGGAAGGATCACCTGCTTCTCTGAGCATAAAAGAACTAATGAGAGAAACTGTGCTCATGGTTTACAAAATTGGGCTTTAGATTGTTACCAACATAGACTTTCTCTGATGCCAATCCTTCCAAGATGAATGTGGTAGGATTACTTGTCTCTTCTAATTAAGAGCAAGTGAACACAGAAGGAACTACCATCTCCTCAATTCCAACTTGTTATTTCTCTGCTTTACTAGATTAAGGGCCAAAGCCTGGGTCAGTGCATCAGTAATCACACATGCGACTGTTCCCTGTACATATCTGGCAGATTCACTGGTGCAGCAAAGCTAATTGCCCTATTAATTCTTTCTGGATCCTACGAATTAATCAGATTTGGAATGGAGAATGAAATTTATTTTGTCTCTCTAGATTATCCATTCGTTCATTTACTCATTTCCTAACACTGAATGCCCACTATTGTTTTAGAAATAGTGCTTGATATTGTGGACACAGTGATAAATAAGTCATGCACCCTGCAAACAATAAATGGCAGAAAAGCCCTTTCTACTTATGCCTGGCTTCCATTTGCAAATTGCTTTTTACAGCATTCATGTGCCACATGTCAAAGCTCTTCATTCAAAGATGTTTCAGTGCAGTTCAGTCACTCAGCCGTATCCGACTCTGTGACCCCATGAATCGCAGCACGCCAGGCCTCCCTGTCCATCACCAACTCCGAGATTTACTCAAACTCATGTCCATCAAGTCGGTGATGCCATCCAGCCATCTCATCCTCTGTCGTCCATTTTTCCTCCTGCCCCCAAGCAGCATCAGAGTCTTTTCCATTGAGTCAAATCTTCACATGAGGGGGCCAAAGTATTGGAGTTTCAGTTTCAGCATCAGTCCTTCCAATGAACACCCAGGACCAATCTCCTTTAGGATGGACTGGTTGGATCTCCTTGCAGTCCAAGAGACTCTCAACTGTCTTCTCCAACACCATAGTTCAAAAGCATCAATTCTTCGGTGCTCAGCTTTCTTCACAGTCCAACTCTCACATCTATACATGACTACTGGAAAAACCATAGCCTTGACTAGACGGACCTTTGCTGACAAAGTAATGTCTCTGCTTTTTAATATGCTGTCTAGGTTGGTCATAACTTTCCTTTCAAGGAGTAAGCATCTTTTAATTTCATGGCCGCAATCACCAACTGCAGTGATTTTGAAGCCCCAAAAAATGAAGTCTGACACTGTTTCCACTGTTTCCTCATCTATTTCCTGTGAAGTGATGGGGCCAGATGCCATGATCTTCCTTTTCTGAATGTTGAGCTTTAAGCCAACTCTTTCACTCTCCTCTTTCACTTTCATCAAGAGGCTTTTTAGTTCCTCTTCACTTTCTGCTATAAGGGTAGTATCATCTGCATATCTGAGGTTATTGATGTTTAACACACATTCAAAACATATTATAACATATAAGTCTTATAATATGTTCAATGCTACTTTTTATCATTTTTAATTCTCAGAACAAACCTCTATAATAACTACTATTATTTGAATTTTACAGAGAGGGGAACTGAGATTTACAGAGGATAAGTAATTTGAGAAAGGTAACACAGATAGTAAGTGATAAAGACTTGAACCTAGTCCATCTGATTTCAGTATTCATGCTTTTAACCACCAAACTCATCTCTTTAACATATTTTCAGGACAAGATTGTTAATATCTAAGACCTGGAAAGAGCCTGATGGAGAGATTTTTATCTTCATAAATTATTCCTATAATATGATCTTATCAGCAAATGAGAAGAAGGAAGGAAAAAAGAAAGAGGGGGAGGGAGGATGGGAGAAAAATAGATATAAAGAAACTGAGGGTGAGGAATTTGCTACAAAGTCCACTGAAAGTGCACACTCCCACACACCTCCATTCATATAAAATTTCAACCTGGCTCAGTTGCAACTTTATCAAGGAATTAACAAAGCCTTCTTACTACTGTTCTGCAAAATCTAATTACAAGAAGGGACTGGCTATCTTCTCCAATTCACTCTCTCTTCATGTCCCTCCTATTCATTATCTATGATGCCATATACAGTTGAGTTTCCAGGCTCCTGAAAATTGGCTAGTTTATTGGTTTGGTTGGTTGATTTTCCTTTCAAACATGATTAATTTAGTTTTCCTCTCAGTTAAAACTGATATATGCATTTGGTGGTCTCTAGTGGACCAGACGGTCGACACCAAAATCAGATTGATTATATTCTTTGCAGCTAAAGATGGAGAAGCTCTATACAGTCAGCAAAAACAAGACCAGGAGCTGACTGTGGCTCTGATCATGAAATCCTTTTTGCCAAATTCTGACTGAAATTGAAGAAAGTAGAGAAAACCACTAGACCATTCAGTTCAGTTCAGTTCAGTCGCTCAGTCGTGTCCGACTCTTTGCGACCCCATGAATCGCAGCACGCCAGGCCTCCCTGTCCATCACCAACTCCCGGAGTTCACTCAGACTCACGTCCATCGAGTCCGTGATGCCATCCAGCCATCTTATTCTCTGTCGTCCCCTTCTCCTCCTGCCCCCAATCCCTCCCAGCATCAGAGTCTTTTCCAGTGAGTCAACTCTTCGCATGAGGTGGCCAAAGTACTGGAGTTTCAGCTTTAGCATCATTCCTTCCAAAGAACTAAATCAAATCCCTTATAACTATACAGTGGAAGTGAGAAATAGATTTAAGAGACTAGATCTGATAGACAGAGTGCCTGATGAACCATGGATGGAGGTTCAAAATATTGTACAGGAGACATGAATCAAGACCATCCCCAAGAAAAAGAAATGCAAAAAAGCAAAATGGCTCTCTCAGGAGGCCTTACAAATAGCTGTGAAAAGAAGGGAAGTGAAAAGGAAAGGAGAAAAGGAAAGCTATATCCATTTAAATGGAGAGTTCCAAAGAATAACAAGGAGAGATAAGAAAGCCTTCTTCAGCAATCAATGCAAAGAAATAGAGGAAAAGAACAGAATGGGAAAGACTAGAGATCTCTTCAAGAAAATTAGAGATACCAAGGGAACATTTCATGCAAGGATGGGCTAAATAAAGGACAGAAATGGTAGGGACCTAACAGAAGCAAAAGATATTAAGAAGAGGTGGCAAGAATACACAGAAGAACTGTACAAAAAAGATCTTCACGACCCAGATAATCACAATGGTGTGATCACTCACCTAGAGCCTGACATCCTGGAATGTGAAGTCAAGCAGGCCTTAGGAAGCATCACTACAAACAAAGCTAGTGGAGGTGATGGAATTCCAGTTGAGCTATTTCAAATCCTAAAAGATGATTTTGTGAAAGTGCTGCACTCAGTATGCCAGTAAATTTGGGAAACTCAGCAGTGGCCACAGGACTGGAAAAGGTCAGTTTTCATTCCAATCCCAAAGAAAGGCAATGCCAAAGAATGCTCAAACTACCGCACAATTGCACTCGTCTTACACTCTAATAAAGTGATGCTTAAAATTCTCCAAGTCAGGCTTCAGCAATATGTGAACCGTGAACTTCCAGATGTTCAAGCTGGTTTTAGAAAAGGCAGAGGAACCAGAGAAATCACTACAAACAAAGCTAGTGGAGGTGATGGAATTCCAGTTGAGCTGTTTCAAATCCTGAAAGATGATGCTATGAAAGTGCTGCACTCAATCTGCCAGCAAATTTGGAAAACTCAGCCGTGGCCACAGGACTAGAAAAGGTCAGTTTTCATTCCAATTCCAAAGAAAGGCAATGCCAAAGAATGCTCAAACTACTGCACAATTGCACTCATCTCACACGCTAGTAAAGTAATGCTCAAAATCCTCCAAGCCAGGCTTCAGCAATAGGTGAACCATGAGCTCCCTGATGTTCAAGGTGGTTTTAGAAAAGGCAGAGGAACCAGAGATCAAATTGCCAACATCTGCTGGATCATGGAAAAAGCAAGAGAGTTCCAGAAAAACTTCTATTTCTGCTTTATTGACTATGCCAAAGCCTTTGACTGTGTGGATCACAATAAACTGTGGAAAATTCTGAAAGAGATGGGAATATCAGGCCACCTGACCTGCCTCTTGAGAAATCTGTATGCAGGTTAGGAAGCAACAGTTAGAACTGGACATGGAACAACAGACTGGTTCCAAATAGGAAAAGGAGTATTTCAAGGCTGTATATTGTCACCCTGCTTATTTAACTTTTATGCAGAGTACATCATGAGAAACGCTGGCCTGGAAGAAACACAAGCTGGAATCAAGATTGCCGGGAGAAATATCAATAACCTCAGATATGCAGCTTGTGTAGTGTAGCCCCTTCATTTGGAGAAGGCAATGGCAGCCCACTCCAGTACTCTTTCCTGGAAAATCCCATGGATGATGGAGCCTGGTGGGCTGCTGTCTATGGGG
The DNA here is from genome assembly GCA_006410635.1 of Cephalophus harveyi. Lineage (NCBI taxonomy): Eukaryota > Metazoa > Chordata > Mammalia > Artiodactyla > Bovidae > Cephalophus > Cephalophus harveyi. Next base: position 302,853 of record SJYT01075238.1, read on the forward strand.
TCACACAGAGTCAGACATGACTGAGAGCCTTCACTTTCACTTTTCACTTTCATGCATTGGAGAAGGAAATGGCACCCCACTCCAGTGTTCTTGCCTGGAGAATCCCAGGGACAGGGGAGCCTGGTGGGCTGCCGTCTATGGGGTCGCACAGAGTCGGACACGACTAAAGCGACTTAGCAGCAGCAGCAGCAGCAGCCCCTTCATTAATGATCTTAAGTAAATCTTCTGGATAACTTGCTGCAGGTTCTACATCAGCACTTGTTGCTTCTCGTGGCACATTTGTTTATGGAGGTGACTTCTTTCCTTAAAGCTCGTGAACCAGCCTCTGCTAGCTTCAAACTTGTCCTCTCTAGCTTCCTTACCTCTGTTGGCCTTCCTAGTGTGGATAAGAGCTGGGGCCTTGTTGAGGATTAGGCTTTGGCTTAAGGGAATTCCATGACTGTCTGATCATCTGTTCAGATCCCTGAAACTTTCTCCATATCAGCAATAAGGCTGTTTCACTTTCTTATCATTCCTGTTTTCACAGCAATAGCAGTTTTAATTTCCCTCAATAATGTTTTCCTCATTACATTCACAACTTAGCTAACTGTTTGGCTCAAGAGACTTAGCTGTGACCTATCTTGGCATTCAATCTGCTTCTTCACTGATCTTAATCATTTCTGGCTATTATTTTAAAGTGGGTGGTGTGAAACTCTTGTTTTTTCACTTGAACACGTAGAGGTCATTGTAAGGTTATTAACTAGTTTAATGTTGTCTTGTTGCAGGGAATAGAGGGGCCCAAGGAAAAGGAGAGGGATGGGGGAATGGCCAATTGATGGAACAACCAGAACACACGCAAGGCTTTCTGGTTAAGTTTGTTCTCTTTTATGAGCACAATTTATGTCACTGCAAACTAATTACAATAGTAACATCAAAGATCATTGATGACAGGTCACCATAACACATACAATAATAAAAAATTAAATATTTCATGAATTACCAAAATGTACAACAATGTCACTGAGCAAATGAAGCTGGGAAAATGGTGCTGATAGACTTGCTTGATGCAGAGTTGTCACAGATCTTCAATTTTTTTTAAAAAACATAATATCTTTGAAGTACAATAAAGTATAATAAAGTAAAAAGATATGCCTGTATTCCAAATAAATATGGGAATAGATACAGGACAAAATTAAATAATTTTACATCTAATCATGATTAAAAGTATTATTAACTACATAGAAGTTAGAAAATTCTTCCTCTGATTAAGGACTGTCTCTTATACACATCTCTATGCTTATTCCAGGAATGTCTGGAATTCTGGTTCTGACTCCTGGCCATTTTATGGACAGATTAAGTTTGCTAGTAATAAAAGGTAGAAGAAATTATAGAAATTAAAGTTGACATTAATTATGTAAATGAAAGTAATACCAAAACAGAATTATAATGTTGTTTTTTCAAAAAGATGTACACTTACCTGATCAAGGAAAATTGAGAAAAGATAATGGATAAAAATCCTTAAAGGGATAATAGAGGAACATCAGTACAAATTAAAATGAACATAAAAGGATATCATAAATATATCAATAAATTTGAAAATTTAGGTGAAATGTCCCTTTCTATATAAATAATGTAGAAGGAGATAAGATATAGGAAATTCAATATTGTACAGTTATCCGTTCTTAAGAAAGTAATCTATGGATTTATTTTGGTAGGAAATAAAATTTCATTAGGTTGTGTGTATATGCAGTGTTTGTGCATGTGTGTGTATTTCTAATTTGTCAAGATGGGTTCTGAAACCTTATGGAGATTCAAAAAGTCAAAATAGAATAGCTATGGCACTTTGGAAGAAGGTGGAAACATTTTTTGAGAACTTGAGTATCAAGATTTACTTTAAAGATGTTACCAAGGTATAGTAGGTAGGTAACTTTTTAGAGTACAAGAATACACACATAGAAGAAAGAAAGAAAGAAAAAAAAAGTGAAGTCACGGTCGTGTCTGACTCTTTGCTACCCCATGGACTGTAGCCTACCAGGTTCCTCTGTCCATGAGATTTTCCAGGCAGAAATACTGGAGTGCGTTGCCATTGCCTTCTCCAGGTGATTTTCTTGACCCAGGGTTTGAACCCGGGTCTTCCCACGTTGTAGGCAAGCACTTTACCATCTGAGCCACCAGTCAAATCCATATATGCACAGAAAACTGGAGCTAATTAGTCCAGAAATAGAACCAGGCACATATGAATATTTGATCTAAAACAAAAAACTTTGTTAAATCATGCTAGGCAAATTAGATATCCATATGCAAACTGATAAAATCTGACCACCACTATTTATCATATAAGAAAGAAAAAGCTAGCTGTAAAACACAAATTAATATTCTATAAGTTACAAAACCAGACTATTTGTTAGGATTTGGGAGTCTTAAAAGTTTTGTCTTCTTTATTTGCTTAAACTGATTGGACTTCATTAAAATTAAAAACTTTCATTTATGAAAGGAACTATTAAGAGACTGAAAATGCAGGAGACAGAGAAGGATATGGTGTTTGTAAGATATATAACAGGCAATGGGCTCATTTCTTAACTCTACAAAGAATTCTCACAATATGAAGCAATACAAAAGAAAAATAGTATTTCACTATAGTATGAATAGTATTTCACAAAAAAGTATATTAAATGTCCAATGAAAATATGAAAAGTATTCAACTATTCAACCTTATCAGTTACTATGGAAATATTTATTAAAGTCATGGTGATACACTGTAAAATATCCATCAAAATACCTAAGATTAAATACACTGTAATACCTTGTCATACTGAAGACAGAAAGAAATAAATTTTTTTTTACGCATCATGTAGTAAATTGACACAGACACTTTGAAAACTGGAGTTATCTGCTGAGGTTGAGCACATAAAGTCCCTATCACATGCCATTTGCACTCATATTTCTATGCCCAATATAAATCTAGGTTTATACGTATAATAAGATGGATACAAGAATGTTTGCAGTTACATTATTTATAGTGGTCATGTATTAGTTTGCTAGAGCTGCTGTGACAAGTGCCACAAACTGGATGGTTTCAACAACAGAAATAATCGTCTTATATGTCTGAAGATTAAAAGTCCAAGATCAAGATATTGGCAGTATTGCATCCTTTTGAGGGCTCCAAGATAAAAATCTCTTCTCTGCCTCTTGCCAAGATTTTGATGGTTTGTTGGCAATCTTTGTCTTGTATGGTATTCTTGTGTGGAATACCTTATTCCACAGAAAGAGGAGGCTGGCCGTCCCCAGTCCATGGGGTTGCAAAGAGTCGGACATGACTGAGTGACTAACACGATCAACCTTTGTCTTGTGTAAGTATCACCCAAATTGCTGCCTTCATCTTCATACAGCCTTTATTCTGTGGGTGAATGTCTCCAATTTTCCAATTTTTATAAAGACACCAGTCAGATTAGGAACCCTCATAATGATTTTATTTTAGCTTGATTTCCTCTGTGAAGACTATTGCTAATTAAAGCCACATTCTAATGTATTCGAGTTTGGCCTTCAACATATGAATTTTGAGTGAACACAGTTCAACTCATAAGTCCAAAACCAGAAATATACCAAATGTCCAACAATATTAGAGTGATAATTAAACTGTGGCATATCATACAGGAGAATAACAAGCGATAATTAAAGCTGATAAAATATCACTCTGTAACAACTGTATTTCACAAACATAATTTAGCAAAAGAAGGCAGGCACAAAAATATGCATACTTAAATATTGCTAGGTAAATTTCCAAAAAGACTGAAGAAAGTTAAAATATAATGTTAGAAATTAGCATAGCAATTAACCTTGTAATGTGGTTAGAGATGGTAATTGATAAGAGCATGAGAAAGCTTCTGGGGGCTAACAGTGTTCTATTTTTGGCCTGGGTGATAGTCATATGGATATTTGCTTGTGATAATTCATTGAGTTGTATAATTTTTAACATCTTAGGCATGTGTGTTGTGCTTCATTAAACATTAAATAAGGATTCTTGATAGGTGGAAAGTTAAATATATAACACATATATATTTTATATGTTTGTGGGGTATATACACAACAAACTGTTAGATTAATTAAGAAAATAGCCTTGGAGAAGTGAGGTAAAGAGACATTATTAACTTTTCTTTTTATTCTTCTTTTCCCATTCACTTACTATAGAGAACATTCCTACAAAGAAAATATAAAATGCTACAGAAAGCAAGAAATAAGACAATAAGATTGAACGGAAACGCAGTCAATTGCTTTTCAGGTCACACTTAGACAGGAACATCGTTTAGAATTTGCCTTTGTTCAATCAACCTTTTGCACCATACATTTGGAACTCGCAAATATTTTGTTAAATATGCACGCATTCTCTTGCCATAGATAGCAAAAGTAGTAATGAAACAATAAGAATAACAGAAGAGCTTCTAATATTTGAAATCTCATTATCATAAATATGAAATTGAAATACCTTGTAAAATAGTATATTCAAAGAGTGACACAAAATAACTTAAAAGGCCTTTCCGAGTTTAAGAAAAAGGCTAAACTATTTCCTGTGATTGTAAGATCATGTTCACATTTCTTGTGTGTGTGCAAAGTCACTTCTCTCTGCAACCCTATGGATTATAGCCCGTCAGCTTCCTCTGTCCATGGGAGTCTCCAGTCAAGAATACTGGAGTGGGTTGCCATTTCCTACTCCAGGGGATCTTCCCAACCCAGGGATTGAGCCCACGTCTCCTGTGTCTCCTGTATTGGCAGGAGGGTTCTTTACCACTAATGCCACCTGGGCGTGTCCTGTCCATTTGAAAACTCTCCAGTAATCCTAAAATATTTAAGAAGAACCTAAATTTGAGTTCTGAAATAACAAAACTGCTTCAAAGCCCATTGTACTTTTCAATTAGATTACATTAATTTTGCATATAAAATGTCAGATGATTATTACCTATCTTTAAATTACCTATTTTTCTGCATCTCATCCAAGTTTGAGAAGACATTTTGTAAATATTAAAAAAAAAAAAATTAAAACAGTGGGACCCTTCTCCTTTTCTTGTCTGTTGTTGTTTAGCCTGTAAGTCCTGTCCAACTCTTTGGCATCACCATGAACCTTAGCCTCCGAGGCTCCTGTCCATGGAATTTCCCAGGCAAGAATACTGGAGTGGGTTGCCATTTCCTCCTCCAGAAGATCTTCCCAACCTAGAGACTGAAGCCATGTCTCCTGAACTGGCAAATGGATTCTTTACCACTGAACCACTCGGGAAACCATTTTCTTGTCTACTAAATGTTTTAAGAATCTATATTTTTTAATTTGATGTATCCTCATAAGTTTGTTATGAAAATGAAGAAATAAGGTAGCTTTAATGATAAAATGATAGCACTTTTTAAAGTTGCATTAGCCAGAGGGGTGAAGGCCAAGGTGTCCTGAACTGAATGAAGAACAAGAAACCTCAGAAAAAAAAGATAGCACACTAAAATATTTCTTACATCTATTTATTAACCCTAAATATCTAAACTGAGACTGGTACTCTTGCCCTCCTTTGTTTATTCCTCTGAAATATGCTTTATTCAACAATGGCATTGTTTGGATATAGCAAAATATTGTACATTTTAATATATTAATTACTAATTGTTTATTGGAATGTTCTCAGAAACTTTAAGGGAGGCTAAATAATTTAGGCAGTATCTATGATTGTATTAACTAAATGAATGATACACTTTTCCACTACAAACAACATTTACGTCTGTTACTATTCTGAATGAAATGTAAATAGTAGCTACATTTAGATGTCAAGACTTTTCATGAGATTAATATTTTTAAAATATATTTTAATTCAAATAAATGTGTATTTTTGGTAAGCATTGTGCTAGTTGATAGACTATGAATATGAATAGCATATAACCCCTGCTACCACAAAAAAAATGAAATTAACTCACTAATATTTTGTAACAAGTACTTTAGAGAGACTGTACACAAATACTATAAAAGCATCAGTTCAGTTCAGTTGCTCAGTCATGTCTGACTCTTTGCAACCCCATGAATTAATTGCAGCACGCCAGGCCTCCCTGTCCATAGGAAAAGGCAATTAATTATATAAAAAAGGAGAGGGCTTTACAAAGATAATGTATGACCTAAGATGTTGAGTAGAGTTATATTTTTAGATATAAAGTATTTTGTGTAGAAAATATAATCAACTGCATGGAAATATGAGACCAAAACATGGCAAGTATTCTGCTAGAGGTTCACTGGAAAGGACTGATGAGACAATATCAGCATATGGAGCATGAGATTTGGGGCCTGAATGTATCATAAAAAAACTATATAGGATATGCTTCATTTCAATTCTGTCACTCAGTGTGTCTGACTCTTGATGACTCCATGGACTGTAGCACACCAGTCCATGGACTGTAGGCCTCTGTCCATCACCAACTCCCAGAGTCCACCCAAACCCATGTCCATTGAGTCGGTGATGCCATTAAACCTCTCATCCTTTGTCATCCCCTTGTCTTCCTGCCCTCAATCTTTCCCAGCATCAGGGTCTTTTCAGATGAGTCAGCTCTTCACATCAAATGGCCAAAATATTAGAGTTTCAGCTGTAACATCAGTCCTTCCAATGAACACTCAGAACTAATGTTCTTTAGGATGGACTGGTTGGATCTTCTTGCAGTCCAAGGGACTTTCAAGAGTCTTCTCCAACACCACAGTTCAAAAGCATTGGTTCTTCAGCACTCAGCTTTATTTATAGTTCAACTCTCGCATCCATACATGACTACTGGAAAAACCATAGCCTTAACTAGACGTACCTTTGTTGGCAAAGTAATGTCTCTGCTTTTTAATATCTTGTCTAGGTTGGTCATAGCTTTTCTTCTAAGGAGCAAATGTCTTTAAATTTCATGGCTGCAGTCACCATCTGCAGTGAATTTGGAGCCCCCCCAAAATAAGGTCTGCCACTGTTTCCACTGTTTCCCCATTTATTTTCCATGAAGTGATGGGACCGGATGCCATGATCTTAATTTTCTGAATGTTGAGCTTTAAGCCAGCTTTTTCACTCTCCCCTTTCACTTTCATCAAGAGGCTCCTTAGTTCTTCTTCACTTTCTGCCATAAAGGTGGTGTCATCTGCATATCTGAGGTTATTGATATTTCTCCTGGCATTCTTGATTCCAGCTTGTGTTTCTTCCAGTCCAGCGTTTCTCATGATGTACTCTGCATATAAGTTACATAAGCAGGGTGACAATATACAGCCTTGACATACACCTTTTCCTATTTGGAACCTATTTGTTCCAGGTCCAGTTCTAACTGTTGCTTCCTGACCTGCATACAGATTTCTCAAGAGGCAGGTCAGGTGGTCTGGTATTCCCATTTCTTTCAGAATTTTCCACAGTTTATTGTGATCCACACAATCAAAGGCTTTGGCATAGTCAATAAAGCAGAAATAGATGTTTTTCTGGAACTCTCTTGCTTTTTTGATGATCCAGCAGACGTTGGCAATTTGATCACTGGTTCTTCTTGCCTTTTCTGAAACCAGCTTGAATATCTGAATGTCCACAGTTCACATACTGGTGAAGCCTGGCTTGGGGAATTTTGAGCATTACTTTAGAAGTGTGTGAGATGAGTGCAATTGTGCAGTATTTTGAGCATTCATTGGCATTACCTTTCTTTGGGATTGGAATGAAAACTGACCTTTTCCAGTCCTGTGACCACTGCTAAGTTTTCCAAATTTGCTGGCATATTGAGTGCAGCACTTTCATAGCATCATCTTTTAGGATTTAAAATAGCTCAACTGGAATTTCATCCCCTCCACTAGCTTTGTTCATAGTGATGCTTCCTAAGGCCCACTTGACTTCATATTCCAGAACATCTTTCTCTAGGTGAGTGATCACACCATTGTGATTATCTGGGTCATGAATATCTTTTTGGTACAGTTCTTCTGTATATTCTTGCCACCTCTTCTTAATATCTTCTGCTTCTGTTAGGTCCATACAATTTCTGTCCTTTATTGAGCCCATCTTTGCATGAAAATTTCCCTCTAATTTTCTTGAAGAGATCTCTAGTCTTTTCCATTCTATTGTTTTCCTCTATTTCTTCACACTGATCATTGAGGAAGGCTTTCTTATCTCTCCTTGCTATTCTTGGAACTCTGCATCAAACTGATATATCTTTCCTTTTCTCCTTTGCTTTTCATGTCTCTTCTTTCACAGCTATTTGTAAGGCCTCTTCAAACAGCCATTTTCCTTTTTTGCACTTCTTTCTCTTGGGGTTGCTCTTGATACCTGTCTCCTGTACAGTGTCACTAACCTCTGTCCATAGTTCATCAGGCGCTCTGTCTATCAGATCTAGTCCCTTGAATTTATTTCTCACTTCCACTGTATAATCATAAGGGATTTGATTTACATCATACCTGAATGGTCTAGTGGTTTCCCTGCTTTCTTCAATTTAAGTCTGAACTTGGCAATAACGAGTTTATCATCTGAGCCACTATCAGTTTTTGCAGACTGTATAGAGCTTCTCCATCCTTGGCTGCAAAGAATGTAATCAGTCTGATTTTGGTGTTGACCATCTGGTGATGTCCATGTGTAGAGTCTTCTGTTGTGTTGTTGGACGAGTGTGTTTGCTATGATCAGTGTGTTCTCTTGGCAAAACTATATTAACCTTTGCCCTGCTTCATTCTGTACTCCAAGGCAAAATTTGCCTGTTACTCCAGGTGAAGAAGGAAATGGCAACCCGCTCCAGTATTCTTTCCTGGAGAATCCCAGGGACAGAGGAGCCTGGTGGGCTGCTGTCTATGGGGTCACACATAGTCAGACACGACTGAAGCAACTTAACCTCCGCACTGACAGGTGTTTCCTGACTTCCTACTTTTGCATTCCAGTCCCCTATAATGAAGAGGACATCTTTTTTGGGTGTTAATTCTAAAAAGTCTTCTAGGTCTTCCTAGAACTGTTCAACTTCAGCTTCTTCAGCATTACTGGTCGGGGCATAGACCTGGATTACCAGGATATTGAATGGTTTACCTTGGAAATGAACAGAGAAATGAACTCATTCTGTCTTTTTTGAGATTGAATCCAAGTACTGCATTTCAGACTCTTTTATTGACAATGATGGCTACTCCATTTCTTCTAAGGAATTCTTGCCTGCAGTAGTAGATATAATGGTCATCTGAGTTAAATTAATTCACCCATTCCAGTCCATTTTAGTTCACTGGTTCCTAAAATGTTGACATTCACTCTTGCCATCTCCTATTTGACCACTTCCAATTTGCCTTGATTCATGGACCTAACATTCCAGGTTCCTATGCAATATTGCTCTTTACAACATCAGACCTTGCTTCTATCACCAGTCACATCCACAACTGGGTATTGTTTTTGCTTTGGCTCCATCCCTTCATTCTTTCTGGAGTTATTTCTCCACTGATCTCCAGTAGCATATTGGGCACCTACTGACCTGGGGAGTTCCTCTTTCAGTATCCTATCATTTTGCCTTTTCATACTGTTCATGGGGTTCTCAAGGCAAGAATACTGAAGTGG
>SJYT01075238.1:319507-376393 GCA_006410635.1 Cephalophus harveyi
TCCAACCAGTCCATTCTGAAGGAGATCAACCCTGGGATTTCTTTGGAAGGAATGATGCTAAAGCTGAAACTCCAGTACTTTGGCCACCTCATGCGAAGAGTTGACTCATTGGAAAAGACTCTGATGCTGGGAGGGATTAGGGGCAGGAGGAGAAGGGGACGACCGAGGATGAGATGGCTGGATGGCATCACTGACTCGATGGATGTGAGTCTGAGTGAACTCCGAGAGATGGTGATGAACAGGGAGGCCTGGCGTGCTGCGATTCATGGGGTCGCAAAGAGTCGGACACGACTGAGCGACTGAACTGAACTGTGGATGTAGCCCCACCAGGCTCCTCTATCCACAGGATTTCCCAGGAAAAAATACCGGAGTGGGTTGCTATTTCCTCCCATAGTGGATCTTCCTGACCCAGGGATCGAACCTGAGCCTCTTGCACCTCCAGCATTGGCAGGCAGATTCTTCACCACTATGCCACCTGGGAAGCCCCAGATATACAGATACTCACGTGCAAAAGATTGAAATTCTCTTTTCTCACACTTTTGTTATGTGAAATATACCTCAATAAAGTTACAGAAACAAAGAGGAAAACAAAGACAGAAACAGTTCTGGGCATATGTCTGAGTGCTGGCACAGAAAGAAGGGCTATCAAGGGTTTAAACCTGATATGAGACAAGCATTACTTGCAGAGCTTCTAGTCTTTAAGGTAGATGCAAATCCTCTTCAGAGGATAACACATTCATCCATGTTTTTTAAGTGTTGCTACAAATAAATTTCCAAGTATAGATCCATCAGACAATCAAAAATTAACAGCACAGAATAATTTTTTAATGAGAACATACCCAATATATACTACTGAACACACCTTCAAAGGACTCGAAATGGTGGCACTTTAAAAAATTAAGGTTAAATGAGATATATTTAAAGTTTCAAAAATTCATTAAGTTGAAAATATCTCTAGAAAACAGGAAAAAATATAAAAAAATGACATAATATAAATAAGGATCAAATAGAACTTTAACAAATAAAAATTTAACTGAATTTACTGTCTGTTGGATATATATTAGCAGATTCTGAGAGCAAGAATTCATAACTGGTGATTTGAAAAATATATCCATGAAATTAATAATAAGCAGGTAGGAAAAACATGGAATCTGTAAGAAACAAGATTGAAGGCCAACAGAATTAGATAAGCATATATTTGATAGGAATTCCAGAAGGCAAGAAATGAGAGGAATAAGAAACTAGATTGGAATCAGTATTTGTAGAGTTAATGACTAAAAGAAAAGATTATAACCCATACATTAAAGGAGTCTGACAAATTCCAGGCATAATACCTGAAAACACATCAAGACAACTCATAATAAAAGACACATAATTTTTTAAAAGGGAAATATTAAAAAGAATGGAACTAGGAAAAACAACAATAATTGGTTGGCACACTCCTCAATAGCAATGGTAGAAGTCAGTAAACAGCAAAACAGATTTTGAATGTTCTGAAAGAAAATTAACACTAACCTGGAATTATATACTTAAAATTATTTCAAAAGGAAAATTATGACTTTATCAAACACACAAAACCTGAGTTTGTCACCTGAACACTTTTCCTAAATGGAATTCTAAGCAATATTTAGATTGATCCCAGAGGGAAAGTGCAAAAATAAACAAACTAAATGAACAAAATAACTGATAAGTGTTTAAAATGTGATTTGAACATTCTTTGTATTAAAAAGTAATAATGGAATCAAGTGAGATTAAAATTAAACACAATAAAAAAATTTAAAACACAATAAACATGTGGATAAAGGTGTTAGTGGAGGAAATAAATGGGTAAAGGAAGGTAAATGTTTAACAGCTTTTATATATTTAAGATATTTTATGTATTCAACATCTACTTCTGCTTCATTGACTATGCCAAAGCCATTTACTGTGTGTATCACAAGAAACTGTGGAGAATTCTTCTTCTTCTTTTTTTTTAATTTTGTGGACAATTCTTAAAGAGATGGGAATACCAGACCACCTGACCTGCCTCTAGAGAAACCTGTAAGCAGGTCAGAAAGCAACAGTTAGAATTGAATATGGAACAACAGACTGATTCCAAACCAGAAAAGGAGTACTTCAGGCTGTATAATGCCACCCTGCTTATTTAACTTATATGCAGAGTACATCATGAGAAATGCTGGGCTGGATGAAGCACAAGCTGGAATCAAGATTGCCGGGAGAAATATCAATAACCTCAGATATGCAGATGACTCCACCGTTATGGCAGAAAGTGAAGAAGAACTAAAGAGCCTGTTGATGAAAGTAAAAGAGGAGAGTGAAAAAGTTGGCTTAAAGCTCAACATTCAGAAAACTAAGATCATGACATCCAGTCCCATCTCTTCATGGCAAATAGATGGGGAAACAAGAAAACAGTGAGAGAACTTTATTATTATTATTTTTGGCTCCAACATCACTGCAGATGGTGACTGCAGCCATGAAATTAAAAGACATTTGCTCCTTGGAAGAAAAGCTATGACCAACCTAGACAGCATATTAAAAAGCAGTGACATTACTTTGCCAACAAATGTCCATCTAGTCAAAGCTTTGGTTTCCTTGGAATATCCCATGGACGGAGGAGCCTGGTTGGCTGTGGTCCATGGGGTCGGAGAGTCGGACAAGACTGAGCAACTTCACTTTCACTTTTCAGTTTCATGCACTGGGGAAGGAAATGGCAACCCACTCCAGCGTTCTTGCCTGGAGAATCCCAGGGATGGGGGAGCCTGGTGGGCTGCCATCTATGGGGTCGCACAGAGTTGGACATGACTGAAGCAACTTAGCAGCAGCAGCAGCAGCAGCAGCAGCATGTATGGATGTGAGAGTTGGACTATAAAGAAAACTGAGCACCAAAGAATTGATGCTTTTGAACTGTGGTGTTGGAGAAGACTCTTGAGAGTCCCTTGGACTGCAAGGAGATCCAACTAGCCAATTCCTAAAGGGAATCAGTCCTGAATATTCATTGGAAGGACTGATGTTGAAGCTGAAACTCCAACACTTTGGCCCCCTGATGGGAAGAGCTGACTCATTTGAAAAGACCCTGATGCTGGGAAAGATTGAAGGCAGGAGGAGAAGGGGATGACAGAGGATGAGATGGTTTGATGGCATCACTGACTCGATGGACATGAGTTTGAGCAAGCTCTGGGAGTTAGTGATGGACAGGGAAGTCCTGAATGCTGCAGTCCATGGGGTTGCAGAGAGTCTGAAGTGACTGAGTGACTGAACTGATGTATTCAAGGAGTATATCTCTATATTTATTTAAAATATAGATTTTTTACATGCACCTTAATGTTCATAGCAGACTGTTTACAAATGCTAAGGCACAGAAGTGACCTAAATGTCCATTGACAGAAAAATGGATAAGAGGATGTGGTGTGTGTGTGTATATATGTATATGTGTGTGTGTATATATATATATATATATATATATATATATATATGATGGAATATTACTCAGCCATAAAAAGAATGAAATATTGCTATTTGCAGCAACCTCAATGGACCTAGACATTATGATACTAAGTGAAGTGAGTCAGAAAGAGAAGACAAATACCACAAAATATCACTTATGTGAAATCTAAAATATGATAGAAATGAACTTATTTACAAAACAGAAACAGACATTGAAAACAAATTTATAGTTAATAAAGGGAAAGGGAAGAGGGATAAATTAGGAGTTTGGGATTAACAGATACAAAGTACTATAAATAAAATATATAAACAACAAGGTTCTACTGTATAGCACAGAGAAAACAGTTCTCAACAAATTTATAAGGAATGTAATCACAATTATTTTTGACCACACAGAATTAAACTAGAAATCTGATATAAAAACACAACTTAGAATGTGCATATGTTTAGGTATTAAGAATATATAATAACCCATAGGTCAAAGAAATCATAATTGTATTGAGAAACTATTTTTAACTGATATAAAAATTACTGTTTATCAACATGTCTTCAGTGAAAGCAGTAATTAGACATTTATGACCTACAATAAATATATTTAAAAAAAAGGCTAAAAATCATTGTGTTCATTTTTCTCTTGAACTTCCCAACTCATTCCATGAAGCTAGTCCAGCCATTCTCAGATTTTGGCATCTCAGGATCCCTTTCCACTCTAAAATTAGTCTTCTCTCCAATTACCAGTAATTGAAAAAGGATCCCTACCATCAGACAGATTTGACCAAATACTGTATACAGGGTGTTGTAGTGGCTTGAATGGTGGCCCCACAAAAGATGTGTTTGCTTCTTACACCCAAACCTATGACTGTGATCTTATTGAGGAAAGGGGTCTTTTCAAATATATTTAAGGGTCACCAGATAACAGAATTTTGAACTATTCCACTGGATCCTAAATCCAATGGCAAAAGTCCTTATAGAAGACACAAACGAGAGACGGGAGCAGAGCAAAAGGCTATGTGAGGATGAAGACAGAGATTGGAGTCATAGGCAAGGAATGCCTAAGATCTGCCAGAAGTTTCCAGAGGAAAGAAATTATTTTCCTTCCATTAGAGTATTTGGAAGAAGGGAAGCCCTGCCAAAGCCTTGATTTTGGACTCCTTGCCTTGAGACTATGAGATACTCTATTTCTGTTGTTTTAAGTCACCAAGTTTGTGGGCATTTGTAACAGTCAGTAGCCCTGTGCTCTGCTAAGTCACTTCAGTCAAGTCCAACTCTTTGCAACCTTATGGACTGTACCCCGCCAGGCTCCTCTTTCCATGGGATTCTCCAGGAAAGAATACTGGAGTGTATTGCCATGCTCTCCTCCAGGGGATCTTCCCAACCCAGGGATTTTACTCATGTCTCTTATGTCTCCTGCATTGGCAGGTGGGTTCTTTACCACTGATATCACCTGGGGATCCCTCAGTAGCCCTAGGAAACTAATACAGGTGTTAAAGTCATTTTGAAGTAGGAACCCTAAGTCTTCTAGTAATAATATAATTGAGACATTTAGGTTAATTGGATAACATCTAAAGAGTTGGAGACTAGAACCATATAATCGATTTTGGCTTCCTTTGCTGACTGCACTCTAGAGGTTGAATACCTAAAATAGGATGAATGAATTTAAAGATATTTAAAGAGCTAAGAGTACATCAATGAGACTGATTTCCTTGCAGCTAACGATCTTCTAGATCTGTGTTGCTCTGCATTTGTAGTGAAAGGTGTAATCAATCTTTTCTTGTTTAAATGACAAGGGTTTATATTTCTTGCCGTTGTTTTGAGAAATCCAAAGAGTGACTATGAACAAGAGAGTAATTCAGATATGAGAATTAGGACACAAACCAATATTGCCTTTATTTGTCTTAATAGAAAAGATCTATGTTGTTGGATAGGAAGTACTGATTCCGTTGCCGATGCTCAGCCTCTGTTCACCAGTGCTGAATAGACATGCAGACACAGAGTTTTGGGTGAAGCAGAAAATGATAGCTTATTGCTTTGCCAGGCAAAGGGGGCCACAGTGGGCTAATGCCCTGAGAACTGTGTGTCCCACCCTGGAGGGGTTAGTGAGGAGTCTTACAGTACTCAAGGAGGAGGGCCTGATTGGCTCCTGGACATTCTTCTGATTGGTTGGTGGTGAGGTAATGGGACTCAGTATCATCAGCCTTCTGGTTCCAACCCGTCTGGGGTCTATATGATAGTGTGCAGTATAACAGTTAACTTCTTACAGGGGTTTCAGTATCTGTAAAACAGATACTGTTTCAGACGACGTGGCTCAGAATATTATCTGTAGTCCTTGAGGAAGAACTAAAGGTCAAGGAACTTTGCTTATTGGCTAACGTATTATTATTTTGTCTTCCTTGACTGTTTTTCTTTCTTCTTGCATTTTTTCACTTCTCTGATTAAATGTATTTTTGACTAAAGTTTCCTACAGATAAAAGGCAGAGGGAAGGCAAGGGTGGGGGTCTATTCTGGAAGGCCTCATAGGGTCTTGTTCAGTTACAACTCCAAATGAACAGAGAATCCTATATTATACCTACATGCTCATAGTTTTTAATCCTATATCTCTGCCTGCTGGGGTCCAGCCCCGGTGAATCCAGGGTGATTCGAAGGTGGGGACGAAGTCGGCGTCCTTGGAAAAATACATATTTAATTACAGATACAGAGAGAGATTAGAAACGGATAGTGTAGTAGAAAAATTAGTGGAGAAAAAGAGGCTGAATAACTTGGTTTATGTGGAATAGCATCCATACTCCAAATGGGAATTCAGCCAGAAAAACGGGGAGCAAGAAAGAAAGACATGGGGGAATCAGTCTTTCCAGAAACTGATCCCATTTCTTTATTTTTCAGGTTTTCTTATATACCTTTTGTTATATATAGGGATGAATACAGAGTCACGTGGGGGTCAGCAGTCCTGACCTTTATCAAAATCAGGTGCTTTACATAAAAAAAAAAAGGTCTTAGGGGTTTTACATCATCTTCTGGCCATGAGGCTTGCTGATATTTACAACCCTTTCTTTCTGATAACCAAAAAACTTATTTTTTCCAAGGGTGTTTTTTCTTAAACAAGGCACCACTCTCCAAATAAAGTTGCATTCCTATAGGGTGAGGGTGTAGTGAGTTACAATCAAGAAGGGAATTTATTTAAACCAAGGTTAACATGATCAATCTTAAAGGTTAATACTTATTTCTCCCATATGCTAGTTATATTTATTATAAAGGCAGGGAATATGGAGATTTAGCAGCAAAACATCAGCCCAACAAATGAAAATCCTTTCACCAATACTCCCCTTAAGATCTGTTTAGTCTTAAGTTAGTGATAAAGTTACATTTTTACATAGCAAGGACACAGTGATTTATAACAAAGTAAAGTAATGCTCAAAATCCTCCAAGCCAGGCTTCAGCAATACGTGAACCGTGAACTCCCTGATGTTCAAGCTGGCTTTAGAAAAGGCAGGGGAACCAGAGATCAAATTGCCAACATCCGCTGGATCATGGAAAAAGCAAGAGAGTTCCAGAAAAACATCTACTTCTGCTTTATCGACTATGCCAAAGCCTTTGACTGTGTGGATCACAATAAACTGTGGAAAATTCTGAAAGAGATGGGAATACCAGACCACCTAACCTGCCTCTTGAGAAATCTGTATGCAGGTCAGGAAGCAACAGTTAGGACTGGACATGGAACAACAGACTGGTTCCAAATAGGAAAAGGAGTGCGTCAAGGCTGTATATTGTCACCAGTTGGAGAAGACTCTTGAGAGTCCCTTGGACTGCAAGGAGATCCAACCAGTCCATTTGAAGGAGATCAACCCTGGGATTTCTTTGGAAGGAATGATGCTAAAGCTGAAACTCCAGTACTTTGGCCACCTCATGAGAAGAGTTAACTCACTGGAAAAGACTCTGATGCTGGGAGGGATTGGGGGCAGGAGGAGAAGGGGACGACTGAGGATGAGATGGCTGGATGGCATCACGGACTTGATGGACGTGAGTCTGAGTGAACTCCGAGAGATGATGATGAACAGAGAGGCCTGGCGTGCTGCGATTCATGGGGTCACAAAGAGTTGGACACGACTGAGCGACTGAACTGAACTGAACTGATTGGCACAACAAATGAAAAAACACTTCACCAATATAATTCCTAACCAACCCACTATACTAATACTTTCTAACTTCCAAAAAGAATTTGCCTTTAGTAAGTCTAAAACATCTCGTGCCTCTCATGGTTGGGAGGCTGTAAACAATCACATGTGGCTGGACGAACCCATACAGGCAGGCTAGATAACCTTCAGAGTTCATAAGTTGAAACACTCTGTCACGCCCAGGAATTTTTATTAACTGGAGCTGCACGTTTACTCCTTCTCCGAGAGAAATGGTTATGGGGGAGAGCCCCCCATAGAGTACTCTGGTTTTGGGGGTAGATGCTCGGGAACAGGGGGTTTCCTGAGGCTTGATCATGCCTTTGCGTATGCCAAGCTTCCTTCCTCATGACCTTTGCCATGGGCGGAGTTCCTCACGCTGGCCTCTGGCATCTGCTAGTCATTTTTGATGTTTTTATACAAACTGCTTCTCCTCTGCTTATCTGTATTGTTTTTGTTCAGGTGCTAAGTCATGTCTGACTCTTTGTGAACCCATGGACTGCAACATAGCACCCTTCCCTATCTTTCACTATTTCGCCTTGTTTGTTCAAATTCATGACCATTGAGTCAGTGATGCTATTTAACCATCTCATCCTCTGCTGCCCTCTTCTCCTTTTGCCTTCAGTCTTTCCCAGGATCAGGGTCTTTTCCAATGAGTTGGCCCTTCACATCAGGTGGCCAAAGTGTTGGAGCCTCAGCTTCAGCATCAGTCTTTCTAATGAATACTCAGGGTTGATTTCCTTTAGGATTGACTGGTTTGATCTTGTTGCTGTCCAGGGGACTCTCAAGAGTCTTCTCCAACACTACAATTCCAAAGCATCAATTTTTCATCTTTCAGCCTTCTTTATGGTGCAACATTCATATCCTTACATGACTACTGGAAAAACCATAGCTTTGACTATTCAGACCTTTGTCAGCATCATAATGTCTCTGCTTTTAAATATGCTGTCTAGTTTTGTCATAGCTTTCCTCCCAAGGAGCAATCACCTTTTAATTTCCTGGCTGCAGTCACTGTCTGCAGTGATTTTGGAGCCTAAGAAAGTAAAATCTGGTAAAATCTGTCACTACTTCCAATTTTTAACCATTTGTCATAAAGTGATGGAACCAGATGCCATGGTCTTAGTTTTTTGAATGTTGAGTTTTAAGCCAGCTTTTTCACTCTCCTCTTTCACCCCCATCAAGAGGCTATTTAGTTCCTTTTTAGATTCAGTTATTAAAGTGTTATTATCTACATATCTGAGGTTGTTGACATTTCTCCTGGCAGTTTTTATTCCAGCTTGTTCTTCATCTAGACCAGCATTGCTCATGATGTATTCTACAAAAGAAGTAAGGTAGTTTCTGAGCATTGAAGTTATTAATTGTCACACAGACATTTATACCTATATAGCAAAGACTGTGTCCAGAACCACTTAGGGTAGAAAGTCTTGTTAGAGATAGCTTTTAATGAGGTGGGTCAGAGGGGACGATGACCTAAGGATGCGGGTGGCATTACATCTGGATGGCCAAATCACTCCTTGCCTAAATGATAGTAAAAATAAGAGAAAGAAGCACTTCTGGAATGGCAAAGTTAAAACCTTCAAAATGACATATTAGTTAAATAAATTCTTACATATTAGTTACATAAATTCTTACATTTTAGTTAAATAAATAGGCTGACAATACACAGCCTTGTTGTACTCCTTTCCCAATTTGGAACCAATCAGTTGTTCAAGGCTCTAACTGTTGCTTCTTGAACCACATATAGGTTTCTCAGGAGACAGATAAGGTGGTTTGGTATTCCCATCTCTTTAAGAATTTTCCACGTATCTCTGTTGGTGTTTCTTATTTCCTCCATTCATTTTTGCAGCTTTATTTACCATTTATATACCAGTTACTCCCAAATGGACATTTCTGACCCAAACTTCAGACCGGGATGATCTATTCCCTGTGACAGCTCTACTTTCATTTTCTGCAGGCATGTAACTTCAAAGTTAAAAATCTGACAGTTAAAAAAAAAAATCATCTTCAACCTTCTCTATTACCTTGCTTCCCTTTGAATATTGTGGATTTACCAAACCAGAATTAGAATCTGGTCCTGAATTTATGCCTCTCTCTTACTCTGACATACAAAGTTAATCACTGAATCTTGTTGAGATTATCTATTTTATATTTCCTGAATTGTTCCAATTTTTTTGGCTTGTCCTTATTTTTATTAAGATCCCAATCATCATCTCTTGCCTATAAAACTTTAACAGCTTGTAACCTCTCTCCCCCCACCTGTCTTGTTTCTTGGACTGTTCTTCCATCCATTGTCAAGATGATCTTGCTAAAGCATGGACTCCTCCTACAGAAACTCCTTCAACATGCATTGTCATATCTTGTCCCCACTGCTGACTGTACCATCACGACTGATTGCTCTTCAGCTAAAGTCAGAATTCCCAGTGAATGGCGTGGCTTGTGGACTATTCGCTTAAAATGACTGTTCCCTGAATCCTTTCTCTTCACGCTTCACTGAATTGTATATATCTCTCCAAACTTGTCATAGCAGACTTTGTTACATTAGTACAAAACAGTTCTTGTAATCTCTTATTTGGATATTTCAACCCCATTCAATGGGTCTTTTATTAGTATCTTAAAAATATACTTATTTGAATCTAGATAGCCTTGATTTTTGAATATGTAAGTAGAATTATATTTTCAACATAATAAAAATGAAAAAAAGTTTTCTGAACATTTTCAAATAAAATAACCATCCTATGCATTTTAATATAAATGATATTTTGGAATATTGTTTTAAAGCCTTTTTGTTATAAAATAGAGAGGGATATGTGTCAAATAATTATGTGCAAAGATACAATCTTGTGGGACATTGCACGTTTTGAGTAATATTTTTCAATAAGTTTTCATTTTTTTAAAAAAAAAGATCCATAGAAATAAAACTGATTTGTAAAAATATTTTTCTTCTTTGACAGACTTCTAAAAATTACTGCTTACCTAATTGACAACATTTAAATCATATTTCCCCATCTAATTGAGTAAATCATATTGTACTGTAGCAACACATTTTTGGTGTAGGGGTTGCAAATTTATGAATTAGATATTCACCTAAATGTAGAGGGCTTATTGGAAATAATTTTACACTCAAATTAATTTATATCTTATGTTTTACATATGATATCAAAGCAACCTTCTGAAAGAATAAAAAGTAAAGCCTATGAAAGTAAAACTTCTCCTGAAAAGTGGAAACAAGAATACTGTATATGCTATTCAGTTATTACCATATGCTGGTTTCAGATCCAACTCTGACCTTAATTTCATGCTGTCTGCTTCAGTTCTGCTTTGTAAACAGAAGTGGTAAAACATCTTCGGTGAGTGAATATATCATGTTTACACAACAATTATTTGGAGTGATTTCGTTTTTTAAGACTGCAAGAATATTAAACTGTCATTCACTCTGAAGCACCCTTAGAAACTTGTTTTCTATTGTGATAGATTGTGCCTCTTGGATACAAACAGAAATTTTATCCCCTTTAGGATTCCCTTTCAAGTTAGCTAATGAGGAGGTGTGTTCAGAGCTATTTCAGATAGTGTGAACCTTTTTCACTTTTTACCTGAATTTTACTTTGTTAATGTGAAAAATCAACATTTCCCTCCAAAGCCAATTTACTAAACATTGGAGGGATTCACATTTTTCATTATTATTAAAGTCAGTGGTCTTTGGAGACAAAATTATGACAAGTTTCAGGGTTGTTTTTGCCACTTCTAAGTTATTTAAGCACAGTTTATGAGGATGTCATTGTAGCAAAAGTTAATTTTTAAATTAAAATTTCCCAACAATCTATTGAGAATAACTCAAAGTATAGCTCTAAGAATACTTTATCAAATTACATTTTAGGAAGAATGTGTCAGTATTTAAAAGTGATAGTTCAAATCAGCAGTTTTTCAGTTATAATATATATCTATGTCATTATATTGCAAAATGTTCAGAAAGGAAGTGCCATATTAGGAAGGAAAGTCAGTTATTCTGATACAGTTAAATAATAGGGTTTTATGGGGTTATTATTTTTAAAAACAATTTAGAATATTTAAATATTTGATGGCTTTTACAGGTGTTTGAAAATGAAAGTATTATTATGGGATTCCTACAACTATTAAAAGCAATGTGAAAATGAAAACTATGGTTAGACTTGAAAAGACATTAATGATATATGGTGAGAGAAATGTAAATTAGTTGGTGTGAAGAAAATAAATAAGAATTCTTTATAACAGGACCAATGACAGCATATTAGTGCTGTCAGAACACAAAGAAAATCTACACTGTGCATTTACTGAATGATACAGACCATTTAACCAAGAAACAGACAAGCATGTGTCACAGGAGTATAGAAAAGGTTATGCTTTGTACTTTTTTGTTGGGTGGATTCCTCACATCCCTCTCTCCTATCATTTAAATAGTTTATTTTCTTTTCTGAAAAATATGCTCCACAAAATAGTAAAATCACATTAAAATATCCATAATCATAGTCATCAAGGGTTAATCCACTAATGCATGAGTTTTAGATTCTTGTAGTGTGTGCCTGCGGAGAAGGCAATGGCACCCCACTCCAGTACTCTTGCCTGAAAAATCCCATGGACAGAGGAGCCTGGTAGGCTGTAGTCCATGGGGTCGCACAGAGTCGGACACGACTGAGCGACTTTCCTTTCACTTTTCACTTTCATGCACTGGAGAAGGAAATGGCAACCCACTCCAGTGTTCTTGCCTGGAGAATCCTAGGGATGGGGGAGCCTGGTGTTCTTCCATCTATGGGGTCGCACAGAGTCGGACACGACTGAAGCGACTTAGCAGCAGCAGCAGCAGCAGTGTGTGCCTGCACATATGAATGCGTGTTATATGTGTATAGTAAAATACTCTCATACTCTTTGTAACCAGTTTTTTCATATTAAAAAAATTCCTGATTTTTGAGTACATAACCTTAGACTCTGGACTTGAAACCTTAAGTGTTTCTACAAACAGTGACGCTTTGTTCACTCTTTGAAGAAACATAAAAATATCCATAAAACTGCTATCAATTTAGTTTATTGTAGAAATAAAATTTTAGATTCTTTTCTATGAATTTATTCTAGAATATAACCTATCACTAGATAGAAGGTACAATTGAGACACATTTTTCATTGTAAGAGTTTTAAAAGAGCTATTTTTATAGGAATTCTGTTTATATAATACTTTAGGTGTCTTAAAATTGTGCCTGATTGATTATAAATTCTTTTGACTTCTTTTATATTTATTCCACACACATAATTTTGCAATGTTAACAAAGCATAACATACACTAGATAGAAGGTACAATTGAGACACATTTTTCATTGTAAGAGTTTTAAAAGAGCTATTTTTATAGGAATTCTGTTTATATAATACTTTAGGTGTCTTAAAATTGTGCCTGATTGATTATAAATTCTTTTGACTTCTTTTATATTTATTCCACACACATAATTTTGCAATGTTAACAAAGCATAACATAAATGAGAAAAACACACAGAAGAGTGATTGCCCAGGTTGGATCGGGATCTTGTCTATCTATAGCACATTTCTCAGTTCGAAGCCGACCTGGAGGCACTGTTTTGAAAGCCTTTTGGCTGTTACATAGAAATCCTGATGCACCTCCATATTTGATGTCCCAACATGCACTATCTTCAGTAGCCTCAAAGTGGGTGTGGTGCCGAGAGCCAGTGTGAGGAATCCTGCCCGTGGCAAAGGTCATGAGGAAGGAAGCCAGACATACGCAAAGGCGTGATCTGGTTTCAGGGGTTCCCGCTGGGTTTTCCTGAACATCTACTCCCAAAAACCAGAGTCTGCCTGCCTTACTGTACTGTGCTTTCCACTCTTCTGACATAACAGGGGGCCATCCCTGATCACCTTCCTCTAAATTCCCTCTAAAAAGAATTAACTTAGGGCTCCAGTTAGCAGTCTCCTCCAGTGTGGCATTAAAAAAAATCTTTTACTCAAAGAGTTCTTCTAGATCAGACCTCTGGCCTGTTTCATGTCTTCCCTGGGCTTGTTTGTAGACGAAGTCCACTTGATCATTTGTTTTCATATTGAACTTAATTTCTACTTAAAATCTACTTCATAGATTAGAATTTTGAATTCACTTTTCAACTGTCTACAATTATCAGTTACCAGGAAGCCCCTATGTATTTCCTCTTTTAACTCTAGCTCCCAAATTTCCAGATTGTTAAGGAGAAGAAGACAAATTCTGACCTCATAGTTCCTATTTCTACTCTGATTTACTTCTGAAGTCATGCCTTTTAAGCATTTTCCCTAGAAGTGGAAGAGCAATGTTGTTGATGTATTTAAACTGAATAAAGTGAAAGTGAAAGTTACTCAGTCATGTCCAACTCTTTGTGACCCCATGGACTATACAGTCCATGGAATTCTCTAGGCCACAATATTGGAGTGGGTAGCCTATTCTTTCTCCAGTGGATCCTCCCAACCCAGGAATGGAATCGGGGTCTCCTGCATTGCAGGTGGATTCTTGACCAACTGAGCTATCAGGGAAGCCAAAGCATGGAAAAACTACACGTACATATTTATATTCACCTATATATGCATACAGAGATACACAGCAAAACTGATTAATTATAGGCAATATATTTTTTCAAATTATTATTAAAAAGCATTTGATTCCAATAAAATTATGTTTTTGCAACTCCCCAACATCCCTTTGGTTCCCCTCTATTTTTCCTCATTGCACTCTCTGACATTTGGTATATGGTATTCATATATTTATAATGCTTAAAGCTCAACATTCAGAAAAATAAGATCATGGCATATGGTCCCATCACTTCGTGGGAAATAGATGGGGAAACGGTGGAAACAGTGTCAGACTTTATTTTTGGGGGCTCCAAAGTCACTGCAGATGGTGATTGCAGCCATGAAATTAAAATCTGATGCTGGGAGGGATTGGGGGCAGGAGGAGAAGGGGACAACAGAGGGTGAGATGGCTGGATGGCATCACTGACTCGAAGCACATGAGTTTGGGTGAACTCCGGGTGTTGGTGATGGACAGGGAGGCCTGGCATGTGGTGATTCATGGAGTCGCAAAGATTCGGACACAACTGAGTGACTAAACTGAATGTATAAATTTAGCATATATTTATTTATACATAATATGTAAATATCATTCCCACTAAAATATAAATTGAGTGGGAAGATCATTTTTTTCTATTGTGTTCTCAGTTTCTAGAGTTCAGTTCAGTTCAGTTCAGTTGCTCAGTCATGTCTGACTCTTTGTGACCCCATGGCCTATAGCAGGCCAGGTTTCCCCGTCCTTCACCAACTCCCAGAGTTACTCAAATTCATGTCCAATGAGTCGGTGATACCATCAAACCATCTCATCCTCTGTCTTCCCCTTCTCTTCCCACCCTCAATCTTTCCCAGCACCAGGGTCTTTTCAAGTGAGTCAGCTCTTTGCATCAGGTGGCCAAAGTGTTGGAGTTTCAGCCTCAGCATCAGTCCTTCCAATGAATATTCAGGACTGATTCCCTTTAGGATGGACTGGTTTGATCTCCTTGCAGTCCAAGGGACTCTCAAGAGTCTTCTCCAACATCACAGTTCAAAAGCATCAATTCTCTGGTGCTCAGCTTTCTTTAAAGTTCAACTCTCACATCCATACATGAATACTGGAAAAAAACAAAGTTTTTCCTAGATGGACTTTTATTGGCAAAGTAATATCTCTGCTTTTTAAATTGCTGTCTAGGTTGGTCATAACTTTCCTTCCAAGGAGCAAGCGTCTTTTAATTTCATGGCTGCAATCACCATCTGCAGTGATTTTGGAGCCCCAAAACATAAAGTCTGCCACTGTTTCCACTGTTTCCCCATCTATTTCCCATGAAGTGATGGGATCATATGCCATGATCTTTGTTTTCTGAATGTTGTGTTTTAAGCCAATTTTTTCGCTCTCCTCTTTCACTTTCATCAAGAGGCTCTATAGTTCTTCTTTCTGCCATAGGTGGTGTGTCGTCTGCATATCTGAGGTTTTTGATATTTCTCCTGGCAATCTTGATTCCAATCTTGATTCTCCCGGCAATCTTGATTCCTAGGGTAGTAGCTAGCAAAACATAGGCACATCATATATATTTGTTTAATTAATGAATGTGCATATTATTTATTGATTATTTCTTTGTTAAGGTTTTATTTAGTTCTTTTAAGTATAGCATGTAAAAGGAGAAATCGGTATTCAATTATGAATGAATAAAAAGTAGAATCCTTGGTTTGCCTATGTTTTGCACCAAGAAATCAGATGGAAAGAAACTGTGGGACAGTTCTATAATTTTATCAAAGTGTGTTCAATCCACAATATCTACAGAGAAGATGAAAAACAAGATGGAAGAATATTTCCATCCTTTCTATAAAGTTAGAGCAGCACACTTCAGAGGTCAAAAGGCAACCATGAAAGTATCTAAATTCTTACGATCATTTTCTCTTACCTTTATGCAGATGATGTTCAATCCACAATATCTACAGAGAAGATGAAAAACAAGATGGAAGAATATTTCCATCCTTTCTATAAAGTTAGAGCAGCACACTTCAGAGGTCAAAAGGCAACCATGAAAGTATCTAAATTCTTACGATCATTTTCTCTTACCTTTATGCAGATGATTTTAAACTTCTCAGAGTAAGGACATAATAATGAGTCTGATATTTAAAAAAGAGGTTGGCATCAGTGCAAAGGCATTCATCCATTCACTTATATATAGTATAACTCCAGCTAAGAAAAGGTAACAATGTTCACCTAACTCTTATTACTCAGCTTTGCAGTCGTATAAGGGGAACTACAGGTTCTATTAATCATTATCAGGATAGCTTGTGGAATAGAGACAGATGGTTTGATGAGCTTCTTTATCTCCCTTTTATCTTAGCAGGTAAAAATAGACCAACATTAGCTATCAAATCCCACTGTTAATGATAACATTGGTTGAGTGTGAAACCACATTTTAAAAGTTCTGACATACCTAATAATATGTATGTACCATATAAGAGTTTTATATGATTACCCACTTTTCCTCCATGCAGCTCCCCAAAAGAGTGAATCTTTCTACTTTATTCTCTTTTAGTCACATCGTATAAGCAGCTGTACAAGTCAGATTTTAAATTTAACTTCAACTTTTCAAAATATTGTCAATAATATTTCACATTGCACACTTTCAGTAGTTGTTTGTTGCATAATCAGCATGAAGTCTAACAAAACTGTACACCAAAGAAACTCAAAGACATCTGCCTAACTGCTTTATCGAATGTCTGAGCAATTCTGTTGGAAGCTTTGCTTGTATCACCTGTGGTGGAACAGATGTGGTACTGTGTGAAGCATATATTAGGGTTACAGAATACCTGCTAGAAAGAAGTTCCAAATGCAGAAAAATATATTTTAGCTTATGAAAAGGGCCTCGAGGGATCCAAATCACCTTCTCTTATTACACAGTTATAGACTGAAAAGAACATATCATACAAGACAAATCTAGCTGAATAAGGATTTTATGTTAAGAGTTTGAATAAATTATAGTTTTAAAGTTTGTTGTTATTTTTCTTAAATATTAAAACTTTCTGTGTTAAAAGTCACAATGATTAAATATTTGGTTGAAGTTGTTTGATTTTTATTTAGGTTCTTATTTAAATAAATTTTTATCAAGAGAGATTTTGAGGATATTACACAAAGTATGTTTTGTAATATTTTGAATAATTAGTGTTTATACCAGTTCTTTAGTTCAGTTCAGTTCTGTTGCTCAGTCGTGTCTGACTCTTTGCGACCCCATGAATCGCAGCATGCCAGGCCTCCCTGTCCATCACCAACACCCAGAGTTCATTCAGACTCACATCCATCGAGTCAGTGATGCCATCCAGCCATCTCATCCTCGGTCGTCCCCTTCTCCTCCTGCCCCCAATCCCTCCCAGCATCAGAGTCTTTTGCAATGAGTCAACTCTTCGCCTGAGGTGGCCAAAGTACTGGACTTTCAGCTTTAGCATCATTCCTTCCAAAGAAATCCCAGGGCTGATCTCCTTCAGAATGGACTGGTTGGATCTCCTTGCAGTCCAAGGGACTCTCAGGAGCCTCTTTACAAAAGGATGAGATAGAGGAAAAAGTAAAAGTTATAAAAATACCTAAAATAAGAGTGAACAATAAGGACCGTGTCACAGTAGGACTCTTCTATTCCACTCTTAACATATCCACGGGGAGGGGCTTTCGATAAGACCCCACTCTCCACTTCTGTGAGTCTGGGATGAAGAACACATTAAGTATATGCTAGTTATTTTGGTTTCCCTGGTAGCTCAGTAGTGAAGAAACTGTCTGCTAATGTAAGAGGCACAGGTTCGATTCCTGAGTTGGGAAGATCCCCTGGAGAAGGAAATGGCAATCCACTCCTGTATTCTTGCCTGGGAAATCCCATGGGCAGAGGAACCTGGCGGGCTACAGTCTGTGGGGGTCACAAAGAGCTGGACAGAACTTAGCAAATCAACGACAACAACAAAAAATTATTTTGAAAGAAAATACTCTAATATTTACGGGGGGAAACCTGAATAAATACCACTGGGCTTAAAAGATTTTTTGATATCCAATTCTTCATTAGGTTAATTTACGTCCTTAAAGGCTATGAAAGAGATTAATTCTAATACAGTTAGATCTTCAGGGGAAAAGGTAGGGCAGTGATCATGGAATTATAAATACATTAAAGAAAAATATACAGATGAGACAGTCAGTTCAGTTCAGTTCAGTTCAGTCGCTCAGTCGTGTCCGACTCTTTGCGACCCCATGAATCGCAGCACGCCAGGCCTCCCTGTTCATCACCATCTCTCGGAGTTCACTCAGACTCACATCCATCGAGTCAGTGATGCCATCCAGCCATCTCATCCTCAGTCGTCCCCTTCTCCTCCTGCCCCCAATCCCTCCCAGCATCAGAGTCTTTTCCAATGAGTCAACTCTTCGCATGAGGTGGCCAAAGTACTGGAGTTTCAGCTTTAGCATCATTCCTTCCAAAGAAATCTCAGGGTTGATCTCCTTCAGAATGGACTGGTTGGATGAGACAGTCATTTGACCAAATTGTATTAATTTTAAAATTCCTTAGAGGATTTTCACCCCTCAGAGGGATCAGATCTACACATGTGACACGCCACTCACCTTTCCTCTAGCCATGAATAGGTAGCAGTGGATGTAAATCAACTGTAAATATCAATCTTAAATGACAGTTTAATTAAACATAGTAATTTAAAGATAATTCAATGGTTATATTATTTGGTTGAGATAAGGTCCAACATTGATTAATCTTTTGAATTAAATATTCATATTTTTCATATCTCTTATTTACTAGCCTCTGAAATCTTTGTAGTTTTCATTAAATTTATATTCCCTCTTTACCTGAAGAACTGACAAAAGAGTTTATTAGAAAAGATGTGACCAGGGTTTAGCTGTTTAGCATTCTCCTGTCTTATGCTACTTTTAAATTAAAATTTCCTCTAATGGTCCACTTAACTTTCTTGCTGAAATAATTACTGCCTCTAAAGCCATTTTATTTTTCTGTTGAGTTTACTTCATGGAGCTTTCAGAGGCTCTAGGGGACAACTCTGAATCTTCTTCCTTTTTTTTTTTTTCTTTGTCGTGTTATTTCCCTCATACCATTGTCTGTGTTGTTGTCTATTATTTCATGTCCTCTTAAGCACTGCACACAAACATTCTGTCTTCTTTTTCCCTCTCTTTTTTGTTCTTTGTTTTTAAAAACCCTTCCAGGTGTAAATGGTTATATACTTTTACTATAAGAAACTCAATCGTTTGAAAAGATAGACCTAGCAAAGTGGCAAATCTGCCAGCATAACAGTCTCTCAGATTACAGACCCTTCTTGCTTAACTCTATCTAGAATATGAATCTCTGAAAGAAGTAGTGAGGTCTTAATCTTTGTATGTGTGACTGATGTATGCTGTAGGTGCTTACCCAGATTTCATTTCATATGCTGTCTTAAGAGAGAGAAGGGACAAATGGAGGTGAATAACATTTTTTAAAAAATCAACAGAAGTTTGGGATTGATAAAATAATAAAGAGTGGAGAAACACCTACGAGAATCAACTATTTAATGACCTAGTTAATAGAAATAAGGGCTTCCCTGGTGGTCCAGATGGTAAAGAATCCATGTGCAACGTGGGAGATGGGTTCGATCCCTGGGTCAGGAAGATCCCCTGGAGAAGGGAGTGACAACCCACTCCAGTAGTCCTGTCTGGAGAATTCCATGGACAGAAGAGCCTGGTGGGCTACAATCATAGGGTCTCAAAGAATTGGACACGGCTGAGAAACTAACACACACAAACACACACACAAGCTATAAGTAAGGTTGTTTAATAAACCACAATAAAGTATGTAAAGAGGAAGGATTATGAGTTAGGGATGCTCTTTTAGAATTACTGAAACTAAATTTATATGTGAAACATCTGGAAGGATTTTTACAAGATGAAATCTGCTGTTCAGAGAGTAAAAACTGGGGTTGGGCGTAATTGAAACTGTGTTATATAATGTTTTAAATTCTGACTTTATTCATTTTTAAAATGTGCTGTCTTATGTACAACTATAAAAACTTTTTCCTCACAGAATTCTGGAAAGGATAGGCCTTTCTATTGATTTGCATGTGTGGGTCATTTGTGGAACAATGACGATGTTATTTCAAATCAAAAGGATCAGTAAATGATTTTTGAAGGGTATTCAGTTTTCTTCTATTGGAAATGATAATGGGCTTTCTTAGTTTCTCACAATTATATTTTTTATTTTAGATTCTTTTTTTGAGTTCATGAAAGGTTATTAATGACAAAATTCAGTGAAAGAAAGAAAGCATAGAGAAGTCACAGCCTTCGTATTTCAAGTATATTAATCACATTCACATTTTTATTCTTTTATGGTATGAATAATTATGTGCATTGATATGCTTTGTTCTTAGTGTTTTTCCTCTGATTTAGATGATCACCCACTCCATTCATCAAACAATAAATACTCTCATAAGCCATCTCTCTTTACTATTCATAGTAACCCATGCTTCTGAATATTAAAGCAATCGATATGCATAACTGTGGGAAAGAGTCATATTCTGTAAGGCTTTCTTAGTTAGGGATGCTAAAAGCAGCTTTCAGACTCACTGTGGGAACTTTAAAAAATTGTTCATGGGATTAATTAGAATCTTAATTCTATTTGATTAAATTCTATCTGTACTTTTAAGAAATTAGAAAAGTCAAATTTTGACATACAGTTGGTTAAATTGTAGCTATCTGACTAC
This sequence comes from Cephalophus harveyi, assembly GCA_006410635.1. NCBI lineage: Eukaryota > Metazoa > Chordata > Mammalia > Artiodactyla > Bovidae > Cephalophus > Cephalophus harveyi. The sequence continues at coordinate 340,396 of SJYT01075238.1, forward strand.
TTTTTCTATAAATTAATTTTCATTTACATATATGTATAAAATGTTTTGAGACTATTGACTAACACATCAATCATCCACATTTATATAAAATGTATAAAGGTGGGGAATATTAAATAAACTTGTTCTGGATATATAGACTATATTTCACTATGTTTCTATATATAGACTATATTTCTCATCCCTTTTTCAATCCTGCCATCCACACCTGAGAGTTACCTCTTAAATATATACTAAATATTTATAATTCTTTCATACCTGGGTCTACCATCTTCTGTCATCTGATTAATCTGTCAGCCTACAAATACATTTAAACCATTCTGTGCTCCTTTTCTTTACACTATGTTTTTTTTTTTTTTTTTAAGTTTTATTATGTTATAGTCAACTTCTTTCCCCCTCTCTCTGCACTCAAACCTTAAAGACCTTTAGTGGACATTCTTAGAATGAAAACCAAAATTCTTAACGTGGAGTTTGATTCTCATCTCACCAGTCTGGTCCAGATTCTCTGCACTGTTTAGCTACAGCCTTTGGGACCTGGTCCTTGGTGTGTAAAGTATCTATAGGGGAAAAAAAAGTGCATTGGACATACTAAAAGCATCACAGAAAGATTAATTCAAGACTATTGAAATAGGAGAAAGAGATTGAACTTACCTGTACTAGAACAAAAGGTGGGAGAATTTTTGAAACCCTGGTGTAAGCTAATGGGAAAGTACTGGAGGATATTAGCTGGGAGGTGATCCCTGTGACAGGCTCTCTGTTTTTGCTAATTGTCCTCATTGAAGTTACACTACTACTCTTCCACACAGACTAGGAGATTGGGTTCCCGCTTTTCTTAATGACTACATTTCAAAGGAATGATTTTCAGATCCTTAAGAAAGACATTCCTGGGTTGTAGAAGATTTACATAAAAAAGGGTCAGAAAAAAAGAATTTATAATTGCAAGTTTTCTAAGGGAAATGCAGTATAAAAAGGGACATCAAGGGGCCAATAGTCAGGAAGAAACTTGTCTGATATTTGTGTGTGTGTGTGTGTGTGTGTGTGTGTGTGTATGTTTGCTCAATCAAGTCTGGCTCTTTGAAACCCCTCTGGACTATAGCCTGCCAGTCTCCTCTGTCCATGGGATTCTCCACTGGAGTGGGTTGCCATAGGCTCCTCTAGGGGATTTTCCTCCCCAACAGATCCAACCCGTGTCTCCTGTGTCACTTGCATCTCCCGCCTTGGCCGGTGGATTCTTTATTGGCTTACCTATTAGGGTCATTGAGTCAAGCTTGTCTTGGCCGAGGGCTTCCCTGGCGGCTCAGTGGTAAAGAATCTCCCTGCAATGCAGGAGATGCAAGTTTGATTGCATCTGTATGCGATCAGGAGGAGGATATGGCAACCCACTTCAGTGTTTTTGCCTGGAGAATCCCATGAACAGAGGAGCCTGGTGGGCTACAGTCCATAGGGTTGCAAACATTAAGACATGACTTAAATGACTGAGCACATATGTCTTGGTCAAACAGAAGATTTAGAATTTGTAAATCTCCCTCTTCACAAAGCTTGCCTGTTAAAATCATTCCCCGGTTATACGCTTGCTAGGATCTGAAGGCTCATCAAAGATATCACTTTTCTTGATAATACTCGACGTCTCCTTCTCAAACATTAGGAAGAGCACAATGATTTAAGGAAGTTATATTACTGCCATAATGAATAAACTCTTAAGATATTGCTTATTACAGAGCTTTAGAGCTCAGCTTCTGAAGTTGAACATTGTATGAATAGCATTTGGCTTTCTTTCTCTAATAATCTTTCTATTATTTTATCTGCAAGATGGAAGTTATAATAGCACTTCACTGGCAAGACTTCTGAGACAGTATAAACAGATGATACATGCAAATGCTTTAATAAGATTGACTTTTCAGCAGATATTCAATACATGCTAGTAATTCAGTTAAATTCAGTTCAGTTCAGTCGCTCAGTCATGTCCAACTCTTTGCGACCCCATGAATTGCAGCACACCAGGCCTCCCTGTCCATCACCAACACCCAGAGTTCACTCAAACTCATGTCCATCGAGTCGGTGATGCCATTCAGTCATCTCATTGTCCCCTTCTCCTCCTGCCCCCAATCCCTCCCAGCATCAGGGTCTTTTCCAATGAGTCAATTCTTCACATGAGGTGGTCAAATTACGCTAGTAATTACTATTAGTTAATATTGTAAAAACTTTGCTTGCATCTAGTAATGGGCTAGTGATGTTGGCTTGTTTAACATTTTAACTAGAGTGATTTTCTTTTTTTTTTTAAATATAAATTTATTTTAATTGGAGGTCAATTACTTTACAATATTGTATTGGTTTTGCCATACATCAACATAAATCCACCACAGGTATACATGTGTTCCCCATCACTCCCCAGGAGGCCCTTATGCTTTGGTGTCAGACAAGGGGCCAAGGCTGATTTCCATCTTTTTTCCCTCAGCTGACCACTTCTCAGCTGCCAGGGCTGTCACCTACCCTCTCTTCCACTCTACAGTGCTCGCCGACAGTGGCCTCATTTTCTACTGTTTTATGACATGGCCAGTCAGCTGTGGCCATGAGAGGAAACACAGGAGAGCCTAAGGAAAAAAAAAAAAAAACAAAGTTGATTGTGCTCACAAGTCCAAAGAGGTAGTCCCTACCTGCCAAGGGGGGAAGCGGGCGTCACACTGGAGAGAGTGGGCTCCAACAAGCAGGGAGAAGCAGAGGTGAGGACCTGTCAGCAGGTGCCTTTGTTGGTGGGGAAAGTACAAGAAAAGGCACGATGGCATTTTATGGGTGCATTTGAACATAATTAGGTCACACTCGGGGGGGGGGGACAAGAAGGGCTGCTTGTGCAGGGGACCAGCCTCCTTACACAAGTGCGCCTGGGCAGGGTGCTCCAGCCTGTGGGTTGGGATGCTGACACAGCCGGAAATAGGGAGCTTCACAGGTTACAGTACAGTTGATGCTGTGGTATCTCAACATCCTTAGCAATGTTGTGATGGGTGACACTTGCCACCTAAGTTGTGGCGATGCTAAAGGTCACTGGAAGATTTGGGTTTTGCCACTGAAGGCACGTGGCAACAAAGGTGACAGCTAAGAAGGGTCCCAGGAACCCCTCACTGCCTGTGTCAGACACGTGTGAGGGTGCTGTCCTGTCCTGCCAAAGTCTGCATATGCCACAGACACTTCATCAGCATTTCTGCACTTGCAGGTTGTTGGTGTGGAGCAGAGGCTGACGAGGCACCTTCTGAGCAGCGTGGTTGTGTAGAAGTGGACAGAGCAAACCTTCACCAACACCAGAACCTGAACTCTGGAGAGAAACCCTCAACAAGAGAAGAGCATGAGGAGAATGGGAAGGTCTTCCCAGGAAGCTCTGGTCTTCCCAAACCTCAGGCGGCTCCTAGTGGAGGGGAGCCATGTAGGAGCACGAAAAGCGGGGAGGGCGTTCCCCCTGGGAAAAGGCATTACAGGTGTAGTGAGTGTGGGAAAGCCTTTGGTCAGAAATACTTACTTGTTCAGCACCAGAGACTACACACGGGAGAAAAGCCTTATGAATGCAGTGAATGTGGGAAATTATTCAGCCATAAATCCAACCTTTTTATACACCAAATAGTTCACACTGGTGAAAGGCCTTACGGGTGTAGTGAATGTGGAAAATCCTTTAGCCGCAACGCTGACCTCATTCAACACCGGAGAGTCCACACTGGAGAAAAGCCTTTTAAATGCAGTGAATGTGGAAAAGCTTTCAGGCACAATTCCACACTTGTTCAGCATCACAGAATCCACACTGGAGTAAGGCCTTATGAGTGCAGTGAATGTGGGAAGTTCTTTAGCTTTAACTCAAGCCTCATGAAGCATCAGAGAGTTCACACTGGAGAAAGACCTTATAAGTGCAGTGAATGTGGGAAATTCTATAGCCACAAGTCAAGCCTTATCAATCACTGGAGAGTTCACACTGGAGAAAGGCCTTATGAATGCAGCGAATGTGGGAAATTTTTTAGCCAAAGCTCTAGCCTTGTGCAACACCGAAAAGTTCACACTGGAGAAAAGCCTTTTAAGTGCAATGAATGTGGAAGATTCTTTAGTGAGAATTCTAGCCTTGTTAAACACCAGAGAGTTCACACTGGAGCAAGACCTTATGGGTGCAGAGAATGTGGGAAATTTTTCCGCCACAGCTCCAGCCTCGTTAAGCATCGGAGAATTCACACTGGAGAAATGCCTTATGAGTGCAGCAGTTGTGGGAAATCATTTAGTCAGCGTTTCAACCTTATACAGCACCAGAAAGTTCACAGTGGAGAAAAGTCTTGCAACGTTCAAATGTGACTGACCCTTGCTTTTCTACCTGAGTATTAGATTTTCTTAAGTAAATGTTTCTTCATTTGCTGTATATCCTTCAGATCACTTTCAGAGGCTTTAAATGATGTTTTTATAATTTTCACCCATTTCCCTGGGAAGCAGGCCTGCAAAGCTCCTCACACTGTCATGCTGGAAGCTGATGCAAATATTTAATTTTTAAAGAATTTGCCACCTTGTATTCTAAACGGTTATACCATTTCACATTTCCTGGAGTGTGTTCGTTTTCCAGTTTCTTCATATCTTTGCTGAGTTTTGTATGTAAAATATTGGCCATATATTTTTAGCAATTCTAGGGAATGTCTAGTAGTATTTCATTGTGATTTAAATTTGCATTTCCCTAGTGATTTGGTGTTCAGTATTTCTCCCTGTGTATTTGCCATCATTTCTTAGTGAATTATCTGATCAAAGTTTTTTGCCTACTATTAAAAGAACTGTCTTGCAATTTTTTCATATATTCTGGATGCGAATGACTCATTTGATATATACTTTACCAATATTTCCTCTAAGTCGGTGACTTTGGTTTCCTTAAGAGTATCTTCCTTAGGGTAGAATTTCTTAACCTTCATGAAATACAACTTATCCATTTGTTCTTTTATTGGTTGTACTTTTCGTATGGTGCTGTTTTTCTCTTATGGTACTTTATCATTGCCTGTAAAAAAAAAAAAAAAAAAAACCTTACTTGGGTATGCTATTGGAACCCTAAGAGCCCTTTTAAATATCTAATCTTGTGAAATCTTTGTTTAAATACAGACAAAGAAGTTCAGTGTATGTAGAAATGTTTACGTATGAACATACCCCCTATCTATTCAGACAGCCTAGAATGCAGACGTATTCTAGCAGCTATGAACATATTTAATGTCCAATTATTGGCTTATGAATACAGTATTTCAGTAAAAAGAATCAGAACTCCTTAGATAAGAGGCTACTTCTAGGTTAGAGCTGGAAAAGTTTAACATAAGCCAAGGAAATATCCTTGCCTTAGAAAATAAAGAAGTATTTGGGACTTCCCTTGTGGTCCAGTGTGTAAGGTATAGTTCGGGCAGAGGCAGAAAAAAAAAAAAAGACGACCTCAACAGAAGTAGGTTACCTTTATTCAGGCAAGGAGGGGTGACAATCGGCCTAACAACAAAAGCTGAGCGCCGAGAGGGATCAGGGAGGCTCCATATTTATAGGGAGGTTTGTGGAAGCGATAAGGGAAACGTTAATCAGGCAGGATGTTTGGGGTATGCTTTAGTTGAGATGGCATTTGTAGTTGGGCAGGGGGTGATAAGTCTTCTGGGCAGGTGTAGGGGGTGGAAGGTTTCTGGACAGGGGGTGATAAGTCCCAGATAGATGCCTGGAGCATCAGGGCGGGACCTAAATTTCAGTTTTGTTTTCTCCGAAGTTAGATGATTCAGCAAGGGCCTTTGAGACTGTTGTTTTCTTTTCTAGGCCCAAAAGACTCCTTCACAGTGGCTAAGACTCTGCACTCCCAATGCATGCAACAGGGTTTGATCCTTCCTTGGGGAACTAGGACTCCTACATGCTGTGCCAAAAGTAAAGAAATAGTCAAAGAATAATGATGTGGCAGCTTTCTATTACTGTACTGACAGATAACCACAAACTAATGGCTTAGTGCTGCTGCTGCTAAGTCGCTTCAGTCGTGTCCAACTCTGCGACCCCAGAGACGGCAGCCCACCAGGCTCCCCTGTCCCTGGGATTCTCCAGGCAAGAACATTGGAGTGGGTTGCCATTTCCTTCTCCAATGCATGAAAGTGAAAAGTGAAAGTGAAGTCGCTCAGTCGTGTCCGACTCCTAGCAACCCCATGGACTGCAGCCTACTTGGTTCCTCCATCCATGGGATTTTCCAGGCAAGAGTACTGGAGTGGGTTGCCATTGTCTTCTCTGAACCAATGGCTTAAACAACACCAATTTATTATATTATGGTTCTGTAGATCATATGTCCAGTAAGACACAGATGGGTCCGACTGGGCTAAACTCAAGTTGTTACCAAGGTTTTTTTTTTTTTTTTTTCTTTCCTGGAGTGTTTAAAGAAAATTCTGTTTTCTGCTCATTTGAGTTGTTGGACAATTTCAGTTATTTGTGGTTCAGTTAAGTTCAGTTCAGTCAGTCATGTTCGACTCTTTGTGACCCCATGGACTGCAGCACTCCAGGCCTCCCTGTCCATCACCAGCTCCTGGAGTTTACTCAACATCATGTCCATCGAGTCGGTGATGCCATCCAGCTACCTCATCCTCTGTCGTCCCCTTCTCCTCTTGCCCTCAGTCTTTCCCAGCATCAGGGTCTTTTCCAATGAGTCAATTCTTCACATCAGGTGGCCAAAGTATTGGAGTTTCAGCTTCAGCATTAGTCCTTCCAGTGAATATTCAGGACTGATTTTCTTTAGGATGGACTCGTTGGATCGCCTTGCAGTCCAAGGGACTCTCAAGAGTCTTCTCCAACACCACAGTTCAAAAGCATCAGTTCTTCAGCACTCAGNTGGCCAAAGTATTGGAGTTTCAGCTTCAGCATTAGTCCTTCCAGTGAATATTCAGGACTGATTTTCTTTAGGATGGACTCGTTGGATCGCCTTGCAGTCCAAGGGACTCTCAAGAGTCTTCTCCAACACCACAGTTCAAAAGCATCAGTTCTTCAGCACTCAGCTTTCTTTATAGGCCAACTCTCACATCTATACATAACTACAGGAAAAACCATAGCTTTAACTTGACGGACCTTTGTTGGCAAAGTAATGTCTCTGCTCTTTAATATGCTGTCTGAAAGTGAAAGTGAAGTTGCTCAGTCATGTCCGACTCTTTGCAACCCCGTGGACTGTAGCTCACCAGGCTCCTCCATCCATGCGATTCTCCAGGCAAGAATACTGGAGTGGGTTGCCATTTCCTTCTCCAGGGGAATCTTCCCGACCCAGGGATCGAACCCAGGTCTTCCGCATTGCAGGCAGACGCTTAAACCTCTGAACTACCAGGTTGGTCATAACTTTCCTTCTGAGAGGGTAACAGGCAGGAAGGCCAGGTGTCTCCAAATGGAGGACATAGGCTGCAAGTGTCAGACATTTTTATCTCTGTCTTCTCTATACAAATTTAAAAAGAGGTTTCTTTCTCTTAAAATACTGTGTTGCCATGACAGGTTTCACCTTAAGTTAACTATTCTCAAACCTCAAGTTAACCAATGCATTTTCCTTATGGGAATGTTTGCCTTAAGCTATGTTAATGGACTATGCATTTACCCCAGACTCTGTCTTCAAGTGGTTGCACCTAATGGCTCAGAATCTACTTGACAAACCAGTGTATTATACTCAGATATTGTTCCCCTAATATATGTAAATGAAACTATTTGTATGGTAATCTGCCCTTCTACAAGATTCAAGTCAATCGTTTTATGGCCCAGGATGAATCATCTGGTGCCAACATTATCCCAAAATGCATCTTATGGGTGAGGGACCTGGTGCCATTCTTAGTTTTAAGACATTCCTTTCTTTCATTAACAGACTGCTAGTGACTATATAACATCCAGCTGAAGACTAGCAGGGGGGCACTCTTTCTGCCCCCTTCTGATGCCTATGTCAGAAGCTTTCTCTATCTCCTTTATACTTTAATAAAACTTTATTACACACAAGTTTCTGAGCAATCAAGCCTCATCTCTGGCCCTAGATTGAATTCTTCTCCCACAAAGACCAAGAATCCCAGCATCTTTTCATTCAGCAACAACCTTTCACTTCCAGAGCAAGCATCTTTTAATTTCATGGCTGCAGTCACCATCTGCAGTGATTTTGGAGCCCAAAACAATCAAGTTTGTTTCCACTGTTTCCCCATCTATTTGCCATGAAGTGCTGGGACCAGATGCCATGATCTTAGTTTTCTGAATGTTGAGTTTTAAGCCAACTTTTTCACTCTCTTTCATCAAGAGGCTCTTTAGTTCTTCTTTGCTTTCTGCCATAAGGGTGGTGTCATCTGTGTACCTGAGGTTATTGATATTTCTCCCAGCAATCTTGATTCCAGCTTGTGCTTCATCCAGCCCAGTGTTTCTCATGATGTACTCTGCATATAAGTTAAATAAGCAGGGTGACAATATACAGCCTTGACATACTCCTTTTCCTATTTGGAACCAGTCTGTTGTTCCCTCTCCAATTATAACAGTTGCTTCCTGACCACATACAGATTTCTCAAGAGGCAGGTCAGGTGGTCTGGTATTCCCATCTTGCCGGGGTCCTGCCCCGGGGGGTCCAGGGAATCCGAAGCGGGGACGGCGTCGGCGAGGAAAACTTATTTATTTATTAATATTAGATTAGATTAGGAAGAAATAGTGAAGTAGAATAAAAGAAGCCGAATAACTTGGTTTGCATGAAATGCCAATCACCACCTACGTGAGGCCGCAGGCGTCTTCCCGTTCTCCCGAGGGAGAGGAGGCACTGAGGCCCCCCCGGTCCGATCTTAGAAGCCCAGGCAAAATTTAGTAGGCTTGGTGGGAATCTCTGCACCAGATGGGAATTCGGCCAGAAAATATTAAAGAAGAAAAAGAGGCTGAATAACTTGGTTTACGGGCTGAACCAATAAAATTTCAGACAAGAAATTTGCACCATCTACGTGAGGCCACCGGCGTCCGTTCGAATTTTGGAAAGTGTCCCTCCTACTATTCTATACATCTGTGTCTCTTTTGCTGTCTCGCATACAGGGTTATCATTACCATCTTTCTAAATTTCATATATATGCATTAGCATACTGTATTGGTGTTTTTCTTTCTGGCTTACTTCACTCTGTATAATCGACTCCAGTTTCATCCACCTCATTAGAACTGATTCAAATGTATTCTTTTTAATGGCTGAGTAATAGTCCATTGTCTATATGTACCACAGCTTTCTTATCCATTCATCTGCTGATGGGCATCTAGGTTGCTTCCATGTCCTGGCTATTATAAACAGTGGTGCGATGAACACTGGGGTACACATGTCTGCCGGGGTCCTGCCCTGGTGGATCCAGTGAATTCGAGGCATAGGTGAGGAAAACTTATTTATTTAATTAGAAATATAAATAGAGATTAGGAAGAAATAGTGTAGTAGGAAAATCTAGTGGCGAAAAAAAGCTGAATAACTTGGTTTATGAGAGAAGCCAATAACTTCAAGACAAGAAGTTTGCACCATCTACGTTAGGCCACCGGCATCCGTTTGAATAGTGGAGAGTGCCCCGCCTTGGGCTCCCTCTCTCATGGATCTTAGAAGCCGGGGCAAGTACGTAGACATGGCGAGCCTCCATGCCCCAGATGGAAATTCAGCCAGAAAAAAGAGTAAGAAAAGAAGACACAGGGGAAACAAGTCTTTCCAATGACTTGCCCCTCCTCTATTGTCCGGAAAGGCCTTTTATACCTTTTTTTGTACATAGAGATCAATGGAAAATATAAAATTATGCAGTGTCAGCAGCCCTGACTCTTATTGAACCCAGACTTTCTCTCTGCATGCCTAGTTGTATACACAAGTCTTAGGTGATTTACATCATCTTCCAGCCAGAAGGCCAATTAACATTTTACGGGCCCTTTTCTGATAAGGGTTTGTCAACCAGAAGAATTATTTGTCTTAAAAATGTTGTTCTTCCCAAAGTCTGGTGCCACTCTCAGAAAGCACTAAATAAAGTTACATTCTTACATAGCAAAGATACAACAATTTATAACAAGTAAAAGGAGTACAGTGATTTATAACAAAGAGAAAAGTAATTAACTCAAAAGTCTAGTGTTGCTAACATCAAAACTACTATATTCCTTTTTCTATATCCCAATTACACTGATTAATATCCTTCAGGTGCCTAAAAGATAAAGAATATGGAGGCCTGGCAGCAGTCATTGAGTCAACAGTGAAAACCCATTACCAATACAATTTTTAGCTCGTTAGAAAAGGCTCTGTATCTTTAAGATGCTTTAAGCTTTGTGCCTCTTGCGGTTGGGGGGCTGTAAGCAATTCACAAGTTGTAAAAAAGTCTGGGGGAACCTGTCAGGTAAGTTAGAGATCCATCAGAGGGGTCTGAGCTGAAACATTCCTTTTATATGCAGGAGACTGTTAACTTGAGCCCTAAGTTAATTCCTTTTAGAGGCAGAAGAGTGGAAAGCACAGGACAATAAGGCAGGCAGACTCTGGTTTTGGGGGGTAGATGTTCAGGAAAACCCAGGGGGAACCCCTGAGCTAGATCACGCCTTTGGGTATGTCTGGCTTCCTTCCTCATGACCTTTGCCACGGGTGGGATTCCTCACACTGGCTCCCGGCACGTGTCTCTTTCAATTCTGGTTTCCTCGGTGTGTATGCCCAGCAGTGGGATTGCTGAGTCATAAGGCAGTTCTATTTCCAGATTTTTAAGGAATCTCCACACTGTTCTCCATAGTTGCTGTAGTGATATCTGCCCCCCACCTGGGTGATAACTTTTAAAAAATGAAAAATTGTTTGTCTGAAAACAGTGAGAGATTTAACACTTTTCCTCCCTATATGTGTCATGTCCTTCCCTCAATTAAAAAAAAAAAAAAGTGGGAAATAGACTATTCCAACTAATTAGCTTTGGTTTCTAGGCAAGATGCATGTATAACCTTCTAATCAGGGCCTATGAATCAGTTTTTGTCAAAACTCCTTAAATTTTTTACAAAGTGCTTGTGTTTCATTGCAGTCAGCTGGTATCCTGTCTTTTAAAGAATGATATTCCTCTATTTCGCAGAGCGTTATGTAAAGCACAAACTAAATTTAAATAAGGAATCATATGAAACAAATTTGTATTTTCCTGGATTTACAATCTAATTCATACACCAATCCAGTTCTGTACATTTAAGCAAGAGAACATATATTTATAATTCCATGACATTTATCATCTATATAAAAGGAGAAGACAGTTTCCCTGTTTACCTAACCTCTATGCCATGTCCTGTGATGCCATCTATCCTAACCTATATGCCATATCTGTCATAGTTTGGATGGGGTGCCATATCTGGGAACATGTGATTTTATATAAGTATAAGCTAAATTAAGTCTTGCCTTAAAAGCTTGAAATAACTGACTTTGGAGATACTCAAATTAAAATTTTGGCTACTTCAAGTCATTTGATTATATTACTCTATATAAATGAGATTAAGAAGGTGACACATTAAAATATCACATGTAAATTACAGAATAGATCATGAATGACATTTAAAGAATAAACATTCTTGACTCCTATTTATCTTTGATTCTCATATTTAAGTGACAGTAACTGAGAGTCAACAATATAAAAATAAGCTATAATTGTGCACACAAAGAAATCTATGAAATCCTTTCTAAAATATCCAGTGATATAGGATAAAACTGCCTACTTTCTCTTTGGTTCCTTTTCAAAAGCATAATTACCTTTTCTGATTGTAATTTTTTGACTTGAATTTTTGAAACAAACAACAACTTATGGAGGACTAGAGAGATATGCATGTAGTAGTAAATCATAATAATATCTTGAATATTAATCTTAGCTTTGGCATAACATTTGAAAATATCACAAATATATTGAGATATATATTTGTATTACAAAGCTAATGGCATAATCTATATTGATAACTCAGAGAAAAGAGTCTTTCAATAAGATTATGAGCTATGAAATCTTGGAAGTTATTTGAATTAAATTAAGCATGCTAGTATGCAAACATGCCAAATAATGCCAAAATGACTAATGATAAGTAAATAAAATAATTCAGTACTAAATAGTGGTCCTGCTATGCTGATTTGATACTGACAAGACAAAATCTAGAAAAGAGCTTCCTCTGCAAGCAGTTTGTCTTGATTAATGTTTTTATTTAAAAGACTCTTCTATTTTTCTTCAGTACATCCCTGGTTTCCCAGTGGTTAAGAATCTGTGCCTTCACTGCAGGGAGCATGGGTTTGATCCCTGGTTTGGAAACTAAGATCTCCAAATGCTGTCTAGTGTGGCCAAAAGATTTCATTTGGGGGGGCAAGAAGTTCTTCTTTGGGAAATGGGTACATGGGAATTGAGGTTATACTAGAAATACTTTGAAATTGTTATAGTTTAGAAACTAAGATATCATTTCTTAGATATAAAGAGACATAAAAAGATATTGCTGAAGATATCCTACCCACTATAGTAGACTGTGATTCTTTGCCTTGATTCTTTCAAATGGGATTTGAAACAGATTTAAATGGAAATCATATACAAGTAAGTAGTTCTAGCAACACAATCCCTTGCCATTTTTCTAAGTTTGTGTTTCATTTTCTAAGATATTTAGATGAAGATCTCATTTCTTAGGGCAAAAGATGATGGGGTGTAGTAAATAGAAAAACATATGTGTGTGTGTGTGTGTGTGTGTGATTTTTGCCAAGCTTTTTAGTTAGTTTTATTTTCTTTTCTGAATAAAATCTAGTGTTTAAAAACACTAGATTTTATATAATACAATATAAATCTAGTGTCTAAAAACACTAGATTTTATATAATACAATATAAAAAGTGATTATATTGTATTGAATGCAGAAAGCACTAGATTTTTTCTTATAATTTTTATGAGGAAAAGAGAAATCAAATAACTAAGCAAAATTATTTCAGTATTATTTCTAGAAAGCAGTCTACATAATTTTATTCATTATAATTCCTTTAGCACAGAAGAAAGCACTCTAGATTTCAATGAATCTTCTTTCTATTTAATAGAAATAATTAATAGCTTATAGGAGTGAGGTTAGAGAAGCTGCTGATAGGGTGCAGGAAGTGAGAAAGCAGGAATCCCCGGAAACTACTCACAGTTTTGGCTGCCAGCAATAAGTAGTTCTTTCCAGCAGAACAGTGGACCTTTTTGGCTATAAGTTTCTGAGGCAATGATGACATCTTATTCTCCAGTGTCTTGCAGAATTTATGCAAGTCTCTCTACTATGAGAGAAACTTAAATTGGAACCCCACTGGCAATGGAGCTTATAAAATGTACATTTTTTAAAGGTTTTGCATCCCTGCATAACAAGGAGAGTGTTGAAGAGAGAGAGAGTGATTCATGTAGTATCCTAGCTCAGTGATCTACCCTGTGCTCAATGATTATGAAATCTGATGTCCTATATCTTCTATCCTACACATGACATATTGTTTGGGTATTTAAATAATGTAAATGTTAATTCATCAAAGAAAAAATATAAGTTGTAGAGAACTGTTTTATCTCTGCTTAAGATTACATTAAATTTTTAAATGAGTTCACACAGAGTTACAACCAAGTGGATTTTCTTTTGAGCCTTTCATGTAAGAAAGTGCAATTTAGTGATCAGCCATCCCAGTTTGCCCAGTACTGAGGGGTTTCCTGGTGCAATGGAGTGAATTTTGTCCTTTCAAAATGTTATGTGTTTCAGCCCTAAACCTCAAAGTGAGTGTTTTTGGAGACAGGGCTTTTAGGAAGAAATTAAGGTTGGAAGAAGGCATGGCAGCCCACTCCAGTATTCTTGCCTGGAGAATCCCTTGGATAGAGGAGTCTGGCAGAGTGGGACACGGATGAAGTGACTTTAGCATGCATGACAGTGGCAGCATGCTTGAAAGGTCATAAAGGGCCCCCCAAGTGGTGCTAGTGGTAAAGAAAAGTGAAAGAATTAGTCACTCATTTTTTGTGACCTGATTCTTTGCAACTCCATGGACTGTAACCTGCCAGGCTCCTCTCTGTACCTGGAATTCTCCAGGCAAGAATACTGGAGTGGGTAGCCATTCCCTTCTTCAGGGGATGTTCTCAACCCAGGTCTCCCACATTTCAGGCAGATTCTTTACTGTTTGAAACACCAGGGAAACCCCACCTACCACCTGTATAGGAGATATAAAGACACAGGTTCAATCCCTGGGTTGGGAAGATCCCCTGGAGGAGGGCATGACAAACCATTCCAGTATATTTGCCTGGAGAATCCCATGGATACGACTAAAGCAACTTAGTATGCACACACTCAAGACCATAAAGCTAAGGCTATAGCCTTGTGGGAAGAGAGATCTCTCTCTTTCTGGTGTCACTCATTGCAAGGGCCTTGTGACAATGCAGTGAGAAGGGGGCCATCTACAGTCAGAAAGAGAACTATCATCAGACACTGAACCCTGCCCAAATTTGACCTTGGACTTTTCATCCTCCAGAACTGTGAAAAAAAAATATTTCTGTCATTTGAGGTTCATGGTCTGTGATATTTTGTTATGACAATTAGCAGAATAATACATCTGGGGTGCAGGACTTTCAGTGTGAAAACGAAAAATTGTGAGCAAATCAAGAAGAAATGGCCACCTTAGGAAATGCTTTTGAATGAACAATATTGTGCCATAAGATTCTGCTGAGCTTCAGTTCAGTTCAGTTGCTCAGTCTTGTCTGACTCTTTGGGACCCCATGAATCACAGCACACCAGGCCTCCCTGACCATCACCAACTCCCAAAGTTTACTCAAACTCACGTCCATCAAGTCGGTGATGCCATCCAGCCATCTCATCCTCTGCCGTCCCCTTTTCCTCCTGCCCCCAATCCCTCCCAGCATCAGGGTCTTTTCCAATGAGACAACTCTTCTCATGAGGTGGCCAAAGTACTGGACTTTCAGCTTTAGCATCATTCCTCCCAAAGAATATCCAGGACTGATCTCCTTTACAATGGACTGGTTGGATCTCCTTGCAGTCCAAGGGACTCTTAAGAGTCTTCTCCAACACCACAGTTCAAAAGCATCACTTCTTCGGTTCTCAGCTTTCTTCACAGTCCAACTCTCACACCCATACGTGACTACTGGAAAAACCATAGCCTTGATTATGCTGAGCTTAAAGTTAGTATTTATTCAGGAAATTTCAAATATCTGATCTATAATAATATCCAATTACATCTGAGCTCATTCAAGTGAATCATATTTGTTCTATATTACTTAAATATGAATCTTCTATTCATAAGAAAAAGGATTAACATTCTTTCCTTTGAATCATCCAAAATAAGATGAGTTTTTTTTTTTTTCACATTTCTGAAAGCAGCTTGTGTCTCACAATCAGTGACATGTGACAGTTACAACCAACAGCATTTTTTTTCTCTTAGAGGATGTAAAATACTGGTGCATCTTATAATAGTTGTCAAGTGAAAGTGTGAAATGTTAGTTGTTCAGTCATGTCTGACTCTTTGTGACCCCATGGACTGTAACCCACCAGGCTCCTCTGTCCATGGGATTCTTCAAGCAAGAATAATGGAGTGGGTTGCCATTCCCTTCTCCAGGGGAATTTTCTGACCCAGGGATTGAACTTGAGTCTCCTGCATTGCAGACATTCTTTACTGGCTGAGCCACCAGGGGGCTGGCATTACGATTACTAGTTGTCTTAACTGAGAGAGAATATGTAGTGATATTTATGAATTTAGGCACAGACAAAAACTTAGACATATAAATATACACAGGTAGTCTCTATCATTTCAATTGCCTAGTGAGGTGTTTTCTGTTACAGTTTTTATTGGGCTTGTGATCAAATAAACAACCAAGTTCTCATGGTAAAGAAGTACTGGGAAATTGTCTTGACAAAATGAGAAGAAATAGAAGGAAATATTATTCACTGAAGTGTTGGGATAATACTTTGATCATTGCTTATAAAGTCAGATGGCACAAGAACTGTTGAGCAGGTGTCTTTTCATAATGAAGGTTTGTTTACCTTTTTTTTTTAAAAAATATTAGCATCATTCCAGAGGTGGAATGAACCTAGCTGTGGATGGCTATGAAGAAATAATAGGAAGAGGGGAACATCAGCTAGACTTCAAACAGCTTGACAATCTAATAGGCAAGCCACCATTATTTTGTAATCTGTATCATTTAATATAAGAGTAGTCAATCTCTTGATTAAAGGGAAGGAAGTTAGTATTGCTGTCATTGTTTCCAGTAAACCTCATAGATGATGAATAACTTCATATGATCTAGAGGAGATGGAGTAGTCTAAACAAAATTTTGTATCAGATCATTGGCAGTATAACAGATAGAAGTAAATATTAATAAAGTATGTTCCTGTATATTGTGTACACATACATATGTATATATCTACAACTATAAAGGCCAGTCAAAGAGAAAAAATTTCCCAATGAATTCAACTCTCTGCAAGAAGTATTTATGCAAATATTCTGCTTTAAAAGACCATTGGGGTTTTATGAACTCTTCGGTTATTAAAGGGAATAAAAGGAGGGCAAAGAGTACAGTCACAATGCAAAACTTAATTGGTATAATAGAAAATTGATAAAAGGAAATGCTCTAAATGTACACTTTTTTAACGATATGTATTATCTGTGTAGGATGCCTGAAAGATTATAGACAATGAGATGTTACAAATATTTTGCTGGTGATGCTTTAAAGCCTATGTAGGAGATTTGAATTTCTGTAAAGCAGCTTTTTTTTTTTTTTAATTGAGCCCAAAGACTTTATCCAAATGGATGTAAGTATGCCTTTGAGAGACTGTTTAATCTTAGAATTGTAGATAGGTAAACCCTGAGAAGACCACACACTATAGCTTGTGTCAGGGCCATAAGGAGAAGAAGAATTTAAGAAGAGAAAGAGAAATGATAGGTGTAGAAAAGAGGGTTTCATTGCAAGGGTAGAATACAGAACACAATCAGGATGGGAGAAAAAAAAAAATAGAAAGAAAAAAAAAAAAAAACAGCAGAGGGACAGGGTATACTAGTAATAATAGCAATATTATTTGAAAAAGAGTTTGTACAAATACCTCAAAAGTACATAGTCTTCTGGATTCATATTATAAATCTCATTAGATCTGCTTCAAACTGGGAAAAGGCACTGATCTCATCAAACTATTATCAACTCCTTAGTAAGAGAAAACTCATGGGTAAAAATCTCTCTAAAGAATGAAGTATATAATATTGCATGTTTCATTTTATATATTTTGTTTTATTCACTTAATATAATTTGGAATTTTATACAACAGTGATTATTAGGCCCTTTTTGAAAACTGAGGCCTCTAATTCTTTATTGTGTGTATTTTCTGTGAATGGATGGAGCCCATATTATAGGCCATTCAATTGCTGGGTAGAGAAGGGAGAATTATGAATTATTGCCTAAGTAGGGATTCTTGCAGATAGCCTTATTATCAAGCCTTATTAACCTAAAGCTGATAAGCTTACAGAGCATTCCTTCATATTATATTCCTCAAATGCAATTCCTGTTTTAGCGGCTTGTGGTATATCAGTGAACAACTAAGACTTCTGCTTTTGTGGAGCTTATGGTCCGGAAGGGAAGACAGAAATAAAGTAAGTTTTTGGAAACATAAGGCAAACATTACAGCAGGGTGAGGGAATAGAGTGTAGGGGCTGGAGGGCAGCAGGGAGTGGGGTACAAGAGATGAGTAACTGTGAGTTGAACTTTGAGCAGAGAGTTAAAGGATGTGAGGGAATTCAGCACACAGATATCTGGGGAAAATTGTATTTCATTTTGAGAAAACTGCTAGATTCAAGACCCTAATTATTTGGATACCACACTGGTATTTCCTAGGGACTAGATGAAGGCCATTGTGTCTGGAACAAGGCTGGGGTAGTGCTAGATATGATCAGAAGTCAGTGAAAGGGATGTTTTCATAATTCTGTTTGCAGTTTTTCCCTATTGGTTTGGTACAGAGGAGGAACCTGATGTGACAAATTTTAGCACATCCTTCTGGATGCTGTGTTAACATTGATGGAAGTGGCGCAAGTGAGAAACATACCGATTGATGGAGGCTGGGGTGGATGAGGATGCTGAGGTCATGATGGTTTCACTGGCATTGGTAAGAATGCATAAGATTCTGGGTATATTTTGAAAGTGAATCCAGGGGAATTTTCTAATTAATTGAGCGTAGGTTTGTGAGGAAAAGAGAGGTGTCAAAGATAAATCTGATTTTTTCTGGCCGAACAAATGGAAGGACAAAGTCAGTATTAAGGCGATGTGAAAGGCTATGCATATGGCTGGCTTGGGCTAGAAATGAGCAGAAGAAAATTGGAGTTCTCTGTGCTCAAGCGTTATAAAGATATAGCAAAATTGCTAACATTTTAACTCAATATGGGACCTAGCATAGTTGAGAATCATAATCACCACATTATCTCATGTAACCATTTTCTGCCAGGATAAAAATCTCCCTCTCCTCCCTTGTGAAGATGTCTGTGCTACGTGCTAGTGACTTCACTCACGTCTTTGCGACACTAT
This sequence comes from Cephalophus harveyi, assembly GCA_006410635.1. Classification (NCBI taxonomy): domain Eukaryota; kingdom Metazoa; phylum Chordata; class Mammalia; order Artiodactyla; family Bovidae; genus Cephalophus; species Cephalophus harveyi. Next base: position 358,873 of record SJYT01075238.1, read on the forward strand.
GGACGGTAGCAGGCTAGTCTCCTCTGTCCAGGGGATTTTCCAGGCAAGAATACTGGAGTGGGTTCCTGGGCCCTCCTCCAGGGGATCTTCCCAACCCAGGGATCAAACCTGTGACTCTTTAAGTATCCTGAATTGGCAGGTGGGTACTTTACCACTAGTGCCACCTGACACTCCTATGTAACCCTACTGCTGTAAAATGTCGTCTAATGTGCACAGCATTTTCAAGGAACAGGCCTGTGATTCTAGTGTTCCCCATCTGCAGGCTGAAACAAACATACTTGCTTTTACTAGGGCTCTGCTACCATGGAACGGATATTATCCACTTCTGCTATCCTTGCAATTTTCTTTGATTGATTTGCTAATAACTTAATTTCTCACTTTGTCATCTGCAGACATTTCATACTAATTGTATTTAATGGACTGTGAGCTACTGAAATATTTAAAGTTATTGCTAGTAAATGCAAAATATGCTTACTGATAGAATATAAAAATAAGCAATTGGTAAACCAATGAAGATGTGCATTATCTGGGATCATTGAGCTTATAAAAGTTTAATGGAGGCTAGAAGAAATATATCATTACAATTCTAAGGAACTAAAAAAAAAGTCATAGGCAGATTGATGCAGCAAACTAATATTTGAATAGACTGAAAGTCATCTCATTATTCACTGATAACTTTTAAATTTATTATAGTAAAGATTAATATCTTCCCCTGGTTGATGATTTTTACAACCAAAATTCATCATACTTGACTGTATCAAGAGCTACCTTTCTCTTCATTTTCTTTTTCTGTCATTTAATGCTATCATTTTGTGCATATTTGTCAGCGTTAATATGAATAAACTCTATCCAACATCAAAATTCTACATTTACCTTTGTTGTTAATGTACTTTAAATGTATAAAAAAAATACTTTTGAGTTCATTATTCATTTTGTTTATTTCCCTATTATGATAAAAATTGATAAGCAATAAAATTCTCAAAGCTGTTTCACCTGAGTTTTTTTGTTTGTTTGGTTTACACTTTCCTTTGTCTCCTCCTGTTCTGAGATGTTGATTGGATATAACAGAATGCAGGTAGGCAAATAAGAGTGATATATGTGGCAAGAAAAATATTTCTATGTGATTCTTTAAGTTTATTAAGATGAAATAATTTGGCATCAAGGAATGGTAGAAAATAAGCTTTGGTAAATAATAATGAAAATCACACAATACTACATGAAGGAAAGTTACAAGGCTCAAAATAACCTGGAGTTAAAACTTCCCTCCCGGTCCTCCCCGCCATTCTATGCAAAACAAAGAACTCTCTCACCGGAAGAAAAAAAAATGGACATTAAGGTTGATTATGCCCAGCTCTCAGCCACAAGTCCCAGCCTCTGGCTGATCTCCAGAATTCCTTGCCCCAGCTGTTTAAGAGATAACTACTCTGAACAACCTTGGGGAGGAACAGGCCCCCTTAAGACAGTAGCTTTCCACATATATGCCTATATATACTCACTCTTCTCTTGGTTTAGTGCAGCAGCTCACTAATCTGACTGCTGCCCCTTCTCACCTCATTAAAGGTGATCTGTTCCTGTAAAGTGCTGGTCTCGTTCTTTTTCAGAACCTCGACTTCTCTAACTCCCTTACCCTACACTACAGCTAAGAATAACTAGCCTCATCTTATAGTTGAGTTAACTGAGGATACAAACATGCTAGGTTTCAATGGCTGCAAGAGGTAGAAAGAGGATTTTTTCTGAGGTCATTATTTCTAAAGTTGATGGTCTTTTATTCAGTGTAGTATCCTGACTTGCCAAGGTGCAACAATTAGTGATACCAAGGATTCTAAATGATACCAAGACTTATCCTGACGTATTATCCTCTAAACAGTAATGAATTATGAAAGGATTTTAATAAGAAAGTCATATGAAAATCATAATATTGTAGGGAGATTTAATTTAATACATAACTGGAATTGGTATTGGGGATGAGAGGGAGAAAACAGTTAACTTGTTATTACTTTACTCTAGCTGTAAGTTGATAATGATATTAAATGCAGGATTGGTAATATAAATAAAGAAGAATTATTAAAAATATTTCAAAGAAATAGAGCAAGGTTTACTTGTTGGGCTGAATGTAAGTAAAATTACGGTAAGGTATTGCATATTATGGGCTTCCCTGGTGGCTCAGTCATAAAGAATCTGCCTCCCAATCAGGGTATGTGGATTCAGTCTGAGTTGGGAAGATCCCCTGAAGAAGAAAATGACAACCCACTCCAATATTCTTACCTGGGGAATCCCATGGGCAGAGAAGCCTGGTGGGCTACAGTCCATGGGGTCACAGAGTGTCCAACATGATTTAGCTACTAAACAATATTGCAAATTACAGATGCTCTAAATTCTATTTGATGGCCACTCTCCACTTGACTGATATTGTACTAAGCATTTATTCTGTCTTTTCTACTTCAGAGAATTCTTATAGAAATTCATAGAGCATAAGGGTCTCAAAAAGGTTTTATAAACAGTAAAAGCCCCAACAAATATAATGTGGCTTTTGTACTATGACTTTAAAAATTATCAAAATAGTGTTATTAAAAAATAATTTCCATTTCTGTCACAAGTCTCAGGGATCAATATTATTCAAGTAGATGAAATTTTGGTGAATTTTCAAATTATGTTTCTATTCTCTTAGCATTTTCTCTCTCTGCTCAGGGTGTATGTGAAAGATAGCAAGTTTCTACCTTCACCCAAGAGTTCAAAATAGAATGGGTATAAGAGAAAGCCGCAAAAGTCAGAACACAATCTACTTTCCATATGAAATCTGCATATTTTGGCTAAGACACATAATCACTATTGTAGTACAGGGTTTTAACTAGGGCAGAAATGCTGTGTGCTTTCAACATAACCTTCCTATTGTCATAGAAGTCTTAGGGAGATTCTTCCCTGTTGAGAAGAGTCCTGGGACACTGTGATAGTCACAACTATTGATTTTTTTTTGGGGTAAAACAGTCCCTAATTTAATCCAGTTCAAAATTGTTGTGAAGATGTGTACACACCTCTTGGATGTTCAAGAACTTTAATATGTAGGCCAGACTCTAAGGTCATAGAACTTATGAGAGAAATTTGAAGAGGTTTGGAGTGGGGGCCACACACAGCAGCAAACGTCAAACAATGGAGAGGACGTGGATTTCACATGCCCTTTAAAAGCTGTTTATTACCATTTCCTGGTTTAGCACATCCCTGAAAGGTCTAAATCAAAAAGAGCAGAGAACAGGTGTGGAGTAAAGGAAAGAAGGGAATGGAGATGAGGCAATAATTCTACTAGAGAAAGACCCACTAAAAGAGCTGTTAATCAGAAATGAAAAGGTTCAGTTCAGTTCAGTCGCTCAGTCGTGTCCGACTCTTTGCGACCCCATGAATCGCAGCACGCCAGGACTCCCTGTTCATCACCATCTCTCGGAGATCACTCAGACTCACATCCATTGAGTCAGTGATGCCATCCAGCCATCTCATCCTCGGTCGTCCCCTTCCCCTCCCGCCCCCAATCACTCCCAGCATCAGAGTCTTTTCCAATGAGTCAACTCTTCGCATGAGGTGGCCAAAGTACTGGAGTTTCAGCTTTAGCATCATTCCTTCCAAAGAAATCCCAGGGCTGATCTCCTTCAGAATGGACTGGTTGGATCTCCTTGCAGTCCAAGGGACTCTCAAGAGTCTTCTCCAACACCACAGTTCAAAAGCATCAATTCTTCGGCGCTCAGCCTTCTTCACAGTCCAACTCTCACATCCATACATGACCACAGGAAAAACCATAGCCCTGAAATTCAAAAAAGAATTTTGCAAGAGGAATGATACGGAGAGCAAATCATGAGATGTAGAACAGAGGGCCAGTGGAACACAACAATGGAATGAGTTCAGAGAAATGTCCTGGTGGCTTAGAGGGTAACGTGTCTGCCTGCATGCAGGAGACCCAGGTTCGATCCCTGGGTCAGGAAGATCCCCTGGAGAAGGAAATGGCAACCCCCTCCAATACTCTTGTCTGGAAAATCCCACGGACAGTGGAGCCTTGTAGGATGCAGTCCATGGGGTCGCAAAGAGTCGGACACGACTGAGCGACGACACATGCATATATAAGTATATTCCATGTTCTCCATTCCTCCTCTGCTCACTTTAAAATTTCTCAGGATAGTAATGTGGAGGGGAGCAAGAATAAGACTGGAAATGGTAGATGAACATTAAACTGAGTATCACTCTAAAGATGACATACCAGGGCTCTATGGCAGGTGAAGGAAGAAAACATAGTGAAAAAAACTGAGATCCATGTATTAGTGATTTATAATCTCATTTTCCAATTTACAATATTTTAAATGGAAAACAAAACCAGACAGTTGTTATTGTACCTATTACAACTTTTGTTCTTTTTAAGGCAATGTCCAATTCTATCATTAAGTTTGAGAGAAAGCAAAGTAGTCCACTGAATTATCTCATTATTTTCAAAAGTTTTACTATGTGTCTGGCTGGGTCCTACTTTTTTATTTCTTTTTGAAATGCCATTTATTTTTATCTTAATTTTTAAAAAATTTTATATTGCATTAGAGTCAATTTATACTGCTATGTTAGTTTTAGATTTATAGCAAAGTGATTCAGTTATACATACACATATATTTAATCATTTTCAGTTTATTTTCTCATATAGGTTATTACAGAGTATTGAGTAGAGTTCCCTGTGTTATACAGTAGGTGCTTGTTGATTATCTGTTTTATATATAGGTATATATGTTAATCCAAACCAACTAATTTATCCCTCCCTGTGACACTGCACCTTTGGTGATCATCAATTTGTTTTCTAATTCTGTGAGTCCATCTCTCTTTTGCAAATTATTTAATTTGTATTACTTTTAAGATTCCACATGTAAGCGATATCATGTGATACTTGTCTTTCTCTCTGACTTATTTCACTTAATATGATAATCTCCAGGTTCATCCAAGTTGCTGCAAATGGCATTATTTAATTCTTTTTACTGGCTGAGTAATATTCCATTGTATATATATACCATATCTTCTTTATCCATTCATCTGTTGATAGACATTTAGGTTTTATTCTAATGAAAACCTAAGGGAAGATAATTTGCAAGATTTCACTAATTCTATGCCTCTGTCAACCTCAGCAATCCAGAGATGATGAACAGTATTTGGTGGTGATATCAGACTCCCTCTAAGAATTGTTTGTGTGCTTCAGAAATGTTTACATTGTCTTCTAACTGTTGGGACACCATAGGAACACATTGATGGTTTGATGCCCTTATAATGTTATTTATGCATGTACCACTTTTAGCATATCAGAACTGAAAATAGTACTATCTGAAGCTTATCAAATAATGCAGCTCTAGGAAGAAACTCTACTGGTTTTTGACTATTTGAAAAGTCAAGTCACTTAGGGAAGTGGTGGTGGCTAGAAAATCAGCATGATACTGAACACAAATCTTAATATATTCCCAATAATAACAGGGAAAAGAAAACACAAGCCATAAGGTATTTATGGTCACAAGAGAAAATACAGTATGAAATTTGATGTGTGGAAATTTGACATCATCAAATGTTCTGAGTTATAATTATGTCATATAAGTAAGGGCTTCCCAGGTGGTGCTAGTGGTAAACAACCCCCTGCTATTGCAGGAGATGTAAGAGATGAAGGTTTGATTATGGATGGGAAAACCCCCTTGGAAGAGGGCTTGGCAGTCCATTCCAGTATTCTTGCCTGGTGAATCCCATGGACAGAAGAGCCTGGAGGGCTATGGTCCATAGAGTCACAAAGAATAGGACATGATTGAAATGACATAGCACACACATACACATATAAGTATATGTCATTATAGTTGAGGACATTAAAGACATTCAAGAAAAATGCGTTACTAGTGACTTTAAAATACTACTGCAGTCATTTAGGAAAACATAAGAGAAATGAAAACCCCTGATCAAGTTTTGAAACAATTGAGAATAGTGGGACTGCATCCCAGAGGTAATTCTTAACAGGAAAAGAAAAGGTGATTTTACTTTCAAAGGAGGAAAGTTTTGGAGAGACAATAAAAACAAGGAAATGATGAAATAAATAGAAGAGGAACCAATAGATCCAAGGCTCAGTGTGAAATTTATATATTGTAAATGATTTCAATCCAATGTATATAAGTTGGATTATACATATATAAGTTGGAAAATTCTTGTTAACTGTGAAATTTTTGTTAACTGTGAAATGACTCACTAACAGTAAATCAAAATAGGTTAAATAATTACTATGAACATATTATTTCAGTACAAATCATTTTTATCATTGAATTTTATATTCAGTGTGCATATTTATGTCTTAAATTAGTTTGCTTTTCTTTAATACAGAAATAGAATTATTTTAACTTTCTATTTTAGTAGAGTTTCTATTCTCTCTCTTTTTTATGTTCTTTTAATCAAAAAGGCTTCAGTACCAGCTATTGATTGTGTGACTGTAATTGATCTGGCAGTGGAATGTGGAATTTTTCCAGTTGATGCAGTGATTAGAATTGATTTAGCAGTAGAACTCATAAAAGAGTCAATAAAATACAGAGAATAAGGCAACAACCACTCTTAGAAAAGATTGTAATTCAATTACAGCAGTCAGTTCTGTCTACCTTAATTAATCTAGTCAGCATTCAGCGGGAGACTAAAGTTCCTTTTTTTAGTTTGGTTCTTGAAAAGACACAGAGTTTTCAAATGAGTTGTTCTCCATAGGATTTTAAAACTAATCACATATTTATATAAATATTTTCTTCACTTTCCAATTAAATGCAGGTTCCTAAGTTTAGTTTGTTGTATATTTGCTCCAATGAGTTAGTACTTATTAAATTGTGATAAGCTATATTGAGCTACTAGGTTGAGGTCCATTTCAAATTTGTCAAGTAACGTGAAAGTCGCTCAGTTGTGTATGGCTCTTGACGATGCCATGCACAATACAGTCCATGGGATTCTCCAGGCCAGAATACTGGAGTGGGGAGCCTTTTCATTCTCCAGGGTCTCTTCCCAAGCCAGGTATAGAACTCAGGTCTCCTGCATTGTAGGCGGATACTTTACAAATGAGCCACAAGGGAAACATTAGGTATGCTATTTTGGAAATTCTTAGTAGTTATTGACAGAGTACTGTCATATTTCTGGAATGTGTTCCTTTCCTGTTCCCAGTATACTTCTGTAATATTCAGAATTGTAAGACATGTTTCCTATATTATATTTATTTGTATTTATTATAAGCTATTGTGGCTCAGTGGTAAAGAATCAGCCTCCAATGCAGGAGACGCAAGAGACATAAGTTCAATCCCTGGGTTGGGAAGATCCCCTGGAGCAGGCAACCCACTCCAGTATTCTTGCCTGAAAAATTCCATGGACAGAGAAGCCTGTGGGCTAAAGTCCATAGGATTGCAAAGAGTTGGACACAACTGAGCATATGAGCCAGAGTCCTGTGGCATGCTGCTGGAAACTTTCTAGTGATTATTTATAGTGATCTCTCTCCTTAATTTTAATAATTTTATACTTCTTCTCCTCTGCAGTGCTTCTTCTAATTTTTTAGTGCTTTTTAAGCTATTTTCACTGTATATTTGATTCATCTAATGTTTAATTATTTTATTTTGTCAAAGTTCTTAAACATGATTCAACTATTGTACTCATAAAATATTCAGATCTTTGATATGCAAATCAAAATGGTCTCAAAATATGTGAAATTATTTGATCATAAACAAACTCTTAATAGTTTTTATAAACCTATTTAAAATCAATTAAAATTTTTATCAAAGTAATATATGTATATGGATAAGAGTATACCAGTGCTAAATGGCTTTAATGAAATATAGCAATTTCGTTATATAGCAAATTTTCATTATATAGCAAATTTTGCTGTCCAGCCCTTGCTCACCTTCAGTATTGTTTGCAAAGACAAACAATGTTAGCATTAACATTTAAAAACTTTCTTCAGTATATCTTAATATTTTTCTTACACTGCTGTCTTTGATTTATATATTTTAGATAATCATTAACTTCATCCTGTTTAATTGGAATATATAGCTCTTTCTGTATTAACTGTTTTTACTTCTTCTGTCAATCTTCACAACACTTTTGTCAGAATTTTTGTTTAAACTCATAGCCAGAAAGCTATACTAACATCATAATACTCAAACTGCAGGGTTGCAATAGAAAAAGGGGCCCTTGTAGGAAAGAAAATCAATATATTTCTTTCCTAGAGAAAATCTGGTATGAAAAAAATAAAATACCTGCAGGGGAGAAACAATGTGCTCATTGATGTAGTTGATTTACTGAGCTGTTTATCTCCTCACTACATGGTAACGCACAGTTGAGGACTGGTAGCCAGTCAGAGAGCACATTTTGAAGAACAATGTTAGTGTTTTATCATATAATTCCTTTGTTACACAGCTTTCTTATTTCCTTGAATTAAGCATTATTTCACTTTTTCCCATTTGCTTAGTTTGATGATTTTTTTGAGTCCACAACCCCTGGTCAAATATTTTTCCAAATATCAACACTTTTAAATCCAGAAACATCAATAAGCTATCAGTTGAGATGATTTTTTAATAGTCTTTGTTCACACACTTCTCTGCCTCCTTGCTACAGTGGGGTTTGGGAGCTCTCTCCGCCTGCTGCAAGTCTTCATCCTGCTGTCTCCTGTACTCTTGTGACCTGCGGTTGAATTCTTAGCCTCTTCAGTCCTATCTGCTTTTTTCATTAACTCATGTTGCTGAATAGCAAAATCAGTTTTTGCGACCTCACTAAATTGGGTATGTATAGAATTCTAGGATGGAGTTATCTTCCCTCAGAATGCTGAAGGTGCATTTCCAGTGTCTTCTAGGATACAGTATACTATTGAACTTTCTGATACCATTGTGAATACTGTTTGTGTTTGTATAATGTTTTTGGTTCAAGGAATTTAAAACTCAAGCTTTCTCACTGATGTTATCTACATTCAATCATTTAGTCCACAATTAAGTGTGCCCATTCAAATGGTGAAGAATCCACTTGCTAATGCAGGAGACGTAAGAGATGTGGGCTTGATCCCTGGATTGGGAAGATCCCCTGGAGGAGGGCATGGCAACCCACTCCAGTATTCTTGCCTGAAAAATCCCATGGGCAGAGGAGCCTGGAGGACTACGATCCATAGAGTCGGAAAAGTGGGACACGACTGAAGCAACTGAATGATGCGTTCAATCAGCAATTTTGGACTTGGGGTCTTGGATATATATTTCTAATTTTCCTTTGATAGGTCATTTCTTTCTCTTCCTATCCTTTTCCTTTTTGGAAATTATATAGTAAAAGTTCTTATCTTTTTATTTTAATTTATCATTTCACTTAAAAAGTTAGGCATCCTATTTTTAATATCTAGAAGTTGTTATTTCTCTGGTATTTTATTATTCTTACTTTGTGAACAAAGCATCTTTATTTTTCTGAGGACATCATTTATAGATTTTACTTTTAAAAAGATATATTCTACTTCGTACATTTTTATATTTCCTCTAGATTGCCTGCCTTTTTTATTTCTTTGTTTTAGTTTCTTCCCTTTTTTGATAAAGGTTTTGATAAAGCATTTATACTTAAAAGTAAGGCATAAAGCATAGATTACAATTGATATTTGCCATGAGTTTAGTTCACTAAGTGAATGGTTTTGATACAGCGTGATTAGGTGGCAAGCAAGCTTTTCATGAGAGATGCTTTCAGCATTTCCCTCCCCCCCATCATTTCTGTTTAGCTGTTTAGTTTCAGGAGTCTAGTGTCTTTCATTAAAATAGACACTTTAATATGAGCATTTCACTGCAAGACAGGTGAAGTCTGTTGGTGATATCAGTTACATCCAATAGAGGGTGACAGGTGGTCCTGTTTGAACACAAAACTTTCACCTTTCCTGACCTTTCCCCCCATACCTGACCACTGGTTTTGTGTTATTTGGTGGAACCACCAATTGCCAGTCCTTCAGCAGGTGATAAGTAATATTGTCTCCCTTTCACTCGTCTCTCCCATTCCACACATTGCATTTGTCATTGCTTTCATAAGTTAGATTCTGCCAGTTGTTTCCTTTTCCAAAATGTTTTGAAATCTCACGCCTTCTATTTTTTCCTGTTTTTCTTATATGAGTAAGCAATGCTTTATTCTTTCTTACTGTCAGGTGAATGACTTTTTGAAAGGAAAGAGAAATGAATGCAGTTATTCTGCAATATTTAATAGACTACAAGTATGTTTATGTGGTGTATTTGTTCAAAATTCCGTATTATTTTAACTCTAGGCATGGTAGTATTTGTTTGATTAATTTCAAATCACTAAGTAAATAAAACCATAAATAAATATATGGTGTTACTCCTAATTCATCACCTGTCATTATGAAAACACAAAAATTGCTGAGCATATTTGGAATCACCAAAATCACTAGCTTCCTCAGTCCAATGATTACTTGAAAATTTTGTTTGGTTAAAATGATAAATGTATTGAAGAATTATACACATACATTTATGAATGTATCTCTGTAAGTTATACACAAAGATACATAGATATATATCTTCTATTTTTTAATTGAACATTTATCTTTGACAGTTCCTTTCCTTTTCTCTGATAAAACACTTTTCACTAAAAAAGGAAGAGTTACTTTCTTTTCATATATGTGAGAGAACTGTTGCAGAAACATATTATTTTATTACACAATTTTAGGAAAATTTTGTGTCTGTTATTGAATACTTAAATAATTAGTCTTTCTTGGTTACAGATAGAACTGAAACTTAAATTGATTTCAAACTCAGGGAGAATAGGTACCCCAAATACTTGGCAGGGTAGGATGAATCAGTAAAGGAGGTAATCTCAGAATTTTATGTATTTATTTCTAATTCAGTAATGTTATTTTTGTCAATCATAAAATGACATGTCATGTCTTAAAAGCCCCAATGTAATTCCCTGAAAACTTACTGTTACAAAAGAGCAGTGGTAGGTCTTTGGAGTGGAGTTTAGAAGAGGAAGATGGCTCAGACACAAATCCTACTTCTAAAGTGCTTACAATTAAATATAAGGGATACACTAAAAGACATGCCACTGAGAATTTCAGTCTGAAACATATATACCTCAAGAGTTATTAAATGAAGCCTGAATATTTTAGGCTGACCTCAAACAGAATATCTATATCTGTCTAATAACCTCATTTTTTTGGTTTTTTATTAAATTTGAGACTGTAATGGTGCTTAACCTGGAGTGATAATTCATATATTATGATGTTAATGGACCTAAGGCATCTATTCAGAAATTATTCTAGTTTTAACACATATCTGCTTTAGATATGCACAAGGCTTTTACATTTTGGGCATAATTATATATTTACAAACATATGTAAAAACCTATAAAACTTTTCAGACTGAAGTCATGAGGCTTATTATCATGAAAGAATGGAATGAAAATGTATTCTGTCACATGCAATATACACGATCAGTCTCTTTCAACAATAGTTTTAGGAATGAGTGTAGCTGTTTAGAGTCACAAATTAGGCATTGTTTAAGTTGATTAAATTCATCTACTTTTATAAATTCCCTGGGTCCCCTTGCTCAACAGATTAGAAGAGAATGAAAATGTAGCTTGCAAATTACATTGATTTATGAACTACAGATGGAGGTTCATGACATTGTACAGGAGACAGGGATCAAGACCATCTCCATGGAAAAGAAATGCAAAAATGCAAAATGGCTGTCTGAGGAGGCCTTACAAATAGCTGTGAAAAGAAGAGAAGCGAAAAGCAAAGGAGAAAAGGAAAGATATAAGCATCCAAATGCAGAGTTCCAAAGAATAGCAAGGAGAGATGAGAAAGCCTTCCTCAGAGATCAATGCAAAGAAATAGAGGAAAACAACAGAATGAGAAAGACTAGATAGAGATCTCTTCAAGAAAATTAGAGATACCAAGGGAACATTTCATGCAAAGATGGGCACAATAAAAGTCAGAAATGGTATGGGCCTAACAGAAGGAGAAGATAATTAAGAGGCGGCAGGAACACACAGAAGAACTGTACAAAAAAGATCTTCATGACTCATAATCATGATGGTGTGATCACTCACATAGAGCCAGACATCCTGGAATGTGAAGTCAAGTAGAACTTAGCATCACTACGAACAAAGCTAGTGGAGGTGATGGAATTCCAGTTAGGCTATTTCAAATCCTGAAAGATGATGCTGTGAAAGTGCTACACTCAATATGCCAGCAAATTTGGAAAATTCAGCAGTGGCCACAGGACTGGAAAAGGTCAGTTTTCATTCCAATCCCAAAGAAAGGAAATGCCAAATAATGCTCAAACTACCATACAATTGCACTCATCTCACACACTAGCAAAGTAATGCTCAAAATTCCTGAAGCCAGGCTTCAGTAATACATGAACAGTGAACTTCCAGATGTTCAAGCTGGCTTTAGAAAAGGCAGAGGAACCAGAGATCAAATTGCCATCATCTACTGGATATTGAAAAAGCAAGAGAGTTCCAGAAAAACCTCTATTTCTGTTTTATTGACTATGCCAAAGCCTTTGACTGTGAGGATCACAATAAACTGTGGAATTTGAAAGACATGGGAATTCTGAAAGAGATGAGAATACCAGACCACCTGACCTGCCTCTTGAGAAACCTATATGCATGTCAGTAAGCAACAGTTAGAATTGGACATGGAACAACAGACTGGTTCCAAATAGGAAAAGGAGTACGTCAAGGCTGTATATTGTCACCCTGCTTATGTAACTTATATGCAGAGTACATCATGAGAAAACACTGGGCTGGAAGAAGCACAAACTGAAATCAAGATTGCCAGGAGAAATATCAATAACCTCAGATATGTAGATGACACCACCCTTATGGCAGAAAGTGAAGAGGAACTAAAACGCCTCTTGATAAAAGTGAAAGAGGAGAGTAGAAAAGTTTCTCAATATTCAGAAAACTAAGATCATGGCATCTGGTCCAATCACTTCATGGGAAATAGATGGGGGAAACAGTGGAAATAGTGTCAGACTTTATTTTTGGGGGCTCCAAAATCACTGCAGATGGTGACTGCAGCCATGAAATTAAATGATGCTTTAAACACTGGGCTGGAAGAAGCACAAACTGAAATCAAGATTGCCAGGAGAAATATCAATAACCTCAGATATGTAGATGACACCACCCTTATGGCAGAAAGTGAAGAGGAACTAAAACGCCTCTTGATAAAAGTGAAAGAGGAGAGTAGAAAAGTTTCTCAATATTCAGAAAACTAAGATCATGGCATCTGGTCCAATCACTTCATGGGAAATAGATGGGGGAAACAGTGGAAATAGTGTCAGACTTTATTTTTGGGGGCTCCAAAATCACTGCAGATGGTGACTGCAGCCATGAAATTAAATGATGCTTACTCCTTGGAAGGAAAGTTATGACCAACCTAGATAGTATATTCAAAAGCAGAGACATTACTTTGCCAACAAAGATCCATCAAGTCAAGGCTATGGTTTTTCCAGTGGTCATGTATGGATGTGAGAGTTGGACTATAAAGAAAGCTGAGTGCCGAAGAATTGATGCTTTTGAACTGTGGTGTTGAAGACTCTTGAGAGTCCCCTGGACTGCAAGGAGATCCAACCAGTCCATCCTAAAGGAGATCAGTCCTGGGTGTTCATTGGAAGGACTGATGCTGAAGCTGAAACTCCAATACTTTGGCCACCTCATGTGAAGAGTTGACCCATTGAAAAAGACTCTGATGTTGGGAGGGATTGGGGGCAGGAGAAGGAGACGACAGAGGATGAGATGGCTGGATGGCATCACTGACTCGATGGACATGAGTTTGGACATGAGTAAACTCTGGGAGTTGGTGATGGTCAGGGAGGCCTGGTGTGCTGCGATTCATGGGGTTGCAAAGAATCGGACATGACTGAGCAAATGAACTGAACTGAACTGAACTTTTGCCCCTTTGTAATATTGTAAGTATTTAAAGGAGAATGTGAACATAAAAGAGCATATAGAATTTTGAATGAAACAAGATGAAAAATGTAGTATTTACAGATAAATTTATTATATATCTTTTAGCAATTTTGCTAGCTCAATTTGAGTGTAACCTTTTAGATTTATGTTGTTACATGCTTTATATTTAATAGAGGTCAAGTTGAAACTGATTACCATAACTGCTTAGCCTGTATCTTCATTCATTAGCTGTTATTTCCTTAAAAATATTAAGAGAAATGAAACTACATTTGAAACAGTCAAGGACTGCTCTCTCCCTCCTACTCTCTCTCCCTTCTTTTTTCTTTCCTTTCTGTCCAAATTTTTAAGCTACTTTTAAAATAATTTTTAAATTTATTGAAGTAGAGTTGACTCTGTTCGATTTTGGTGATTTAAATCAATATAGTGATTTGATTTTTTATAGACTGCACACCGTACAAAGGAGAAGGCAATGGCACCCCACTCCAGTACTCTTGCCTGGCAAATCCCATGGACGGAGGAGCCTGGTGGGCTGCAGTCCATGTGGTCGCTGAGTCGGACACTACTGAGTGACTTCACTTTCACTTTTCACTTTCATGCATTGGAGAAGGAAATGGCAACCCACTCCAGTGTTCTTGCCTGGAGAATCCCAGGGATGGGGGAGCCTGGTGGGCTGCCATCTCTAGGGTCACACAGAATCAGACACAACTGAAGCGACTTAGCAGCAGCAGCAGCAGCAGAGTTGACTCTGTTAGATTTTGGTGATTTAAATCAATATAATGATTTGATTTTTTATAGATTGCACACACCATACAAAGGTGTTATAAAATATTGAGTGTATTCCCTGTGATGTCCACTATGTTACTTTGACTTGTTTTATAACCAGTAGTTGTTACTCTTAGTAACTGTCACCTATTCCACCCTTCCTGCCAACACTCTCTCCTGTGTTAACCACTGGCTTATTTGCTATATTGTTGGGTCTGTTTCTGTGTTGTTACATTTGCTCATTCACCTTGGTAGGGGGGCAAGAGCCATAGCTGGGTTTGAGGCAGGACTTTCCATCTGCTCAGTGGACATCACTGCCCTTTCTGGGTGGGGTCTGATCTCAAGCTGCTGAAGCAGAAACCATGAGGGTTGGCGCGGAGCTGTCCCTGTTGCTTGGTGTTTTCCCCTCTCACCTCATTAAAGCCTTGCCCTAGACAGCATATTAAAAAGCAGAGACATTACTTTGCCAACAAAGGTCTGTCTAGTCAAGGCTATGGTTTTCCCAGTGGTCGTGTATGGATGTGAGAGTTGGACTATAAAGAAAGCTGAGCGCCGAAGAATTGATGCTTTTGAACTGTGGTGTTGGAGAAGACTCTTGAGAGTCCCTTGGACTGCAAGGAGATCCAACCAGTCCATCCTAAAGGAGATCAGCCCTGGGTGTTCATTGGAAGGACTGATGTTGAAGCTGAAGTTCCAATACTTTGGCCACCTGATGCAAAGAGCTGACACATTTGAAAAGACCCTGATGCTGGGAAAGATTGAGGGCAAGAGGAAAAGGGGATGACAGAGGATGAGATGGTTGGATGGCATCACTGACTCAATGGACATGGGTTTGGGGGGACTCCGGGAGTTGGTGATGGACAGGGAGGCCTGGCGTGCTGTGCTTCATGGGGTTGCAAAGAGTCAGACACAACTGAGCAACTGAACTGAACTGAAAGGGGAAAGTACTGAAGCAATGGGGGCCTGTGTGTGCTCTCAGCTTATACTGGCCACAGTTAGTATAAGCTCTCAGTGATGTACTGCTTGTGAAGGCACTGCTATATGTTCCCTTGTTCTGTTCAGATGTCAACAGATGTCGAGATAAAGAGTGAAGTGTGAGATTTTTAGGGATCAACACCATGCAAAGACGAGGATGGATGCAGTGTTGCTTAGAAGGAGAATGAACCACCACACAGGTCCTACAAATCCTAGGCCAACCTGGGTGGAGAGGGGAGCTCTGGAGCCACTGCTGACTCCTCAGAGTGTCCCGCATTGAGTGAAGCATGCAGGGCTTTACACACTTGTCTTGCTCAGTCACTGTATGCCAGCTGTTCAGGCCCAGGTATGAAGTCAAGGGAAAGACTCTGCAGCTGGAGAAGACCGTGAAGGAGATAGTGGAAGAAATATGAAAACTGACTGCTGACCACTGCTCTTGTCTGAGGGCTGGAAAGGAAGTCTTTCCTTAATGCTTATTCTCCATGGCTCACGTCTGTCTTTACCACAGTTGCTTTAGGAAGAAAGTCAGTGTTGCCCTGACTAGAGTTAGTGAGGGGACAACTTTGTTAAGATCCAGGATTGAGGTACGAGAGGGATAAGTCTCCATACAGAAGGTAGTTAGGCCACGTTTCACCCATTCTAGAATTTCATGTATTTGGAATTAGTAATCTTTTTTGTGTGTCTGCATTATTTTGTATGTCTGCATTATACAAGGTATTTTTCAAGTTAAAAATATTTTATTCATTTTTTGCATGTATCAGATATTCTTTTTCCTTGCTTTACGGTAGTTCATTATATAAATATCCATTTTCCTCAGATAGACATCAGAGTTGTTTCCACATTATGAAGAAATATAACATGAACATTTTTTACAAGACTATTTGTGGATCAAATTTGCTCTTTTCTTGGAGAAATGCTTAGAATTGGAATTGCTAGATCATAGAGTAAATGTTTAATTTTCCACGAACAGTTTTCTGAGGTGGCTGTTATTCCCCTCCCTATAAACTTTGAGAGTTCATCTTCAACATTTGATTTGGTGTTTTCAGTCATTTCCATTCAGCCATTTTAGTGGGTATATAGTATTTTGATTTTACTTAGCATTTTTCATTTGGAAAATTTATGATAGACGTGTTCATGTGCTTATTGGCCATTTATATATCTTTTAAGAATTGTCTGATCAAGTCCTTTGTGTGTTTTGTTTTGTTATTTAATGGTTCATTCTTGCATGCAAGAATTATGTTTTATATTCTGAATACAAGTCCCTTTTCATATAAATGTGTTGCAAATGTTTTCTGCTAATTTTTATGAAGACCACTATTTCATTTTTCTCTATTATGCTTTTTGCCATAGTATTTTCTCTAAAGAGATCTTCACTTATGCCACGATCTTAAGGCTATCCCTCTATATTTTCTTTTAGGAGTTTTGTTGTTCTGGATTTCATATTTTGGATTATGTTTTAATGCATTTGATTTTTGTGTATGATGTGAGGTAGGGGCTGGGTTTCTTTTCCTTTCACATAACTATCTAGCTATTTCAGAATTTTTTGTTGAAGAGATTTTTTTTCCCCTCTGCATTCAATTGTTTTGGCCATTATGTTGAAATTTATTTAATCACTTCTGAGTGATGGCCTTTCTATTTTGTTTAATTGATTTATATGTTTATCATTTTACTGATATCAGGCTATCTTGATTAGCATATCTTTTAGTAACACTTGAAATCAAGTAGGATGAATTCTTTAAATTTGTAATATTTTTTTGGATTTTTGCCTTTCCAAATAAAATTTAAATTTATCTGATGCATTTTCTATTTGTATTTTTACTGAGATTGCCATAAATCC
>SJYT01075238.1:376623-392915 GCA_006410635.1 Cephalophus harveyi
ATGTAAAGGCCTTAAGCATATTTTATTTATCCATAAATTTTATAGTTTTTTATGATAAGTAGTATTTGTATTTCATTTCTAATTGTTAATTACTGACATGTGTGTGCATGTGCGCATGCTAAGTTGCTTCAGTTGTGTCTGACTCTTTGTGACTCTGTGGACTGTAACTTCCCAGGCTCTTCTGTCCATGGTATTCTCCAGATAAGAATACTGGAGTGGGTTGCCCTATCTTCCTCCAGGAATTACTAATAAAAATAAATAAAATTTATTTTTGTATATTGACTGTATTTATTAAAGTTTATTTACCAGTTTTGGTAGATTTTTGTAGATTCCTTAGGATTTATCTGCAAATCAAGAGAGCTTTATCTCTTCCTTTCTAGTCTCATTTGGCTTTTCTTTTTCTTCTTTCTTATTTCTCCTTTTCTTATTTCTTTTTCTTATTGTTCTCACTAAGACCTCCTTTAAATAATGCTGAGTAGAAATACTGAGGTTATACATTTTTTTATTGGTGTCTGTTCCAGAGGCAAAGCATGGGATATTTCAGCTGTGTGTTTATTGTAGGTTTTTCATATATGTCTTTATTAGGTTGAGCAAAATTGTTTCTGTTCCTACTTTGTGGCACATTAAAAAAAGGAATGTATTTTGCAAAATGCTTTATCTGCTTCTATTTAAATGTGTACCTAATACCTCTTCCTTCATCTATTAATGTGGTGAATTACCTTGATTTTTGTATCTTGAAATAATTAGCACTCAAGCTTGAGCATGTTGTATCATTGTTTTATATACTGCTGAATTTTAGTTGCTAATTATTTTTGTTAAGAATTTTTGTATCTATATTCAGGAATGGTGTAGGATTTTACTTCCATTTTCTTGTATTATTCTTTTCTGGTCATAATAAAATTTTCATATCTTCTTTCCTTAGACCAGGTAGGTTGTTGTTTGGGGGGCTTAGATCCTAACACCATGAATTGAATTTACCCACGTTTCTTATCAAAGCCTAACTCCAAGGTTGAAGTAGACAGAGAGTGGGCAGAGCAGGCTCCAAAGTGTACTTCTTTCTTCTTGTTTTTTGGTCCTAGTGACAAATTCTGGGGAAGAATAAAACTGTTACCCAGCATCTGTTACAGTAGTATGTTGCTGTTTATTAAATATTTTCATTTATATTTTTCATAAAAGGTATATAACAGTATTGTATATTAAGTAATATTATCATTGATGTAATTTGTGGCTTAAATGGGAAACCACATTTCCCATTTAATGGGAAAATCAATGATATAATTGTTATTAATAATATATCTTTCTAACCATAAAAGTGATTTAAAAAAATTTTAAGTCCTTCTCTATAAAAGGGCATTTGTACTTTAGAGAATTTAGGCTGCTTGGAGTTTTGCTATAAAACACTAGTATACCATGTTTTATATTTCAATTGCTTTCCCAGGAGTCTTATAAATTTCATTCTCTACTCTTTCAGTCATATGCTCAAAATCAATTTCCTCTCAGAGACCTGGAATTTTAGTGAAAAATAAAACGAGAACAAATACACCCTCCTGATTCAGTGTTCCCCTTGGAAGTGGGTTGGAAGAATGCCTGACATTCATTTCTAAGCAGTTGCTATGGATGGTGGAATCCTTTCTTATGTGAACCATTAACACAAGCTAATAATTGAAAAGCTTCATTTCCAAGTGTTGTCAGAACTGATGATAAGAATAGATTGAACTAATTTGAATTCATAGTATTGCATTAAAACTGAGAAATATGTCAATAACTATAGTAAAATTCTATGCTGATTTATATGCATAATCTAATAATGAAGAAAGAGGTTCAGATCTTAAAGTGGGATATCATGAGTCTTTGATATGGACAGAATAAAAACTCTGTGAATGACCAAAAAATGTTTCTTTCTCTCCTTTCAGTGGCATATGGCAAAAGAATGTTATAAACAGTGATGTTAATATATTTCATAAATTTTAATTTTAGAAGATTTTTAGGTTTAAAATATTATATGTTCATATAGTTCATAAACTTTATTTTTAGAAGAGTTTTAGGTTTTTGTAAAAAAAATTGTGAAGACAGCACAAAGAGTTTCCATACAGCCCATACCTGATTTGCCTTTTTGTTAGCATTTTACGTTACCAGTCAACCAATAATGATGCAGTGTTATCAGTTCAGTTCAGTCGCTCAGTTGTGTCCGACTCTTTGTGGCCCCATGAATCGCAGCACGCCAGGCCTCCCTGTCCATCAGCATCTCTTGGAGTTCACTCAGACTCACATCCATCGAGTCCATGATGCCATACATCCATCGAGTCCATGATGCCATCCAGCCATCTCATTCTCGGTCGTCCCCTTCTCCTCCTCCCCCCAGTCCCTCCCAGCATCAGAGTCTTTTCCAATGAGTCAACTCTTCGCATGAAGTGGCCAAAGTACTGGAGTTTCAGCTTTAGCATCATTCCTTCCAAAGAAATCCCAGGGTTGATCTCCTTCAGAATGGACTGGTTGGATCTCCTTGCAGACCAAGGGACTCTCAAGAGTCTTCTCCAACACCACAGTTCAAAAGCATCAATTCTTCGGCGCTCAACCTTCTTCACAGTCCAACTCTCACATCCATACATGACCACAGGAAAAACCATAGCCTTGACTAGACGGACCTTAGTCGGCAAAGTAATGTCTTTGCTTTTGAATATACTATCTAGGTTGGTCATAACTTTTCTTCCAAGGAGTAAGCGTCTTCTAATTTCATGGCTGCAGTCACCATCAGCAGTGATTTTGGAGCCCCCCAAAATAAAGTCTGGCACTGTTTCCACTGTTTCCCCATCTATTTCCCAGGAAGTGATGGGACCGGATGCCATGATCTTCGTTTTCTGAATGTTGAGCTTTAAGCCAACTTTTTCACTCTCCTCTTTCACTTTCATCAACAGGCTCTTTAGTTCTTCTTCACTTTCTGCCATAAGGGTGGAGTCATCTGCATATCTGAGGTGATTGATATTTCTCCTGGCAATCTTGATTCCAGCTTGTGCTTCTTCCAGCTCAGCGTTTCTCATGATGTACTCTTCATATAAGTTAAATAAGCAGGGTGACAATATACAGCCTTGACAGACTCCTTTTATATTCAGATGTGCTAGTTTTATCATGATGCCCCTTTTCAGATTCACAATATAACCCAGAATGCAGTGTCACATTGATTCATCATTTCTTCCAAGACTTTCCTTGACTTTGCCAATTTCTAAAATGTTCTTCTTTTTTCCATGATTTGGCAGTTTTGAGGAGTACTAGTCAGGTATTTTGTAGAATGTCTCTCAGTTGGTCCTGATCTGATATTTCCCCTATGACTTCACTGGGCTTGTAGATTTGGGGAGGAGGACAACACAGGTAAAGTGCAAGGGCCATATTATTCACCCCATATCTAGGGTGTGTGTTAAAAGTATGAGACATCATTACTGATACTCTTACTGTTGACTTTGATCATGTGGCTGTATAGTGTTGTCAGATCTCTTTTTCAAACTTGTCATGCTGTACTCTCTGGAAGGAATTTACAATAGACAGCCTCTACTTAGGAATATTTGCAGGTGGAATATTTGCACAGATTGTTAGAGCCTGTCTTATTATGTTTGTATTGATATAAGTAAATTATTTAATAAAAAATAAATGGAGAAAAATAGACAAATCCTATGCAGAAGAACTCCAGAGGAGCCTGGTGGGTTCCATGAGGCCAAAAAAGACAGACATGACTGAGCAACTAACACACACAAATATATAAAATATTATAAAAATGTTCAAGTAACACCTAGAAAAAACAGGAAAAGAAAACAAAAGAAAAAGAAAGATACGGAAGAAATAGGAAACATAAAATAAAATGGCAGAATTAAGTCCTAATTTTTTCATAATTAAGTAGCCTAGATACAGCAATTAAATGACAGAGCTTGGAAGAATTGGTGCAAAAACACAAGCCAACTGTATGCTATCAACAAGCTCACTTAAAAATAACACATGGGATTTCCCTTGTGGCTTAGTGGTAAAGAATCCGCCTGTCAATGCAGGAAACGTGGCCTATCCCTAATGCAGGAAGATCCCACATGCCAGGAGCAACTAAGCCCCGGGGCCACAACTTTTAAGCCTGTGCTCTAGAGGCCAGGAGCCACAACTACTGAATCCTGTGAGCCCTACAGCCCAAGCTCTGCAACAAGAGAAGCCACAGTAATGAGAAGCCTGTGCAATGCAACTAGAGTATAGAGAAAAGAAAATTACTGAAGACAAAGAGAGTCATTATATTTTGATAAATGTATCAGTCTACCATAAGACATAGCAGTCCTGTGTATGCACCAAAATTCAGAGCCTTAAAATAGGTGAAGCAAGTCAGATCTAACTGAAAGGAGAAATAGACAAGCCCAAAGTTAGAGCTGGGAATTTTAACACCCACTCTCAGGACCTGATAGAACACCTTAGTGGGAAAAAAAAAAAAAAAAAAAAACAACTTAGCATGAAATTAGAAAATCTGACCAGCACAAGTAACCAATAGATTATAGGGTGTGTGTTAAAAGCATTAACATACATGGGACATATTTATAATTGTATGTGTTTTTTCAAGAGCCTAAGGAATATTTACCAGTATAGTCAAAACTCTAGACTATAAAATATGCTTCAGCAAATTTAAAAGCACTGAAATTATACAGCATATATGCTCTGGCCATTCTAGAACCAAACTGGAAAGTAATAGCAGATAGCCATTTGGAGAAACCTAAACACAAGAAAATTAAACAGCACACTTCTAAATAATCTGAGCTAAAGAGGAAGTATCATCAAAAACAAAATAATAACATAGAACTGAATGAAAATGAGAACATATATAAAAGCATTTGAGATGAAAACAGTACCAAAGGGAAATTTATACCACTCAGTACTTACATTGTAAATAAGAAGTGTCAAATCAATAACTAATTTCCAATTCCCTGAAAAAAAAAAAAAGAACAAAAGAAGCCAAAAGTAAGCATAAGGAAGGAAATAGTGAATGTAAAAGCAGAAATAATCAAGTTGAAAATTAAAAAGATGTAGAAAATCACCAAACAAAATATCTTCAGAAATATCAACATAATTGATAAACCTCTCGCTAGACTGATGAAAATAAATGAGAGAAAAGTCAGCAATAACACAGTTGAACCCTGCACATTACTGCACATCCTACAGCCATTAAAAATAATAAGGGAATAATATAAGCAACTTTACATTTATAAATTTGGCTTTTTGAAAGAAGATAAGGACAATTATCTTCTGTGCATCACTGACTCCATGGACATAAGTTTGAGCAAACTCTGGGAGTTGGTGATGGACAGGGAAGCCTGGCATGCTGCAGTCCATGGGGTTGCAGAGTCAGACACGACTGAGCAACTGAACTGAACTGAAGGAGAAATTCATCTAAAACCACAAACTACCCGGGCACAATTCAGAAAAAAAGGGCTGCCTTCTGGCCTGCAGCATAAACCAATTTGGTCAAGGTGACAGAATTTCCTCATTAGTAAAAACATATTACCACCTACTTGATTAATTTTTCCTGGTTTACTTTTGTAGACTTAACCATATTATACTCCCACACAGTACTGGACACCCTTCTCTCTTGATAACACTTGAGGTTAATATATGTAGAATTTTGGCACATTATTAGAGCATACGTTAGGTGTAGTAACAGTAAATTTTTGCACCTTACTCAATGCCTCACAATAAATGTGTCCATAATTAATGTGCTTAAATGAAAAGATATATAAATACTTCATACTAAACAGTTTTAAATAGTCTTACAACTTAAACATGAGCATTAAATAATCATTTTGTATGCCATCCATGCTAAGTTATATTCTGAACAAGATTTTAATTCCATGTAGCTTACATTTTTGCAGAATGTATTAGCCAGAGTATGTATGTGTGCTTATTCCTATTAGCCTTTTATATTCAGTTCAGTTCAGTCACTCAGTCATGTCTGACTCTTTGCCATCCCATGGACTGCAGCACACCAGGCCTCCCTGTCCATCACCAACTCCCAGAGCTTGCTCAAACTCATGTCCATGGAGTGGGTGATGCCATCCAACAATCGCATCCTCTTTCATCCCCTTCTCCTAGCATATAAATAAAAATGCATAGAGGAAGTACAGCTGCTGGTATACCACCTCAGCAAGAGCCAGCAATGGCCATCCTCACCCCGTTCAGACTCAGTGCCGGGTCCACACCTGCTCCATCCTCCCCACTGCCCACTCTCCTCAGCAACAACTGTCGTTGCCCTAGTGGAAAGTGACATTCAAGGCAGAGAGTTGAGAGGGCGTGCTTGGCACAGACCAGGGTGTGCAATAGGGCAGTCATATGAAACAGGCCAGAGCCAGGGGAAGTTTTCATCTGCTTCTGCCACCCTGGTGCTGGGAGCAAGCGTGTGTGCGCTTTTCACTAGCAGAATCTAGGTTTCTTACAACTTTTCTGTTTTCAAACCAGATAAGGCTTCTCTTCTCAGTTTGAGACCACAAGGCTAGGGTGCATAATATGTTGTTCAAACTGTTTATTCCCCATGGAAAATCTCTGGGCCTATGATATTCTCCTCTTCTGTGTCCCCTCTCTAGGGGTGCAGGTCCCAACCTGATCATTTCTCCCCATTCCTTCCTGACTCCACGTGGATCTGTCTTTATAGCTTTGGTTGCGGAAGAATCTTTTTGCCAATCTCCAGTTTGTTTTTGGTAAGAACTGCTTCACTGACTCAGATTGTAAAGAATCTGTCTGCAATGTGGGAGACCTTGGTTCAATCTCTGGGTGAGGAAGATCCCCTGGAGAAGGAAATGGCTACTCACTCCAGTATTCTTGCCTGGAGAATCCCCATGGACAGAGGAGCCAGTCGGGTTACAGTCTGTGGGGTTGCAAAGAGTCAGACATGAGTGAGCGAGTAACACAAGCACTTAGATATGTTTTTGATGTTCTCATGGCAGGAGGGAACTTAGCATCCTCCTACTTTGCCATCTTGCTCTCTTCTCCCCTAAATGAGTTTCTGATAAACAATTTTTAAATACTAAAAGTAATAGGATATGTTATATAGTAAAAAGAAACATTTCTGAGGGCAGATCAGTAAACTGGCATAAATCCAAAGGGTCATTTCAGTTTATTCCACCATTTTCTCCAGGGATATAGATTCATTCTCCCCAGTCAGAAGTTATTTGGTGCTGCTGCTGCTAAGTCGCTTCAGTCGTGTCCAACTCTGTGCAACCCC
Organism: Cephalophus harveyi; assembly: GCA_006410635.1. Classification (NCBI taxonomy): domain Eukaryota; kingdom Metazoa; phylum Chordata; class Mammalia; order Artiodactyla; family Bovidae; genus Cephalophus; species Cephalophus harveyi. The sequence goes on from SJYT01075238.1 coordinate 383,855, forward strand.
ATAGATGGCAGCACATCAGGCTCCTCTGTCCCTTGGATTCTCCAGGCAAGAATACTGGAGTGGGTTGCCGTTTCCTTCTCCAACGCATGCATGCATGCTAAGTCGCTTCAGTCGTGTCCGACTCTATGTGACCCTATGGACAGCAGCCCACCAGTCTCTTCTGGCCCTGGGATTCTCTAGGCAAGAATACTGGGGTGGGTTGCCATTAAAAATACCATCCTGCACACTATCTAAAGAATTTTATAAGAAGTAAAATTGAACCAAACATCTTTGACCAATGAAAAGAAAGCCTCGATTATTTTATGAATTTAAGTTTTATGTTAAAGTTTCTGCATTGCCAATACCAATCAGAAAACATTCAGCTTCTGCTGAAACCTTTTCTCTTTGTAGCTCAAACTGAGCCACAAGAGCTTCTTGGAGAGCTACAGAGTGCTAAAAAGCAGATGCCTTTCAACTTTCGAAAGTATATTTTATATATATATATATTAGTTTGTAAATAGATTTATTGTATTATAAACAGAGGCTGAATAGTGCCTGTAGGCTGTGGGTATTAAATTGTCTGTAACATGTGATGCCAGATTCTAAGGGTTTACTCTTGAACAGCACTAACCAGTAGAACTTTCTTCTTTGACTGAATGTTTCACGGCTGCTCTGTCCAATCTCATGTATGTATTGAGTACATGAAATATTTCTAGTGCATCTGAGATACATATGTAATTGGGAAAAAAGACTTTAAGACAAAGAGATGAGCATTTATTAGGACATTTTTGTACTAAATTGTTATAAAATAAATCTTGTCATATTCTTTACGGTAACCCACTGCAGCAATTGCTAGGAATAAAATATATTACCCAGAGTTTAGAATGAGAGAGAACTGAAGACTGAAGATCTTCAACCATTCATTCCTTCATCAAACATTTATGTTTTATTATAGTGAAGGTAATTTGTTAGATGATGAACATTTAAAAACATAGGGTTTTTGCCTTTAGAACTTACACAGATTGATGAGAACGATTTATAAGTGAACTTTTCCAACTAATTTTAATGCATGTTAAAAGAGTAATATATAAGATTATAACCTTGGCAAGAAGTAACTTTCCATAGGATTGATTGCGGGTTGAACAAGGGAAGAAAGGAGAGACTCTCAATCTGTCTCATGAACAATGAGTCAGTGTGGGGCATTTCAGGTAAGGAAATATAGATATGCAAAACCGTTAATTCATGGACGAACTTAGTACATTAAAGGGAATTCTTCAAGAGTTCAGTATGGTTATAGAATATGCCACTGGTTGTAAGCAATAGCAGGACAGTCAGTCTCAGGTTAATATTAATAGTATAGAAACCCCATCAGGCTTTCAACAAAGAGATTATTTTGAGAGTTAGATACAGGTATTGCTGCCGTTGCTGCTAAGTTGCTTCAGTCGTGTCTGACTCTCTGCATCCCCATAGATGGCAGCCCACCAGGCTCCCCCATCCCTGGGATTCTCCTGGCAAGAACACTGGAGTGGGTTGCCATTTCCTTCTCCAATGCATGAAAGTGAAAAGTGAAAGTGAAGTCGCTCAGTTGTGTCCGACTCTTCGAGACACCATGGACTTCAGACCACCAGGCTCCTCCGTCCATGGGATTTTCCAGGCAAGAGTACTGGAGTGGGGTGCCATTGCCTTCTCCGGATACAAGCATTAGAGGCCTAGAAAAGCAAATTCAGTATAAAATAAGATAATGGCAGTCAAAACAGCTATCAACTCTTGGGCTCTAGAAAGAAATGCAAACAATCAATGGTATAAGAACAGAGACACTTGGAAGTGTGTACCTATGAAGCTGGGGCTTAGAGCTCTGAGGGGAAATAACTGCTTACCTTGTGCTGATACCTTTGAGGGTACATAATTTAGTTTTAGTGAGCAAAAAGAAGCTGAAATAACACTGACAAGAACAGCAGTTGAAAGGAAAACGTAGTCCAGTGACTCTTCCTAGTTCCTGTTTTCAACTCTTCTTGGAGCCTAATATAAAATAAAATGAGAAATTTTCTTTTAAAAAAAGGTATTTATAATGCCTCCAGGCTTAGCATCCCAATGAGGAGGTACAATTTGGAATGGGATAAAACAATTACTATCACAGTGGATTTCGTTGGTCAATCAGCATTTATACATGCCCTTCTACAAATGTAACTTTCACACCATGACAATTATACAAATAAAACACTTTCACTGTCTCTACAAAAATGTGAGTAACAAAATACCAAGAATTAGTATGATTTGGGGGCAATAATCCCAGATCCATCAGATCCATCTCAGAGTAATGTAAATTACTCTTCTCGTTCATTCCCAATCTCTCCAAATAGTCTATAATTTGGGAGATCAACTTATAAAGCAAACTACCACCAGGAATTCTTATATAAACTGATGAGTAAAGGACAAAAGTAGAGTTAATATTAATAAGAATAGTATAAATCTGTGTACATGAGACAGTATGCACATGTGTGCACATATAAAATACAAAAGGAAGAAAATGCATAAGTGTATCAATTCCTGTTTCTATGATAGGTTAATTGTTGTATTTTCCTTCTTTGTCAATCTATTTTTATTGTTTTTGTTCATTATCACCCAGCTAGCACTTTAGGTTTCTTATCTGGTCAGGTAACACAAACATTGTCACCTGCCGTGGGGACAAAAGCTTTCAAATTAACATTGGCCAAATTTGTAGGGATAAAAAGCCAAGTTTGTATAAATAAATTATTATGTGTAAACATGAGAGGAAGAAGGAGCAAATCTTGATGTCAGCCTTTGATTTCTTGACTCATTTATTTTAGTTTGGGCTGAACCACAACATATAACATGGTTATTCAGTGTATAAACTCCAGTTTCAGCATATTCTCTCTCAATCTGGGCTGTAATAGAGTCTTCACTAGACTATTAGGCTATTATGCCATTCTCTTATCCCAGAACCTTCAAAGTGATGCTGTAATTCTATAGGCGGGAGTGAATTTTATAGGCAGGATTCAATTCTAACACTTTGATATGAAATAAATTCCTTGACAAAAACAACTTTGGGAAGCATACTAGAGCATAAAGTAAGTCATTCCCTAAGTTCACAGAATGTTGCAGTAGTGGAAGGTTGTGAACATGACATGCATGTCCATTGAAGGCGCTACATGTTTATTTCAGTGAAGCAAAGTAGTTGACATCTCCATATTGGAAGGGATCCAGTATAGTCAATCTGCCACCAGCGGTGTGGCTGGTCCATCTAGAGAACTGCAACAGCTCTATATCATGGCAACATTTGCCTCTGCTGTTGGCAGATAAGACACTCAGGTAAACAGGTCAGACTCAGTGAAGAAACCTCATTTTTGTTGAGTCCATACATAGACTCTTTTTTTTTTTTTGAATCATGACCACAATATACTTAGGTACCAGAATGGCTGGGAAAGAGACTTAGTGTTGTCCAGTATGTATATATACTCATTCTGCTGAGTTTCAAATAAAAGCAGACATTCTAATATCCATTTTCTTTTTCTCAGAACCTATGCTTTGTTCTCTTCTAATCTTTCCATTCTGTTCTTTCCTTATTGACAATAAGGCCAAAGCAGAGCTATCACCCATTAATCTGTCCAGATCCATATTTCTAACCATTTCTTAATATAAAATAGATGACTTAAATATACTTCCCTGGGTTTTGCCTCTTGGCAGAATTTCTCTGCACTGCTGTCTTTCCAGGAAGTTGTTGATTGAGACTGGTGTTCCAGGAGTCCAATTCTGATTGCTACAAGTATGGCCTGAAAACAATTTGTTAAACAAGCAAATAGTTTATACCTCAAATCAGATGGTGGTGCCTGTGTACTTCCAGATAGTAGATGCCGATTGAGGAAAGGAAAGGCTGAAACTCGAGTAGCTGCTCTGAGGGCTACAGTCCATGGGGTCACAAACAGGCACGGCTGAGCAACTGAGCACGCATGCGTGATCTCTTGGGGCCGCACATCCGGTTTGTCTGATGATAGGCTTTGGTTATGGACGCCCAAACCTCTGACTTGCTGAGCTAGATAACATGCACTTCTTGGTAGACGGCTGAGATGCCTTCATCACTTGATGTTTTATGTCAGGTATTCAGTCTCTGACAAGGGTTTAAAATAAGACAGGAGTAGTTTTTCACGAAGATAATCATTATCTTCTGATTTCATGGTTTTGCAGAGTTGCAGTGCCAGAATACCAGTGGATAGTGGTAGATTTGGAGCTGAGATACAACAATTTAAATATCACAGTTGGTCTGTGAGAGTGAAAGGTAGATTGAGCTGGCATCATAAACGTCTCTTACTTTGATAAAAAACTTCATTTTCTAATAATATAGTTAGCAACTCAACTGGGTTGATATAGAGTAACATGGCGTGTGTGTGTGTGTGTGTGTGTGTGTGTGTGTGTGCGTGCGTGTGTGCACTAAGTCACTTCAGCCCTGTCTGACTCTTTGCGACCCCTGCCCTGTAACCTACCAGACTCCTCTGTTTATGGGATTCTCCAGGCAAGAATACTGGAGTGGGTTGCCATGCGCTCTAGGGGATCTTACCAACTCAGGGATCTCACCCTCGTCTCTTATGTCTCCTGAGTTGTCAGGCAAGTTCTTTACCACCAGAGCCACCTGTGAAGCCTATAACATGGCATATTTTCCCTTTAAAAAGAAAAATCTAGCAACATAATAAATAATAGATTTGAGAGTAAGGAAGATAGTGTTAGCGATAGGAAATCTAATTAAGATATTTTTACATTAGGTCAAGGCAGAGATGGTATGGGAATGAATAATGCATAAGCAAGGGAAAGGAGGAGGTATGGGAAACTGAGGTCACAGTTTCCATTATTTGATTATTAATTGGGTATGCACAGTGAGGGGGAAAGAATGAACATTCATTAACATGAACTATAACTGATTTCATATGTGGATGGTAATGGTCTTAACCAGGATAGTGATATATAAAGAACAGCATGTTTTAAGGACAAAAATTTCATTTTAAGGCCTCTGACAGTGGTTGAATGATATGTGTGATAGGCAGAATAATGGCCCCCACAGAGATATCAATGTTCTACCAGAGCCAGTGACTGTGAATTTACTTAGTGAAAGGAGTTTTTCACGTGCTAAGGACCTTGAAATGGGAAAGTCATCTGCAATTACAAAAGTTGCCCCAGTGTAATCAAAGGGTCCTTAAGACTAGAAGATAGGAGTGTCAGAGAAAGATACACAAAGATGCTACACAGCTGCCTTTGAGGATGAAGGAGATGACCACAAGCTAAGGAATGCAAGCAGCCCCAGGGACAGAAAAAGTCAAGGAGACAGGTTCTCTACTGGAACCTCAGAAGGAACACTGCCTTTTTGACAGCTTGATTCCAGCTCTGTGAGACTGGTGAATTGTAAGATAACTCTCACAATTATGTATGTTATTTTAAGCCACTAAATTTGGGCTTCCCAGGTTGTGATAGTGGTAAAGAACCTGCCTGCCAATGCCCCAGAGGAAGGCATGGCAACCCACTCCAGTATTCTTGCCTGGAGAATCCCATGGACAGAGGAGCCAACTGGTCTACAGTCCATGGGGTGTTGAAGAGTCTGACTTGACTGAGCGACTAATCACAGCAAAGCACAATAGGATATTCAGAGATAGTAGATGTTTCCAAATAGCTTTCCAAAGTGGTATCAGATGGGACTCCCATTAACAGAGTATGAGCGTTAGTTTCTTTTGCATCCTCATTGGCAATTGTCAGTGGTGTTGTTTCAGCTTTTCTGTTGGATGCCTAGTGGCATCCCTTGAACCTTCTGTGATGAGATATTTGTCTCATTTTTCATGTTGGTCTTCAGGTACTATTTTTTGTGAGCTACTTATTCAAGGCTTTTGACTGCTTTTTAAAATATAGTTGCCTTAACTATAAACATTTTATTTTAGGAATTCAAAATACATTATGGAGTCGGACACAACTGGACGACTTTCACTTTCCTTTTTTTGCTGTGGATTAAATAACTGTATTCCTATAGGTCTATTTCTGGACTTAGATCTGTTCTGTTGGTCTATTTGGATATTGTTTTGCTAAAACCACCCTATCTACATTATTTCAGCCTTACAGAGATTATTAATTATCAGATAGTAAATGTACTAGCTTCTCCATTTTCATAAAATAGTTTAGGATCATGTTGGGTGTTCTTGATCCATTGTGGTGCCATTTATATTTTAGAATCAATTTTTCTTTAAGGCCCACACACACAGATGCACACATATGCACACTTTCTATAGTTTTTGATGTGACTGAATAGATAATACACAGTTCTTATTATTTTTTGGATTAGTTTCTGATGCTTTTACACAAAAATGATTTTCAATGTAATTTCTAGTCATTCCTATGTGTTTTCTTTATGGGATGAATCCATAACATCACAAACAGAATGAGTTACAAATCTAATATCAAAGTATTTCTACTCATGATATTATATAGAATTTTAAGTTGAACCTAACAATCTATTAGCAGGGCATATATACCTGGTTCATATTTTAATTACTAACTTAAAAAATAAGTACAATTATCTCACACACTAGTAAAGTGATGCTTAAAATTCTCCAAGCCAGGCTTCAGCAATACGTGAGCCGTGAACTTCCAGATATTTATGCTGGTTTTAGAAAAGGCAGATGAACCAGAGATCAAATTGCCAACATCCACTGGATCGTTAAAACAGCAAGAGAGTTCCAGAAAAACATCTATTTCTGCTTTATGGACTATGCTAAAGCCTTTGACTGTGTGGATCACAATAAACTGTGGAAAATTCTGAAAGATATGGGAATACCAGAGCACCTGACCTGCCTCTTGAGAAACCTATATGCAGGTCAGGAACCAACAGTTAGAATTGGACATGGAACAACAGACTGGTTCCAAATAGGAGAAGGAGTACGTCAAGGCTGTATATTGTCACCCTGCTTATTTAACTTATATGCAGAGTACATCATAAAAAAACACTGGGTTGGAGGAAGCACAAGGTGGAATCAAGATTGCTGGGAGAAATATCAGTAACCTCAGATATGCAGATGACACCACTCTTATGGCAGAAAGTAAAGAAGAACTAAAGAGCCTCTTGATGAAAGTGAAAGAGGAGAGTGAAAAAGCTGGCTTAAACTCAACATTCAGAAAACGAAGATCATGGCATCCAGTCCCATCACTTCATGGCAAATAGATGGGGAAACAGTGGAAACAGTGTCAGACTTTATTTTTCTGGGCTCCAAAATCACTGCAGACGGTGATTGCAGCCATGAAATTAAAAGATGCTTACTCATTGGAAGGAAAGTTATGACCAACCTAGATAGCATATTAAAAAGCAGAGACATTACTTTGCCAACTAAGGTCCATCTAGTCAAGGCTATTGTATTTCCAGTGGTCATGTATGGATGTGAGAGTTGGACTATAAAGAAAGTTGAGCACTGAAGAATTGATGCTTTTGAACTGTAATGTTGGAGAAGACTCTTGAGAGTCCATTGGACTTCAAGGAGATCCAACCCGTCCATCCTAAAGGAGATCAGTCCTGGGATTTCATTGGAGGGACTGATGTTGAAGCTGTAACTCCAATACTTTGGCCACCTCATGTGAAGAGCTGCCTCATTTGAAAAGACCCTGATGCTGGGAAAGATTGAGGGCAGGAGGAGAAGGGGACGACAGAGGATGAGATGGTTGGATGGCATCATTGACTCAATGGACATGGGTTTGGGTGGGCTCCGGGAGTTGGTGATGGACAGGGAGGCCTGGCGTGCTGTGGTTCATGGGATCGCAAATAGTCGGACACGACTGAGTGACTGAACTGAGTGATGTTAAAAACTTGCATAGTGAGATTAAACTCTTCAAATTTTTTATGCTTTTGCTCCTTCCTTTCTTTCTTCCTTTTCTTCAGTCTGTTCTTCATCTTATACTTTCTTCACTATAGTTCCCGTGTATTGAAAAGAATAATAATAATAAAATAAAAATAATAAATTTTAATTCCTATAACTTACAGCAAGGCACTTACCATTCCCTGTAAAATTAGTATAATTAAGATCTAAATTGCTAGTTCAAATCCTAGTTCTGCCCTTATATACAAGGGAATTTCAGAAAATTATGTAGCTTTTCTGTCCCTTCATTATCTCAGCTATAAAATAGAGATAGTTAAGATATCTAATTTTTTTGTGGGATTTAAGTGAGTTACTGCATATAAACTACTTTGAAGACTGCCTATTGTTTAAATATTTATTTTTCATTATTAAAGCTATCTTTTTGTAATGCTTTTAAAGTGAATTATTATATGAAAATATGTAAAAGGAATTTGAAAAAGCAAGAAGTGTTATACAAAAGTAAAACAGCCACCATTTTGTTTTCTAGGAGATACTGTGATCACTAGCCTAGATTATTTGTTTGTGTGTTCATCTCTATCCAGCATTCTTTACATACATATAGTATATATCATTCATATAACATTATCAGAAAACCTGAAAATCTCTTTATATACTTTGTAACTTTTTATCAGATACAGATACTTTTTACATTATTTTCTCTCTCCCTAAAACTACACTCTTAGCAAAATTCAAATTTGGCACTTGGGTTATATAGGCTAATATTATTTGAGAAAGAGAGGAAATTGGATCAATTACTTAAATCACTAACTTTGTCGTATGGACATATAATAAGTTCAGTGAAGGATAAGAAACAGTTCCAGGCATCTGATCAGATTCAAAAGTCATACATTTTAAGTCAAATTGGAAGATATATTTGAGTGACAGGGAATGAAATTTACATCTAAGAAGTCTGATATTGAAACTCTAGACATGAAATTAGACTTTGGGTATCTTTAATCCCATTTTTAATAAAACTTTGAAGGATAGCCATTTCTGGGCTGTATAGTATAAAATGTCAAACATCTCAATTAATGAATGCTCTGTAACCACAACAGATATACATACTATTCATGCTAGCCTAGAATTTTCAAAAATATATAAATAATAATTTATTCTCAATAGTAAATAAATCTCTTAAAGGAATTTCCTTTAAGCAGTACTAAAAACTTAGAACTTCAATATGGTGA
>SJYT01075238.1:394905-500202 GCA_006410635.1 Cephalophus harveyi
ATTTTCAAAAGCAGAGACATTACTTTGCTGACTAAGGTCCACCTAGTCAAGGCTATGGTTTTTCCTGTGGTCATGTATGGATGTGAGAGTTGGACTGTGAAGAAGGCTGAGCACTGAAGAATTGATGCTTTTGAACTGTGGTGTTGGAGAAGACTCTTGAGAGTCCCTTGGACTCCAAGGAGATCCAACCAGTCCATTCTGAAGGAGATCAGCCCTGGGATTTCTTTGGAAGGAATGATGCTAAAGCTGAAACTCCAGTACTTTTGGCCACCTCATGCAAAGAGTTGACTCACTGGAAAAGACTCTGATGCTGGGAGGGATTGGGGGCAGGAGGAGAAGGGGACGACCAAGGATGAGATGGCTGGATGGCATCACGGACTCGATGGACGAGAGTCTGAGTGAACTCCGGGAGATGGTGGTGGACAGGGAGGCCTGGCGTGCTGCGATTCATGGGATTGCAAAGAGTTGGACACGACTGAGCGACTGAACTGAACTGAACACACATCTTGTTTCCTAATTTCAACTAAAAATATCTTAGTTTTCTAATTATTGTTTCAGGAAAAATGATAGATTGATTCATTATTGCACAAGTTTTAAAAATAATTTTTACATTTAAACTTGTTTATTTTTGGCTGTGCTGGGTCTTCACTGCTTTCTCTGGCTGCAGCAGAGCGGGGGCTAATCTCTAGTTGCACAGGCTTCTCATTGCAATGGCTTCTCTTGTTGTGGCACCTGAGCTTGGTTGACCCATGGCTTGCGTAATCTTCCCACAGCAAGGATCAAACCCATGTCCCCTGCATTGGCAGGCAGATTCTTAGCTAACAGACCACCAGGGAAGTCCCCACAAGTATTTTTAAAATACTACTATGTGTGAGGCAGTATACTAAGTTATGGGGGATACAATGTTAAAAAGACATAACTGTCCTTTTCTATCCTGAGAAATACACAGTCCAGTAGAGGAGACAGAGTCGACTGTAATGACTGCTATAAATAGAAGACAAGGACAAGGTGCTCCGGGAGCACACAGCAGAGGGAAGTGGGTTGTGAGAGAAGACTTCTTGTAGGAGGTTGTGGCCAAGCTGAATTCTGAAAGGCTCGTGATTCTATACACCCAGCACAGGAAGCAGTGGGATGCAAAGGCTGGGGAGCTAATACACCACATGCTGCTGAGTTAGGACTTCATCAGAGAACAAAGGGGAGAGGGCATTGAAGCAGTTTAAGCAGGAGGGTGACATGATTATGTTTTGGTTCTTTGTAAGAGTCTTCTTGTACTTTAGAGAATGAATCATAAGTGGATAAGACAGGAAGCAGGGAGGTTACTGCAGTACAACAAGTCAGAAATGATGGAGTCCAAGGATTGAGCAGGAAGTAGCTAAGCTTGGGATTTGTTAGGAGGTGAAGTTGACCAGCTTAATTTAGCAAGTTATTAAGACTAAACTGCATCCAAAAAAAAAAAAAAAAAAAGTCAAATCAAATATCTTCACTAAAAACATGCATTTTCTATTTCACTTAAAAGCCTGAAAATAAGGATTATGAAAATTCTGATGTGCATGGTGGAAATAGTATTAATCAGAGTTGTCCAAGAATTTTAAAGTCTTTGGGAGAGAAGACCCGAGATTATGAGGAAAGCCCAAATCTAGAGGCCCTATCTGAACAGGAACCCAGCGAGCTGGCTGAGCAGGTCTGCCAAGCCCAGGCAAGGTGAAGCTGGTGGGGTGCTGCTGGCAAACAAAGGTGATGCTCAGGTCAGCCGTTTTCCATCATCAATCTAGACTGGACAAGGTCCTCAGAATGGTGCTGTCCATGCACATTCCTGAGGGGCAGTGACTAAGAACCGAAGAACGAGAAGTCTGTGTTGCCAGGGGCCCTGAGGCCTAAGGCTGCAGCTGTTTGGCCAGCTTCAGCCCAGTGCTCTGTTCCCATTTTAGGAAACGAGCAAATGCTTATGCAGACTGACCAGGTTTTATTCATAGCTTGCACATCTTAGAATTGGTATATTTAAAGTCTCTCCTCCCTCTCACCCCTTTATAATAATAATAATAGCCAATACTGATCCAGCACTTAGCAAAAACCAGGCATGTTTGAAGCAGTTTCCACGTATTAATGTAAGTGCAGAAGCATGGAAGGTCTGATTTGGGAGAAGGAAGCCTTAGCTATCGTGCTGGAAGAGGCCCTGGATCCACGAGAGGAGAAATGAGTGAGCACCTTGCTACCTATTACTGTAAGAACTTGAGTGAGTCTTGCCTCTCTGGGCCTCAGTTTTCTTATCCGGTGAGGTGCTGATTCAGGCAGGAGATGAACAGGTTCCTATTAACACATGAATGCCAACCCTGAGCCAGAAGAGCTGTCTGGGGTGCTATGTTGAGCGCAGTTCTGCGCCAGCATGGAAAGTGCTGCAATCCTTTAGCAACGTCTGCCACGGGCACGAAGGGATGTCATCTACTGGCCTTCTTTGACTAAAGCATTTCTAAGGTCCCCTCCTGCTATATTGTTTGAAGTCCTTGTTCCAGCCCAAGTGTCTCACTAAGTGTAGTTTCTTTATAAAGTAAAAAGAGAGAGGATTAGATGAAAAACCTTGGATACTTCATTTCTGTCATTGAGTATGTGGTCTTTGACAAGTAATTTAATCTCCTTAGGTCTCAGTTTATTCATCTACAAAATAAGGATAAAAATATTTAACCCGCATAGTCATCTTCAGGGTTAAATATATATATAAAGCATTGAAAACAAGACAAAACAACTCCCTTTATGTGCTGGTACATTGAAAATGAATACTGAAGCACTTTTAACTAACATGAGAGCAGCAGCTTCTTTGCAGAAAAAATATTTCCACTTATGAGAATGTGGTGTTCTTTCTAAGGAAGTGAACATCATGTTCAAGGTGTCTATTTTCTTACAAAAAAGCATTTGGAGGTAGCTCTTTTCCCCATAGTGACAACATGTGAACTAGAATAACTTCATCAAAGCAAGACTTCTCTTGATCACCCGACCTCAAACTGCTCAGAGCAAGCCATTTAGCTTTTAAGAGGGAACTACTTTTTCAAATAGTTGAATTTGCTTGTGTTCTGAGATAAATGTATTGATTACATGAACTAGTAAACAGACTTATGTAAATATAATTGTAAATGTAATTCCCACACTGAAAAACTTACCAACTTGCTTTCTTTCTTGAGGAATTTTAGAAGTAAATAAAATAAAAATTCAAGATATAAGAAAATGAATACCTTAATTTAAGGAGAAGAAGAGTTGTTTTATTTCTGATTTTAAGAGTAATGGGTTAATTTTTAAAAAATCACTAGAATCCCACAACTCAGCGCTAAATGCTGTTAGCATTTTCATAATACCTTTTCAGACTGTCTTCTACATACATAAATCTTAAAAATAAATTTACATATATTAATCCATTTCATCCATCTGTCTATTGTGCCTCTATGGTACAGGATCATAACAAACACACTGTTTCATTATTGTTGTTTTTCCCTCTCAATCTGGATGTTTTCATGTCAGTAAGTATCAATATAAACTGACATTATTATTTTTCACTGCTAATAACCGCCCTTTTGCTTAACCATTCTCTTAGGAGTTTGGTTTGTTCCAATATTTTGTTACTATAAATATCAATAAAATGAACACTCATATATCTTTGTACCTATGTCTTTGAACACTTGCCTGATTATTTCTTTATGACTATTCCTTGCTGAGTTTCTTGCTGAGTTAGAGAATACATTTTGATAACTGTTACCCAAAAAGATTGTTATACATTAAACATTCATAAAAAGTGTCTGAGAGTGTTTGTTTCCCAACTTTCTTGTTATTTTAATTCACAGTTTAAAATTTAACAGAAGAACTAATTAGCACCTTGTTATCTTAAAATATTTTAGTTGCAGCATTTTAAATTTAATAGATGGATCCCATAAAAATGGTGTCATAGATGTTCAAATTTATAATCCTGTTTTCATTTAAATAATTGGAATATAGTTCTTAACAGTACTTAATTATTACTTTTTAGATAATAGCCACCAATTTTTTTAAGTTATTCTAGGGAGAACTTAGAAGAAATTTCATTAGTTTTTCTTTATAAGAAGGAACTATTCTTTTCAAGTTGGTTTTAATTGTAAAGAATGATTTTTGTGTACTTCAAAAGAAAACTTCTACTTGGAAAAAAATAAAAAGATCCAGTAGCCCTGTAGTTTATGGACCTAATAAGACACTAATAAGAAATGTCCTGAAGATCTCAGTTCTCAGTTGAGCCTTGAACTATAATTTTCTTACATGTGAAAAAAAAAAAAAAAGACTACAAGAACCATGTCTTTTTGTTTGTGTGCATGTTTCTAAGATCACAATTTATTAAAGTTTTAGAACATATCAACCATGACATGCTTATAATTTATATTAGAACAAGTGGGTTTTTGGTCTATAATTCATAATTTGAAGACATTTTTCCATTGGAGTAATCGTATTTTCAAACTGCTCTTCTGTCACTGCTTAAAACTTTTCATCTTATGGTTCAATATCCTTATTTGTTCACAGCACTTACAGTAAAGAGGGTTTAAACTCTTCAGATGTCGCTACACAGTTTGAGTAACAAGAGTGGAGAGCACAGGTCAGGACTAGTGCTGGTGGTGGTAGATGACCACATTCACTGCGTCTAGAAATCCATGGCAGCACGTGGGGCTATTGCTATTTTCTTAGTGGGATTCTCTCCAGAGTCAACAAAAGGCAAGCACTAGCCTTATTTAGAGAACAAAAACAGAAGCTTAAAGATGAATTTTAGTTCAGTCCAGTCGCTCAGTCGTGTCTTACTCTTTGTGACCCCATGGACTGCAGCACGCCAGGCTTCCCTGTCCATCACCAACTCCCGGGGCTTAATCAAACTCACGTCCATCGAGTCAGTGATACCAAACTAAAGATAAATTTAGTTTACCCAAATTCAGACAGCTGGTACCCATCTTGACCCAAGATCCCAATTATGACAGGATACGTGAAAACAAAACAAGCACACCTGCTGCTTCGCCGGAGCCTGGTTTGCTTTTCTTTTTTGCTTCTGGGAGAGGCTGGAACGGCCTTTGTCCCACAGGCTCGTCGCCTTGAATGGCTGTGAGGTCGTGCATGCTGAAACTTCGCAAACGTTCGGTTATTGCTCCTTGGCTCTGTTTAACAGAGAAGCGATAGATCCAAGAAAAAAGGTGCATTTTAAAATACTTAATATGTTTGCATTTTAACTTTTCCCCAACATTTTATCATGAAGCTGATTCATTTCATAATGAAACTTTCAGAGAAGTTGAAAGACCTCTACAGTGGATACCCATATGTCATTGATATTTTGCTGGATCTGGTTTATCACTAATTTACCATCTATCCAACCATCAATCAATTTTTAATGCATTTCAAAGCAAGTTGTAGACATCAGTACATTTCACTCCCAAACAGTTCTGCTTTAAATTTAACTTGAAAATGTAAAAAAATAAATAAAGTATCATGAGCTTATCCTGACTATAAACATCATCCATAATATTGCTCTCTCCTAGAACTAGCACTTTGAGGCTTATATTTATGATTCATAAGAACTTTTTTTAAAGTAAAAGAGATGCTGTTTCAAAGCTAAGTCAAGTTAGGAATGGTAATGGCTTTACCTAGAACATCACACAAAAAAATTTAAGAGCCAAAGAATCTTGAGTATGAAACGATATTCAGTTAATGAATTCACCATCTGGCAAAGCATATCTACTACTACAAAATTTGACTTAAAGCCTTAACAATATGGCACTTAACACTAGGCACAAGTGGGTATTTAAAGTTAACTAAAATTGAGAGAAAGAAGAAATTCAGCTCCTTGATTGCACGAGCTACGCTTCAAATGCTCACTAGCCTAGTGACAGTGCAGGTAGAGAGTATCTCCATCGCTGCAGGATGCTCAATGCTTTTCATCATTGCACAGCTTTGAAAGGAACATTTCTGAACTTTTCAGACGTAACTACATTTCCTCCCAAAGTATAACGCTTTGTAAAGAGAAAAAAATAATTTCTAAATTTACCCACTTTGAAAATTTGCATAGCATACAGATGACTCATTTCTTATTTATAGATGGATTAAAAATATTCTTCTAAAGATTTTTTTTACACTTATTATTTCTTCTTCCCACACATATGAATTTATGATTGCCTCTACTTATAATGGTACTGTAGAAACCCATCCATAATGGTTCATCTTTAAATTTCAAAGCCTAAGGCATTACAAACATCGCAATGTTACTGCTAATGTGTATTTTACATTGAAGAAAAATGTCTTGATTCATGAGTCTTAGATTAGCTCTCTTAGTGATATCCTATTATGTCACACCCGAACACCATTTTCATACCCCACTTAAGCTTTGTAATTTCTACCATAGTCTTTGAATTATGAAAAAGCATAATTAAAGGGTCTAGTGAAAAGTGAAAGTGTTAGTCGCTCAGTCGTGTCTGACTCTTTGCGAGCATAGACTGCAGCCTGCCAGGCTCCTCTGTCCATGGGATTCATCAGGCAAGAATACTGGAGTGGGCTGCCATTGCTTTCTCCAGGGGATCTTCCTGACCCAGGGATTGAGCCAGGGTCTCCTGATTGCAGGTGGACTCTTTACTGTCTGAGCCACCAAAAGGATCTATATTCTCAATAA
Source organism: Cephalophus harveyi (assembly GCA_006410635.1). Taxonomy (NCBI): domain Eukaryota; kingdom Metazoa; phylum Chordata; class Mammalia; order Artiodactyla; family Bovidae; genus Cephalophus; species Cephalophus harveyi. The sequence continues at coordinate 401,558 of SJYT01075238.1, forward strand.
AAGTAGTTGGATTCCACATATCTTTAAACATTCTTGACAAGGTTTAATTTATGATACTCTCTTTTTATCAGACATCACTTATTTATTAAATAGAGGATGACAAAAGACTTCAGACACACACTGAAAGGAAGTGACCAGTGCTCATCTGAAACACATGCCTTGTTTTAGCAGAACTGTCATTTTCTCTGTTCCAATCATTGTAGTTCTGTGTCCTCTCAGCAATTCTTGACTTTTTTGCCATTGCCAAACAGATGGTAATACGCATCCATAACATCCTATATTCTTAACCCCCAAACCCTCCCACTCAAGAAAGTACATCTCAGCATGCAAATAAGTCAAAGTGCTGTTGAATCAGTCTAGTTTTACATCATCCACAGACTTCAGTATCTTTAATGATTATCTTCAACTAATTACTTAGGGTGTATCTCACTAATGAACTTACAATAATGTTAGTTCTGCGGCTGTGCTTTATATATTTTGCCTTCAGAGTAAGATTTTAAGAAAATAGAAGAGAGGGACAAATCTTAGGCTTCTTCTGTTCTCTGAGTATACCTGGTACAGGGCTGATACTGAATATGTAATAAGTAAACTATTCTTTTTAAGCTTTTTTTTTTTTTTTTCATTATTCATGACTGCTACAGAGTTCTCTATAGATAGCAGCATGTTTGAATGTAAACACTAGAGTTTATATAGAGAGGTTCAGTACCAAACCACAAGTATGGTCATGGGTATCTATAGGGGTAGATTACACCATTCACTAGGATGTTGCTTCAGGGTTACACGAAAGGTGGGCCAGGACCAACACCAAGATGTGTGTGATCTATATACAGTCAGGATTTTAATGCAGCTCTTGAGTAATCAGCCCTCTGCTGCTGCTGCTGCTGCTGCTAAGTCGCTTCAGTCGTGTCTGACTCTGTGCGACCCCACAGACGGCAGCCCATTGGGCTCCCCCATCCCTGGGATTCTCCAGGCAAGAACACTGGAGTAGGTTGCCATTTCCTTCTTCAATGCATGAAAGTGAAAAGTGAAAGTGAAGTCGCTCAGTCGTGTCTGACTCAGAGACCCCATGGACTGCAGCCTACCAGGCTCCTCCATCCATGGGAGTTTCCAGGCAAGAAGACTGGAGTGGGGTGCCATTGCCTTCTCCAAATCAGCCCTCTAGCTCTGGTATTATCAATCCTCAAAAAAAAAGGCCAGCTACCATATAGGGAAAAGCAAAAAGAGGCTGTGTACCTTCCTTGAGGACTCACAGCACTTCAACAGCCATTATCACTTTGAAAAATCATTTCAAATCATTTCTTTTCACTGTATGTTTTCTAATGACCCCAGAATAGAAATAACATGGGGAAACTATTATACAACTGTGAACTTCAAAAATACTACATAAATTATAAGTATCCAATGTGACCACTTTAAAGGAGAGATGTCACTATAAAATAACTGCATTTAAAGGCAGAGCTATTCCCTCTAATATATTCTGCACAAAAAGTCCATTAATAAGGGAATTATATTTGCAATAAAATGTTAGGAGAAAATGCCTTCCCTCCACCTCAGAATTCTAAATCATGCAAAATATGGGTGCAAGTGTGCAGTATGGTTATAGTTAGACAGGGATAAATATTAAAAAAAATTAAGACAGTCTAATGTTTAGGCAGATGAGTGATTTCTATTTTTTTCAAAAATTTCTTTATATTACAAAATTAGTCATAGATGGTATAGTGAATTTTTTTTTTAATTGGAGGATAACTGCTTTACAGTGTATTGATTTCTGCTGTACAACAATGTGAATCAGCTATAAGTATACATATATCCCCTCCATCTTGAACCTCCCTTCTACCACCCCGCCATCCCAGAAGTCATCACAGAGGGTATAATGAAGTTTTAAGAATTTCTGACCTATTCTTCATCATCTTTCCAGTATCTAAATCCCTTACTCCCATCATTAAAAGAAAATCTGTTTCTACATTTTGAGGGCACAAGCAGGAAATTATAGCCACTTACCAAAAACAATACTAAAAGGTATTTATATTTTGTTTAAATTAATAATGCTTGATTTATTTTCTTGCATTTGGTTTATACACTATTAAGTTAAAAAGTATAAGAAAAATGAAGACAGGTTCTAGTCTGTGGAGGAAAATATGTGTGGAAACAGCAGTCTTAGTAAGTTGGAAGGGAGTTACTAACCACAAGGTAATTCTATATCCTGCATTTAAATCCTATTCTCTACAGAATTGTATATAAACAGTGTATGTTAAATTTAGTCCTAAAAATCAAAGAGAAAATAACATAAAGGTTATGATGAGAAAACAAAAGTCAAAGTAATTAAAAAGTATTCTGTAGAACATTTTACATCATTAGACGAAGTGTTCCTGTCTTCAGGGAGCTTAGAGGTCTCAGGGTTTGAATTTAGACGAGCCCAGAACATCTATTTAAGAAACTAAGAACGTGGTAAGGTTGGCTGGGTGGGAGGGCTGGGTTCAAGCTCTGCAAAGAATGCTTTAGCCCAGAAGCAGCTTCCCCAGCTGGCCCCACACAGAAGCTCACTGATACCTGAAAATTTGCATGTCTACTCAAGTATCCAAGCCTGTGGATGGCATCTGTAAAAACGGACCATGATGTATGACTCATTCTAACCTCTTTATACCCAACCATTCTGCTTTGTTTAAATATTTTGTTTCCTGGTTAAACATTATATTAAAATTACTATGTTGTTGTTTAGCCATTCAGTTGTGTCAATGGACTTTTGCAACCCTATGGACTATAGCCTGCTGGGCCCCTCTGTCCATGGGATTTCCCAAGCAAGTATACTAGAGTAGGTTGCCATTTCCTACTCCAGGGGATCTTCCTGACCCAGGGATTGAACCTGCATCCCCAGTACTGCAGGTGGATTCTTTACCGCTAAGCCACCAGGGAAGCCTCATGGAGGAATTTACTGTGCTTATCATCACATTTGTATAAAATCTTCAACCTATCCTCAGAATTTTTAAATTAAGAATTAAAAAATATAATCAGCAATGCTTTGTAATCTTACAAGCATCCCAGCCATTCTTAATGGAATAATTTTCAGGACACTGTTCAATAATGAGTAGTCATTAAGCTCTATTTCTTATTGATCCTTGACATACTACCTTATAACTGAGAATAAGGATAGTCTGCAGTTTTTAGGGAAATGCCTTGTCCTTATAGATATTTAACACAATCTGATCAAGCCAAGAATGGACTGCATTTGCATTAAGTGAGTACTATATTTTCATGGTTTTAAGATTAAAGCAATATATATTTATTGAAGAATGTTTGTAACAGAGAAAAATGTAAAAGAGAAAGATGATCTATAACCCATCACCCAAATTACCTGTACATATTTACATATCCTTTAAGCCTTTTCGGGCTTCCCTGGTGGCTCAGAGGTTAAAGCATCTGCCTCTGATGCGGGAGACCTGGGTTCGATCCCTGGGTCGGGAAGATCCCCTGGAGAAGGAAATGGCAATCCACTCCAGTATTCTTGCCTGGAGAATCCCATGGGCGGAGAAGCCTAGGAGGTTACAGTCCACGGGGTCGCAAAGAGTCGGACACGACTGAGCGACTTCACCTCACCTCACCTCACCTTAAGCCTTTTCTGACTTACCATACTTTCACAGCAGAGTTTCTCGACCTCAGCATTGGTGTGATTTTGGTCTAGATAATTTTTGTGTGTGTTGGGAAGCCATTCTGTAAGCAGCATACTTGTCCTCTCCCTAAAATGCCAGTAGCAGCACCTCTGCCTCAGTTGGGACAACCCAAAATCTCTCCAGACATTACCAAAATTGCCCCCAGTTGAGAACCATCATTTTTGAGTAGGAGTTTTAGAAGTCAGTTTTTACCCCTTCATTTTACATGTAAGAACATGGATACTTGGAGAGATCAGTGCAGATGACTGCCCTAAATCTCATGGCTAATTAGTGACAGAATCAGGGCTAAAAAATGCTGACAACTCAACTGCTACAGAATTCAACTTTCATTATAACATTGTGCTTGCCTAGATTGCAGAGAAAAAAAAAATATGATCTTTCTTCTCCACTGTCTGAAGAAGGGCTCTCTTTTTTATACAGATGATACTAAGCAGCTGAATCTTCTCAAATTCTTTCACAAACAGAAAGCCATTAAAACAGACAGCAAGATGTCAGGATTTCTGACCTAACCGTCATTATTTACAGTCAATAGTATTTCAGAAATTTTAACTGTAAGGCTTTCATTTCTGTGATAATTGATTTCTTTAAAAAATAATATCTGCTAAAGAATTCACCAAGAAAAGGCTGCTAGAGAAAATCGTAAGAGGTGCTTAATATGACTAACAGTTCTCTTCTTCATCTGTCCTTCATTCAGCAGGAGCGTTGCTCGTCTGTACAAAAGCCGCCGGCATTTCTCGTGTGAAAGCTATGGGACATTGAACATCCTCAGCAAAATCCTTGAAGCTCCTTCATATGTTTGTGCTTTGCTCAGCCAAAATAAACTTGTACACTGACCTTGCGAACAGATGCCAGGTAATGAGGTCACAGAACTGAGTAACATTTTCAGAAAATTGCTTTACGGTGTAATAAATGTTCTGATTAGATTCCTAGTTTCATCTTTAACATGCTCAGGTGGTTCAACTTGGGAAACCTAGCCAGGGGTATTGCCAGTCTTTAAAGGTCACACTGAGAGTTCAGTATTTTTAGTCTGAAAGATATTTTTAACAAACCATATATTGTAAAAAAAAAAAAAAAAAAGTTTAATAATTCTCAAGTCTTACTATTAGCTTTCCTGCAGTTTCTCCTTAAACTTGACCTATTTCCTATTTCGGTTTCAATTTATTCTTCAGCAGGAAATGTCTGGTTCAGTGAATCTTCCATCACAGTCAGTGCCTTTCCTTGACATCTCTAGAGATGAAACTAATTTCCCCTACCTTAAAGCAGGCACAGTAAAACTTGAGGCAAATAGTGTTAACATTATGTTGTGTTCAGCATACTTAATGACCATTTCTAATGAATAAAATCCAGTATGGTTGATGCCAACATTCCTCTGCTCATCGGGAGAATGAGGAGGGTTGCCTCATCATATCAAGTTCACAGTACACAGTGAACTCGATAACAAAGGATCACAAGATCACAAGCAAAAAAAGAGAGTTCCAAAGTGAATTCAAGTTACAGTGGGTTTGTTTTGCAGTGGTAACTTAGATAATTTTTATGCTGTTTCCTGCCTTTGAAGTGGGAAGGTGGTTTTAATTTGTTAAATGTATAAATAAAGACAAGCAGTAGATCACAAAGAAGCTAGAGAAATATAGGTATGGGATCACTTTTATAGTCTTTCTACAAAAAGTTGTTTCAGTAAGATAATGCTTATTTTACTTTTTATTTACTTTTTTTGTCTGCATCCTGAGGCTTTGGGATCTTAGGTCCCTGACCAGGGATTGAACTCTGGCCCTTGCAGTGAAAGCACGAAATCCTCACCACTGGACCACCAGGGAATTACTAGGTAATGCTTTTTTTTAATAGTGGAGGGCAAGAGGTAGGCTCTAAGCAACCAAATATGAGATAAAATTTTCAGTTAGTGGATACAGATATTCAGCTTGACAGTAGGGGCCTGAAAGGGTGGGGACTGTATCTGTTTTGTTCATTGCTGCATCCCAAGCACCGACCATACAGTAGGCATTAAATACAAACCTAGATGGTCAATACATTAAGTATCTGTTAAATAAACATATAGGATGTTAAATACCAATGGCAGCAAAGTATGTATAAAATAAAAATAAATGAAGGAATGAGGAGAGATAATCCGGTTGGGGTTTCTGGTTCCTCATGTAGAGGGTGGAAGTAGTAAGTCAAAATAAAATAAATATCCCACAAAACAGTTATGAGTCTCACAGAGTAGGTAGGATTATAAGCCATATTTAAGTGTTGAAGTGAAGAGGGCAAATGAGATTTGTGTGCGTCTGTGTTTCCTAAAAACAGTGCTCTAAAATGTCTAAAAACTAAATTTCAACATCAAAAATTGTTTAGGAATAAAAGCAACATTCAACTTGACTCTGTGGCGAAAAACTAAAAACTAAATTTCAACATCAAAAATTGTTTAGATATTCCTAATGATGTTGAAATTTAGTTTTTCGCCACAGAGTCAAGTTGAATGTTGCTTTTAAGTATGGAAAATTCAGAAAGCATCTTCTTGGAGGTGTAAATAAATAACATGTACTTGATTTGTGATGCTAAATAATGCTAAATTTTATAACAAAGAAAGCAAGAAACCTTTGGTCCCCTCTCTCCATCCCCCTGCAGGCAACCGCTTTAAAACCTCTACTTTCTTACACAGCAGACCAGGACTTGAGTTCTGCTCTGCCTCATTTTCTCCTCCCTGCCATCCTCCCAAAGCAGAAGTTAAGTAAAAGGCTGACGGTTATTTGGAAAGTCACACTCAGAACTTTCTGAAGCTGAAACCTATTTTCTTTCCACATACTACACACCAAAACCAATAATGCCATGGGATTTAAAATCAACCACACTAATTACTACATGCAAAGAAATCCAAAAGCCATAATGTGAATTTTCACGTAAGGCATTCCTTTGATAATTTGGCTTGCAAAGCACAACACATGACATTAGTAATTGGCTAAGTAAAATCTTAAGTTTTAAGAACAGAAATTTTTCATGCCTTATTTTGAATAATCAGTTACCTCAAATTGGTTGAAGTATGGGTGCAGAAGTAAGCCAGAAATCCTACCAAGATATTGCCATGGAGGGAGAGAGGGAAAAAAAACAGCAAAGACAGAGAAAGAAAGAATGGTCATCTTTACTAAAGGTTATTTACGCAAAACTATTTTAAGTAGGAAGATTACGACAAAATGACATTTTCCCAGTATGTTTTATTTACTATCTCTCATTCTGTCATCAATTAAGAGTTCAAAATATCCAACAATTATAGAAGATGTGTTAAAATATATTTAAAATAGTCTACTTGTTGTTTTCTAATATTACAAAAATAAACAGAAGGTAAATTTGTGCCAAAATTTATAATGACCTGAAATAAAAAGCCACCCTACTTTGTTCACTGGCAATGTGACACTGGATTTAAAAAAAAAGGTAAATAAAAAATTACCTTCACTGCTGCAGTGACGGCAGCAGTAGCTGCTAAATTTAAACCTTGCCGCCCAAAGTTTACCATAGTTTCATAACCTCGTTCTTTTGCTTGGACAATATAATCATCAATTTCCTGGAAAAAAAAAATCAAGTTCGTAGATATTAAAAAAGAATGTCAAGAAGCTGAAAACTAGGACTTTCCCCCCTAATATAATAGTCACTCATTTTATAGTATGCAACATGTGATAATGAAACACATTTCTAACAAATGATTTGTGGAAATAATTTATACATCTTACCCTTTCCTTTGAAGAAAGAAGTGGATGAAGGAATTTTCTGTATATTAAACTTGCTCCTCTGGTATAAGGAGAGAGTAGCCAAATGACAAAAGCAATCTTAAGCTCATAGTAGAGGGGGAACCTGACAAGAAAATATTTGAAAAAGATGCTGGTGAAAATAAACTATAGACAATGAGGAAATCACACACAAAATTTTTTTCTAAAGTTCAGTCACTGTGTTGTGCACAGGTAAGAAGTTGTGATAAGGAAAACAACTATGTTTGAACTGACAAATTAATCTCACTAATTATATAGATCAGAGCAGCCTGTCCCCTTGCAGCGATCACAACTTCTAGTTCAAAGTTGTTCCATTCATGTACATTAAAACAAAAAAGACTGTTTACTTTTTGGCTGTACCTCCACAGATGTTGGATCTTAGACCAGGGATCAAACCTGCACCCCTTGCATTGGAAGGGAGAGTCTTAACCACTGGACTGCCAAGGAAGTTCCAAGATTGCTCTCTATAGGCAAAGACAGACAAGCTGCCAAGCTAACTGGAGCAGTTCAGAGAGGTCATTCAGTTCAGGTTCAGTTCAGTTCAGTCGCTCAGTCGTGTCCGACTCTGCGACCCTAGGGACTGCAGCACGCCCAGCCTCCCTGTCCATCACCAACTCCCAGAGTTCACTCAAGCTGATGCCCATTGAGTTGGTGATGCCATCCAACCATCTCATCCTCTGTCATCCCCTTCTCCTCCTGCCTTCAATCTTTCCCAGCATCAGGGTCTTTTCAAATGAGTCAGTTCTTCGCATCAGGTGGCCAAAGTATTGGGGAGTTTCAGCCTCAGCATCAGCCCTTCCAATGAACACCCAGGACTGATATCCTTTAGGATGGACTGGTTGGATCTCCTTGCACTCCAAGGAACTCTCAAGAGTCTTCTCCAACACCACAGTTCAAAAGCATCAATTCTTCTATGCTCAGCTTTTTTTATAGTCCAACTCTCACATCCATACATGACCACTGGAAAAACCATAGCCTTGACTAGATGGACCTTTGTTGGCAGAGGTCATTAAAAGCATCTAACCAGGACAGTAAGGGGTACCCACCCTGTCTGCAGAGCCTAGCTGCCATGGCATTAGCAGGACATACCTCCCAAGCATTAGGTGTGGTTTTAAGCATTTATAAGCTCCAAGTGTGCAATGTTACCCCATATGCACATATCCTTCTCTTAGAGCTCCCAGAAAACATCCCCTCCAATTTCATTTGGCCAGAATTGCAGCACTTGACAGACAAATTGTTTACTTGAAAGGAGAATGGAATTGCCATTGTGGTAACCTGGAAATTAGGGTTATATACCCGTGCCCCTCCCCACGTGGGTTTTTCAGCATCTTCTCCCATAGGCTGACTACTTCCTCAAGCAAGGACCGTGGGTTTAGTCATGTGACCTGCTCTGGGCAACAGAATGTGAGTGCAACATATGTTAAATGCAAAGAAAAGCGTTAAATGCAAAGAAAAGCGTTAAATGCAAAGAAAAGCTTTAAATGTCCTTTGACTCCCTCACTTCAACACCCCCCAACCTCTTGCTTTCAAATTCTGCTTTCTGTCGTGAGAATATCTGCTTCTTCAGGCTTGGTCCATGAACAAGAAGACACTTAAAACTGAGCTGAGCTCAGCAAGGCTGGCAGCTGACCATTTGTCTTCATGTACCTTGAGCAAGAAATGAATGTTTGTTTTTTAATCCATTGTGCTTTTAGGGTACTTTGTTGCCATAGCAAAAGTTAAGTAAAACAGCACAAGGGAACAAGCATCCTGTGGTCTATGCACTACTAAGAGACATGATAAAAAATCTGGGCTCTTCTGATGAGACAGGTGAGCAGGGGGCAGTGAGGACCGACTACTGTATAGATGATGAAGGGTTTCTGCACAGTGCAGTTGCAGAGGAGTCTCTGGACTTTCCTTGCTCATGACAAGTTTTTTCTACCTTGTTTACTTTTTAATAGTGTATATATATACATTTGCAACCAGAAAAAAAGAGATGCATTTAAATAGAGAACATGGACACTTAAAGAAACCTAGCATGGTTTAGAATCTGTTCTGCCACTTAAAAACAAACAAACAAACAAACAAACAACCCTTCCCAAACCCCTTTACCAAAACATAACAGATAAATGAACTGTGGGACAGAAGGAGGAAGAGAAAGATGGATGCAGATACAGAGAAGTTGATACATAAGGGCTGGTTGTGAAGAACGTTTAAGTCTCATGACTTCTATTTTTTCTGAGCCATCCAATGTGACCTAGTGTGTTATGAGAGTATGACGAGACTTACAAAGTCAGAGAGACAGTTAAAGCAGAGAACAGTAAAGATCTGAAACAGACACAGGAGGGAATAGAAGTAGCCAGTGACCAAAAAGCAAGTAAAAGGAATGGTGACTTTCAAATTGATACCTATATGAGCAACTGATTGATTTCTTTTCAGCTCAGTTGGTAGCCTGGGTAAAGAAGAAAAGAGGAGTGTGGTTGGGCTGATTTAAGTTGGGGGTTTGTGCAGTAAGGGTGGTTGAAGATAGTGGCGAGGTAGTAAAAGTTTAGAGTTTGAAAAAATGACTTCTCCAAGTGATGGCAAGGTATGGTTGGAAATACACTACTGAAATATAGCACAAGGAGATTCAGGTTGTTCCACTAAGTATGGCTTCTCAGTAAAATGTTCGATCCTTGAGGATAGAAACATGTTTCAATTCTGCCTCGTGCTGTTTGGAACAGGGCAGCCAAGGAGCTGGTGCTGGGAGTGGATGGTGGCCGTGTGGACTTGATGTCATCCAGTTTGAATGTCTGCGGATGAGAATTTTTAAGGGTGGGAGGGAAGTGCTAAAACCAGAAGCTGTGGGCTTCAAAAGGGGAGTTTGCTCAGGAAATATTAAAAAAGAAAAAATAGTGTGAAGGCATCAGAGTGTGAAAAAAAGATAATGACAACCAAGTTTTCTCTGTTCCGAGATCCTGGGACGTGTGTGGGAGAAGGGCGGGAGGAAGCGGCATGTGGGCAGGAGGATGAACTGCCTTTACCTGGGGGATTCCGTAAGGAAGGTAATGTCCTTGTGGGGAAACCAGGTGAAGGAAATGATACAGTGGCTAATTAGGTAGACTGAGGAAATTTAGTTAGGGATGGACTTCGTTGGTGGTCCAGTGGTTAAGAATCCTCCTTGCACTGCAGGGGACATGAGTTTGATCCCTGTTTGGGGAACTAAGATACTAAGATCCCACATGCCACAGAGCAACTAAGCCCACGTGTCACCAGGAAAGATCCCCCGCGATGCAACAAAGATCTCACATGCTGCAACTAAGACATGATATAGCAAAATAAATAAATAAAAAATATTAAAAAAAAATCTTCATTTACAGCAAGAGCAGGATAAGAACGGAGGACACCAGATAAGAGTCGACATTATGGATATTTCTCAATGTTAGAACTTACCAAGCGACTGTTTGATCTGCTACTGTTTCAATTACAGTATACAGGGCAAAGACAATCCAGTACATCATCCATCGAACCTGCAAATAATAAAGATACTTATGAAATAATAGACCAACATTATTTGGGACTCTGAAGAGTCGTATATATCATACATCGTATGTTGGATTAAATGAAGAAGGCAATGGCTTAATTCTCAACGCGATTCTCTCAGGCGATGGTTTTATGTCTGACTTCCTCACGTCACCACATCTGTTGTCCTGGGATACAAGAATTGAAGGATAACAAACCTCTAGGCTTAACACAGTATAATGTAGGAACCTAAATGAAAAAATAGGACATATTTTTCTTAACTGGAGGAAAATACTTTAAAAGATCTTATTACATGCTTCTTTATGAAGACTATTAACTGTTTAATTATTATAGAAACCCTATAGTATGATATGACCACATTTAATCTTTATTAGTCTTTTAAATCTTGCATTCCTTATTTCTCAATATATCAGTCTTTAGAAACCAAAGACTGATCTTGGATTTGCTACATCCACAATGCTAGTCACCCACTTTGAAAGTCTAAGGTTAGTATCTTCTTCCTCCTTCCCTAAATGTAAGCCTCTAATCTTTTACATATCCTTTTCCTTCTTCTACTCTAATACTGTAAGAGTCAATGCAATAAACCAAATATTTGTGTTCCCTCAAAATTCGTATTTTGAAATCCTAACTCCAAATGTGGGAGGTTATAGATCATGAGTCCTCACGAATGTGATTGGTGACACAGCAAAAAGATGGCCATCTATCAGCCAGGAAGAGGGCCCTCATCAAACGTAGAATCTACCCGCATTTTGATCTTAGAAGTCTTAGCCTCCTGAACGGTGAGAATAAATTTCTGTTGTTTATAAACTAGTCTGTCTATGTTATAGCACTCTGGAAGGACTAAGAGAGTAATTCAGGATATTTTTACCTCTTGTCTGGACTAGAGCATCCTATAAGGTCCCTGAGACTCTGTGTCTCTGTAGCAATCCTTCTCACAGAATGGTGCCATATTCATTTTTTCTTGAACTCATTCTCACAAATTTATACCTTTCCACCTCCCTAAGCACACAGACTCTTTTATCACTCACATAGGTTGGATCTTGGTTAATGGTTAAAATCTCTGCTTTCTCAATAATATAATTACAGCTAACACAAAAAATCATGCTGACTATAGACCAGAGACTGTGCTAAGAGCATCACAGATATTAATTCACTTATCCCCCACAATAGCATTATGAAATAGACTACATAAGTATATAATTATAAGGAACTGGTAGCACAGACAGGTATTCAAGTTCATTTAGCCAGAATTTGAATCCAGGCTGCCTGACTCTCAAATTGGTGCTATTATCCAATTTTATCATGTACACAAAGGAATATGAGGAACTGCTGAACATGAGGTCCAAGAATAACCACTACTTCCCTATTCTCATCACAATAAGAGGACAAAAAAAAAATTAGGTCTCTATAATTAGTTCAAAAATTGACCTATTTAGTTTTAATGCAGATGCTTCTTTGGGTATTTTATAAATATGAAACTATAATTCAGGTAGCTTTAACAGTTTTCTGTTTGGAAAAATCAATTAATAACAGCCATGAATAACTTTTGAAAGAATGTATTGTGACATATGAAGAGTAATTTACCTTGTGTGTGTGTGTGTATGTACTGTTGCTCAGTCGTGTCTGACTCGTGACCCCACAGATTATAGCCCGCCAGGCTCCTCTGTTCATGGGATTTCCCAGACAAGAATATTGGAGTGGGTTCCCATTTCCGTCTTTAGGGGATTTTCCCAACCCAGAGATTGAACCCGTGTCTCCTGTGTCTCCTGTACTGCAGGCAGATACTTTACCATTGAGCCACCTGGGAAGCCCAATTTACTTCACTTAAGAGCTTAAAAAACTGCCCGAAGCAAGTAGCACATTGCTGCTGCTGCTAAGTCGCTTCAGTTGTGTCTGACTCTGCGAGACCCCAGAGACAGCAGTCCACCAGGCTCCCCCGTCCCTGGGATTCTCCAGGCAAAAACACTGGAGTGGGTTGCCATTTCCTTCTCCAATGCATGAAAGTGAAAAGTGAAAGTGAAGTTGCTCAGTCGTGTTCGACTGCAGCCTACCAGGCTCAGGCGTCCATGGGATTTTTCCAGGCTAAAGTACTGGAGTGGAGTGCCATTTCCTTCCCCAAAATGTACATTATCTACAATGAAACCGATTTACGATTATCATCTCAAATTTTAAAAAAGTTAGACTAAATATTCTCTTCAGTTTTTCACTTTTCAGGAGTTACTTTACTCCCTCACTGCCGCCAATTCCAAGCTTTTTGTCCCAGTATGGAGATTTTTTTCCAGGGTTAAAATCCTATGTGTTTTCTCTTGCTGCCCCCTTCTTTTAAAAGCAAAGTGAGGCTCTCACACAAATTCACTCATTTAGCCTTTCCAAATCAAACATTAATTTAGTACTTTTGCCTTTCAATTGTATTCACAAGGTTATCCTCTAAAAAAGAAATGAAAGGGAAAAGCCTGGAAACAAAACAATGCACTTTTAAAGGCTAGAAGGGACCTGGAGGTGATCAAGTTTTTTTGAAGCCTTTATTGAAAACAACTGTAAAACAATTACAAAAAAACACACACCCTGCTCTTGTTGGTCCTTCCATTCTACTCACTGTAGGACTCTTGAGGAGACTCTAAGAAATCCCAGTGCTCCATGGGGCAGAGTTCAAAAATAAATAACACGGCAAACTCCTCTCCTTTTACTGAGGGCCAAAATAAGTAAGTTGTGCAAGAGGCTGAGCTGGGAAATGGGCACAGGGCCATAGTCTACAATGAAGCCTGAAAAAGGCAGATTTTCAAACAAGACGTTGCTGTCAGATCAATCATTTCACTTCTCTCTCTCTCCCTCTTGTACTCAGCACAAGGATTTCAGTGTAAACCTTACCACCTTCTTTCCTGGGAAAGTGGAAGCTTAAGTTAACTGGTCTCTCTCATAGGAAGTTTAGGAAACTTTTAGAAAAATAAATGATTAAGTGAATGCTTGTTATTTTTTCATTATTTTTTATTTTCATCATTTTACTGTTTCACAACCCTCATTATGGCTGTGATCTTCCAAATGGATAAGAACAAAAAACCACACTCTACAAATAGTCATAATTTACCCAATAGAGTTGAATAGTATGGGTAGTTAATGTTTGGTGATACTCTCTGAAATACTAGTTCTCAAATAGACTTGAGCTGCTAGAGTCCCATACATTTCAAAAGCACTTTGACTTCAGTAAAGTCAAGTACTTACCTAGTTTTCAAATTCATTTTGCTTATTTTTATTTGTTAATTTTTGGCTGCGCCGGGTATTAGTTGTGCCATGTGATCTCTTAGTTGCAGCATGTGGGATCTAGTTCCTTGGCCAGGGATTGAACCTGTGCCCCTTGCATTGACAGCACAGAGTCTTAGCCACTGGATCATCGGAGAAGTTCCTCAAATTCATTTTTAAAACCCACCAAATATATAAGTGCTTTCACATATATGTTTATCTCTAAAAAAAAAGACTATATTTATTTAGGTTGTGAGAATATTAAATAATGCCAAAAATTTAAAAAGGAGAAAAGAAGAGAAAGAACGCTCTGTCTTTTTAGTTAAAAAACAACAAACTATACAATTAATAGTGTATTCCTGGTCATTTTCCTGTGGTATTGGCTCAATTTTATATAAGCAAAACTTCATAGTTCTAATTTATCTTTAACCAATATATTCTTTGACAATCTGCTCTCATAAATTTCTGTATTTTTTTTGTTTTCCTTATTAGAAATATGGACCTTAACAATAGTTGAATTGAGTTAATAATTAAATGAATGCAGTGAGTGTGTGTTATTCATGTGAGCAAGTATGAAGAAAGTTAACCTTGAGAAGATACTGCTTTCTTTTTCCTATTAATGGATTTGGTTGGGATTTTACACCAAATGATTACTCAGCAAACCTTTTATTAAAACTATACCTCAAGGCTGCTCAGCCTACTCTTTAAGGTCGAGCCCAAAGAAAATAACAGAATGAAGTCAAGGTCAAAAAGAAGGGAAGAAAGAAAAGAGCAATACACAAAATGATAATTAAAAATATGTTAAGGTAAAATATTCTTCAGATGGACAGAAAACAACAATAACAAAATGTAGTACTAAAACCAAAAAACTGGTAGGAAAACAATGCAAATTGATAATCTCATGATTGTATAAAAGCAAATCTAATAGAAATAAATGCTATTAAAATGTTATGCAAATAAAAGTCAGTAACTTAACAGGCAGCTGTAATATATCATAATCCACCTTTAAAGTTACAGGAAAAAAAATTTATGTTAAGAAAGTGGGAACAAATTCTATTTCTTTTCAGTTCAGAAACAATTGGTAAAATCAACAAATCAACGTTTAGATATCTTCATGAGAACAATGAATAAGAAAGCTACTCAAGAAATCCACAGACAAATGGTGGAGAAGGTGTGGCGAGAAGGGAACCCTCCTACACTGTTGGTGGGAATCTAAATTGGTACAGCCACTATGGAGAACAGTATGGAGGTTCCTTAAAAAACTAAAAATTGAGCTACCATATGACCCTGCAATCCCACTCCTGGCATATATCCAGAGAAAAATATGATCTGAAAGGATACATGCACCCCCGTGTTCACTGCTGCACTGCTTACAATAGCGAAGACACGGGAGCAACGGAAATGTCCACCGACAGAGGAATGGATAAAGAAGACGAGCTAGAGACACACTCAGCCATTACAAAGAATGGAACGATGCCATCTGCAGGAATGTGGAGGGCCCTAGAGTGTGTCACACTGGGTGAGTCAGCCAGAGAAGGAGAAATACCGTGTGACATCCCTTACATGTGGACTCTAGACAGAAATGATAGAAATGAACTTATTTATAATACAGAAGAGACTCACAGGCTTAGAAAAAGAACTTACGGTTGCCGGGGGTGTTGGGGAAGGGATAATTAGGGAGTTTGGGAAGGTCATGTACACATTGCTATATTCAAAATGGATAACCAACAAGGACATATTGTATAGAAAAAAAAAAAAGAAGAAAGCTTTTTCTTTACTCAACTCAAGCTTTACTCAACTTTTTCTTAAAAGTCTTTTTGACCCCAGGGAATTGAATTATCTAACAAGGTGGAGCTTATGAGCGCTAAGATGGATACACACACACACATATCCTACTTTTGGTTCATCTTTCAAATAAAACATAATTTAGATAATTCCTAAGGACTCAGGTGGGATCATCACATAGAATACTCATTGATACAGCTGTAATAAGCTCGAACTACTTCACATCATGGGACTAGAAACAGGAACATAACAGCTTCTGTTCTCAAGGATTTAACATTTTACTGGAGAGAAAAACAAGTAAATAACAGTGATAAACAAAATGTTCTGCTGTTTTTACTGCATTAGATGCCCTAGTTCCCAGTATGCGTCAAGAGCACAAGAGTTTGAGGAAAGCTTTTTAAAGGGACTATTTATACAGTTGTGGGCGAAGTTCAAGAAAACCAATAAAGAACAGTGTTTCACCATTGAGCTAGCGACAGCAGGAACTGGCATTACTTGCCTGGTGTGAAGAAGGGTGGACAGGGACAGGTTTACTGGAATCCAGACAGGGTAACCATCAGGGTATGGTCTCAGGGGGACACTCACAGCAACCCCTGGTGGCAGGGAGGAAGCTGGGAGAACCGTAATCTGACCTCACGCTCAGTCAGCCTTCTGATTTTCCGCAAGAGTCTCTCATGAGCCAAACCCAAAGAGAAGTCAGAAATGATGCAACCTGTATGGATCAGCCTCCTGGGCCCTAAGCAAGGCAAAGAAAGGTGGGACGTGGGGGAGAAACTCCACTGGAGGGGCAGGTGGTAGGTCCCAGCACTATGCAGCCTCTCAACTCTTGGAAATAAATCAGCAATCAGAATCATTCCTCGCCACTTCCACAGACACCTCACCAGTCCAGATGACGATCATCTCCTGTCCAGATTATTCTCCCAGTGTCCTAAGTGATCATTCTGCGTTTCTGGGTCTTTTTGCGTATATCACTCAGAGTGTCTCCTTAGAGAGCAGGTCATTGTGTTATTGTTCAGTCACTAAGTCATGTTCAACTCTTTGTGAACCCATGACCTGCAGCACACCAGGCTTCCCTGTCCTTTACCACCTCCTTGAGTTTGCTCACATTCATGTCCATTGAGTCGATGGTGCCATCCAACCATTTCATTCTCTGTCGCCCCCTTCTCCTGTCCTCAATCTTCCCCAGCTTCAGGGTCTTTTCTAGTGAGCTGGCTGGTCACATCAGGCAGCCAAAGTATTGGAACTTCAGCTTCAGCATCCATCCTTCCCATGAATATTCAGGACTGATTTCCTTGAGGATTGACTGACTTGATGTTCTTGTTGTCCAAGGGACTCTCAAGAGTCTTCTCCAACACCACAGTTCAAAAGCATCACTTCTTAGGCATTCAGCCTTCTTCATGGCCCGACTCTCACATCTGGACATGACTACTGGACTATGTGGTCATTCCTCTGCTGAAACTCCTCTGTTGGCCCCGATCAGAATTCTTACCTTGGCCTACCAGGCCCTGTGGTTCTGGCTCCAGCTGCCTCTCTGGCCTCATCTGCTCTGTCCCTCTTTCCCCTGTTCTGCTTCAGTCACATCAGGCCCTTTTACTATCCTTCCTGGATGCAGAAGTGTTTCTGCCTCAGGGCCTTAGTACTTGCTGTCTCATTGTCTGAAATGCTCTTCCCTCAGTTATCCATGTGGATAGCTTTCTCACTTCCCTCAGGTCTCTGCTCAAATATTTATGAGAGCCCTTTCTTCACTACCCTGTTTAAAATAACAATGTCCTTCTAACTCCCTTATCATGACTTATTTTTCTCTTTAGCACGTATCACAGACACATCTAACAAATACTAAAATGCTTTCCTTGCCTTTCCTTACTAAAATGTAAATTCCAAGAGGACAAAGCTTTTATTTTGTTCTGCTCAAGCCTCTGTATCTGCAGAGAAGGAGCTCAGTAAATATATGAATTGTTGAACGAATATGGAACCACACAGAGCTTAGCGTGCTCCTTTCTGTAAAGACTGCAGAAAGCTTAGACAAGAAGTAAAGACGTGACAATTGAATATAAAGGAGTCTTTTGAAGCCTGGTTGAAAAAGGAAAATGGGGGGGAATAAAAAATAGCATGAGGTTAAATGAAAGCATGCTTACAGCCTCAAGGACTGAACATTTTACTGGAGAGATAATGAGATTCAAATTATGAGGAAGCAGGAATACTTAACAGGAACGAGATCTTGTATGAGATAGATAAGAATAAGATGAGAAAGAAGAGTGAGATCAAGAAAGAAGCTGGGGTGCATCTTCCTCTGAGATAGAATCAAAAGGAGAGTGGCCATGATGGGAAGAGGCTGAAGTGGTTCTATAGGTGAGAACCTCTGTCTTTACTCTGCAGTAGGAGGGCAGGTCACTTTTAATGCTGGGGATGGGTGGGAAGGAGAGTGGATTTCAACAGAGTAGTAAAGGTTTATGAAATTTGTTTACATGGATGGAATAGGGATCTGCCTAGGGTAGAGATGGAATAGATTATGTGACCAGCGATGCCCTCGGCTTCTCTGGGTATCAGAGAGAGGTGGCTGCAATGAAAGGTTTGGGACGGTGAAACAGGACGGGGTGGAGGGGACAGCCTGCTGTTCATAAAAAGGCAAATAACAGAGGCTGGTTGGGGAGTCGCCCAGCCAGAGCTAGCGCTTCTCAGTCCATTTCTGAAAGAGGTAGGGCCATGTGTCCAGTTCCCGCCAACAGAATATTAGCTGAGGCTTTTGAGAAGTGAGTGCGTCACCCCACAGGTTCTTTCCTCGCCCTGTGGCTGGGAGGGCAGGGAGCAGAGTAACCGTGGAATCTACATATTACAGATGGGCAGAGCCCCATTTCTTCTTACACGGTTGCTTGAGAAACATTTCTTGATGAAGTCAACACTAACCTGGACTGTATGCTAATAACAAATATGTTTTCATATTCCCTCTGCCATTGCATTTTCGTTTCAGCTTAAGAATCTGCCTCCAGTGCAGGAGACACAAGAGATGTAGGTTTGATCCTTGGGTTGGGAAGATCCCCTGGAGTAGGAAATGGCAACCCACTCCAGGATTCTTGTATGGGAGATTCCATGGACAGAGGAGCCCGGCGCACTACAGTCCAAGGGTTGTAAAGAGTCAGACATGAGTGAGTGAGCAACTTACCTGCTTACTTATAATTACAGCAGCTTAGGCTACACTAATATAAAAGGTTATCATCCTCTAATCTCTGTGGGGCCTGAAAGAGCCATGGTTCCAGAATTAGGTGGACATGAGTCAAAGTACTGTTGGCTGCAACCTGTGACACCACTAATGTCCTGGTTGGCATTGATGGATGCCACTACCACAATGACCTGGAAATGGAGAAGAGGAGTATCATTTTAAGAAACTCTGCCTGAGATATCCCCAGGGGACTCTCAGAAATATGGGGGGGATTCTCCTCGTGGTCCAGTGGCTAAGACTCTGAGCTCCTAATGCAGGGGGCTTGGGTTCGATCCCTGCACAGAGAACTAGATCCCACATACTGCAATTAAGACCTGGGGCAGCCAAAAAAAAAAGAAGTTTTTGAGAAGAAACTGGAAGATAGGCAAGGTTGATGTTCTCATGCAGCAGACTGGGGCAAAGCCAGAGAAATCTTATTTTAAATTACTTTCATTATCCTTTGGCCAGTGCGGCCTCTACCTGTATAAATTTGTTATTGTCTGTAATGTCAGTACATGTGACTTACGGAAATCCCTTGGTACTTTCAGTAGGCCAAGAAATCAGATACAGACGCTCATTAGAAATATGCATAAAGTTTAAAATAATTATATTCTGAGTGGTAAGCCAAAATATTCAGAGAGTAAAATGCATAAAAGTCAGTGGGAAGACTACATGAGAAACAGTTGTTCAATGGCCTATTTTGCTGACATTGGTTTTGTTTTCCCAAGAGTATACCTAATGATTATTACAGTACCTGGCACAAAATAAATGTTAAGAAATATTTATTAAATTATTAGTGACCTGGGCTAACTTATGAACAATAATATAATTTCCTTCTTTTTCCTAATTATTTTGTAATAAACTTCTTTTGAAGTGGTCAAAATAAAATGGCAATCATTTATCAATCTTGGGACACACTTTCCCTACCATATTTTTCATAGCTAGAGAAATGTGATGAATGTTTTTAAAAAATAAAATATTTGCAAATAAAAATTACCCAAATGAAATGTTAAAATCATTTAAATATCAAAATAAATTTATTTTCTAAGAAAATATACTCTTATAGTTTGGCAAGTTCTTTCAAAAACAGAGTCATCTGTGATATAAAACCACAGTATCTAAAATTACATTCTGGTTTATACAGTGCATGGATTAGATTATCCTACTTAACAAGCCAGTACTTGCTTTATTACTTAAAATCCAGAAGGCTTTTGTAAGACTTAGCATTTCACAAACCCAGACAGTCATGTGATAGCGTTCTTGCTTTACTCTCTCAAAGGAATTAGGATATTTTAAGCCTGAGTGAATACTGTAAAATGAATGTACTCATAGGCTAAATTTACTATCAAAGACCATGCTCCATTTAATAGGTATGCACTTACCTACTCCTGATGCCAAAAGAAAAGTAGGCCTCATTTCATGGTTTTTAAGTATTTTTCAACAAAACAAGTTTTTATGATTCAATATCCTGAGACAGAATTTTCAATGCAATTGATTTAGATCCCAGGATATACAAATAAAGCAAATAAAAAGTAAACTATAACTGTAAAATAATCCTCCTGATTTCCATCACAGAAGTTGAGAGCAATGGACTGGTATATTTATATTGAGGAATATCCTGTTCTGATGTGAGGCTCATTGCTGTACATTCACAAGAGTTATGGAGAACTGTGGTGAGGGCGTATTAATTCAAAGGCATCTTTCTCAAATTGTATCTTTACATAACTTATTCTTGCTATGCTGTGAGCACTGTGGTATTATGATAACAATGACATTAACAATGATGTATGTTAAATGATATTTGTTGTTCCGTTGCCTGGTCATGTCTGACGCTGAGACCCCGTGGACTGCAGCAGGTCAGGCCTCCCTGTCCCTCACCATCTCCTGGAGTTTGCCCAAATTCATGTCCATTGCTTCGGTGATACCATCCAGCCATCTCATCCTGTCGTCCCCTTCTCCTTCTTCCTTCAATCTTTCTCAGCATCAGGCCTTTTCCAATGAGTCAGCTGTTCCCATCAGGTGACCTAATTATTGGAGCCCCAGTTTCAGCATCAGTCCTTCCAATGAGTATTCAGGGTTGCTTTTCTTTAAGACTGACTGGTTTGATCTCCTTGCACCACAGTTCAAAAGCATCAATTCTTTGGTGCTCTGCCCTATTTAAGGTCCAGCTCTCACAACTGTATGTGACCACTGGGAAGACACAGGACCTTTGCCAGCAAAATGATGTCTTTGCTTTTTAACACATTGTCTAGGTTTGTCATAGCTTTCCTACCTAGAAGCAATCATCTTCTAATCTCATGACTGCAGTCACCATCTGCATTGATTTTAGAGCCCAAGAAGCGGAAATCTGTCACTGCTTCCATCTTTTCCCTTCTATTTGCCATGAACTGATGGGGCTGGATGCTATGATCTTAGTTTTTTTAATACTGAGTTTTAAGCCAGCCTTTTCGCTCTCCTTCTTCACCCTCATCAAGAGGTTCTTTAGTGCCTCTAGTTCCTCTTCACTTTCTGCCATTAGAGTGGTATCATCCACATATCTGAAGTTGTTGATGTTTCTCCCACCAATCTTGATTCCAGCTTGTGATTCATCCAGACTGGCATTTTTCATGATGTGCTCAGTGTATTAGTTAAATAAACAGGGTGACAATAAGCAGCCTTGTGGTTTAGTTGTACTTGTGTAAGTACAACTAAATTGTATATGCACGACAAAAAAGATATGTTAACTTGACACATAGTACTCTGGGGGCTATTACAAACAAAATGCTTTGACATGATATAGTCATAAACCTGGATGTCAAGGCATTCCTATGTGGAAGCAGCTTTCATGGGAGGGATGAGTAAAAGAAAACATATAAATGGATAATAAGTGATTACCAGTACAATGTTTGATCCAGCATACAACTAGTAATATTAAAATATTAAAATATACTATATATTCTTCATTTGCCTTGTATGAATGACATTTTTTCATATCCAAAGGAAAGCCTTCCTAACTGCCTCCACCCTCTCCTAAGGTCATATATAATCTTTGTGCATATATAATCTACTTTCCCTTGCAGTGTATCTGTGTAAAGGTTTGTATAACATCTGCCTCTGCCTTTTGACTATTACAACCAATGTTGTTGTTCAGTTGCTAAGTCGTGTCCAACTCTTTGCCACCCCATGGACTGCAGCACGCCAGGCTCCCCTGTCCTCCTTTATCTGCCAGAGTTGGCTCAAATTTGTGTCGATTGAGTCGATGATGCTATCCAACTATCTTACCCTCTGTTGCCCCCTTTTCCTCCTGCCTTCAATCTTTCTCAGCATCAGGGTCTTTTCCAATGAGTTGGCTCCACACATCAGGCAGCCAAAGTACTGGAGCTTCAGCTTCAGCATGTGACCTTGCAATGAATATTCAGGACTGATTTCCTTTAAGGTTGATTGCTTTGATCTCCTTGCAGTTCAAGGGACTCTCAAGAGTCTTCTTAACAACCAAGAGGGACTGAAACTGTCTTGTTCATCATCATGTTCCTAGGACCTAGCCATCCCTGTACCTAATAAACCAAATACACAGGAAGGCTTCTACTGAACAGTTTCTTAAAGTTAAGGTCTGAATTGATGAAAAATTCAAACAAATAACTCTAGACTGCAAAGAGGAATTCATAACATATAACATAGTCTATTGTGTCAAAGTTGTTTTCAAAGTTATCAGATATTAAACAACTTTCCAGTGTCTCTTAATTTCAGATTATTTGAATCATAGGCAATTAATGCTGGTTTTTCAGAAAAAATGAAAAATTACATATGCCTAATGATTTCAATTATAACCACACTAAGTAAATCCAGAGCATAAAATGCTAAAATATGCTTCACTGGGGGAAAAAAAAAATCCTTGCTGAGTCTGAAAAGAAATAAACACTGCTGAATTTCAGACCACCCAAAGAGAACTTTATTTTCTGACCATTAGTTATTCCCTCAAGTCAGCTCAGCCAAAAGATTCATTCTACACCACATTTCAGAGACAACAGAGAGAACTTCTAATAGAGATTTCTTTAGAAACAGGATCGAGTTGAAAAGGTTTCTCTTGTTTCAGTAACATTATGCAATAATTTGGTTATTTCATAATGATTTTTCCCCATTAAAAACAAAGAGGAACAAAATGTGAGAAATCAAATAGAAAAACGCCCTTTTTTATCCAACCCAGATGGCTCAATTATGGGATTTTTCCCAGAGCTGTGCCAAGTTAGAAGCATGCTTGAAAATAAGCTAGTTGAAGTTCAATCCACAGTGAATACAGACATTGGTTGAAATACTTTTTCCTTAAAAAAGAGGGAGCATGCATTGGGGTAAGTATGTTAGACTAGGGTTGATTTGCATTTCCCTGGCTTTGGGGTGCTTCCTCCCTCACGGCCCTACTGGCTTAACTTTCTATAGCTTGCCAGGAACTAGGATGTTTGGGAGTCAGTTATATTAATACTTTCAGATGCTGAACTTGCATCATGGTTTACCTGCAGTTTCCAGACATCACTGCCAAAGACCTCACAGAATATCCTGTTGTTTTGAGGAGGCAAGTCTCATATTATACAGATGTATTTGGTATTAAAATGAATTAAAATGGGGCAGCCTGCAACTAGAAATGGACACTCTTTCACAAGATTACCTTGGGTTTTCCACAATGCTCTTGAGTCACAGAAGCCCCATGTATCTCATCCCTGATCCCATGTAAGTTTGAGGAACTTGAGAGAAGGAAAAAACACAAAAATGTTTAAAAGCTAGATGATAATTAATTTAAAAGGAGTGTTGAAAAGAAGATAAAAAAGCAGGAACTGCTTATGGGAATTGTTCCCAGGAGCAGAATTTAGGAAAGAATGACCTCTTAGTACAAAATAACTCTGCATCCACACTGGCTGATAATTTGCACGTCACTTTTTCAATTATTTGAGGTCTTTTTGATTCATTTGGAATAATAAATATTTGTAGAGACACAGTTCACTTTTCATAGAACCGCACAGAATTTCTCATGGATTTTAGCATGGGACAGAGCCTATGCAGATAGAAAGGTGTAAACTGGGTTAAATGGCTACCCTAATTATCATGCTTCCACACTAAACTGTCATCTTACCTTCTTTATTCCTTTAGTGTTCCCAAAGTCTTGGGCCACTGCATTTCCAACCTGAAGCATTCCCAATGGCCGGCACCACTTCTTAGGCACCTAGGTCCCCCAGTTTCTCATGAATCTTGACGTGGTCAATTCCACCTTGCTATTTCCACACGTGAACTAATATAGCCACTGAAAGGTATACTCTTTTTTCCAGATGACTGGCAAGATTATGACTAACACAGTAGATGAAAACTTTCCTTCTTCAAGTAAAAGATACCACTTTCTTTATACAATTTGTAGCTTTATAGGCTCAATAGCATATGTCATGGAGAAGGCATTGGCACCCCACTCCAATACTCTTGCCTGGAAAATCCCGTGGATGGAGGAGCCTGGCGGACTGCAGTCCATGGGGTCGCTAAGAGTTAGACACAACTGAGCGACTTCCCTTTCATTTTTCACTTTCATGCACTGGAGAAGGAAATGGCAACCCACTCCAGTGTTCTTGCCTGGAGAATCCTGGGGACGGGGGAGCCTGGTGGGCTGCCATCTATGGGGTCACACAGAGTTGGACACGACTGAAGCGACTTAGCAGCAGCAGCAGCAGCAGATGTCAAACATACAATAATCATTCAAACAGTAAGAAGCAGCCTAAATACTACATGGGAAAACAGCATCTTCTCGAGAAGCAAAGACTGGGAGAAAAAAAAAAAAACCTCTAGGAATAATACATCTGTCATGACTGACAAGTGAATCTGTGCTATCAAATTATTTTCCTTCAAAAGCATGTGCAGTCAGCCTCACATAGAGAACTGAGGTTCACATTTGAGTGAAGAGAGAGAGGCAAGTTACAGGGCATGGGATACTTGGGGTATGGAACGGATGGATGTGTACAGTGGGCAGGACAGTATGATCACCGTGAGTAACACAGTGAGGGGAACAAAAAGGTGGGAGGAAGGGCACAGGAAGAAAGGCGGATGACTCCAAAGAGAAACTTCATTGATGCAGAAATGCCGTGTATGGAAACTAGGAGAACACCCAACTCAAAACACTTACCCCCGATGCTATAATATGCTTAGCTTCATTAAAACATTATTTTTGGGGACTTTCCAGTGGTTAAGTGGTCCAGTGGTTAAGACTGTGAGCTTCCACTGCAGGGGGCGCAGATCCACTCCCTGGTCGGACTAAGATCCCACGTGCCACATGGTGTGACCAGAAATTTTGTTTTAATTTTTTAAATAATATATTCCAAGTTGTTAGTCCATTTACATACAGATGTTTCTAAAACAATCTGTTATTTTATGCCCATCTGTCTACACAAACTTATACTTAAAAAAGCACAATGTGGTAATTATTCACTTTTCAGAATATAGTAAGATACCTCTCTTAGTCAATGCTTTTCAGCCTGGCTGTGGATAAGAATTACTTGGGAATTAAAAGCAATTATGTAGATTCTGAGGCTCCATCATCTCAGGGAAGAGAGAGGGCAAGCAAGGTGTCTCGAAGGCAAGCTCTATGAATTTGTAATGTGTAAGCAGAGTTGAGAACATGCAGAAAATTCTTGCTACCTGAACTGTGGTGTGCAGACCAGCAGCACTGGTGGCATCTGGGCACCTGCTGGAAATGCAGAATCTCAAACCCAGGCCAGAACTACTTAATTAGAATCTGCATTTTAAACAAGATCCCAGGGAGATTCTAGTGTTCCTCTCAGTGTGACAAGGATTGCTGTGGGAGGTACCCGGTGTTTTTTCTGAAAATACCAGTTAGAAGGAGGTGGTTTCTAACATTCATGAAGAAAATGTAAAAAGAGCCTTGGGTTTGGAAGCAAGATGAACTCAGTTTGATAATTTGTTCGCTATAAACAATTAAAATAAGCCCTTGTTTTCATAACACTGTTTAGGCACATCATCATTTTTTAAAATAAGAACCTCAAAAAATAGAAGGAACTGAGCTTTTAGCCCAGTTCTCAGAGGCATTGTTTATGGCTATCAGTTGAAAACACCAAAGCTTTGAGTAAAGTACCCAGGGTAGGGCAGCCTATAGGCTCTTCTGCCCAGAAGTCCCACGCAGGATGTCCCATCCTAGAGTCCAGAACTATCTGGACACGGACCACTGGATGGAAACCCTCTCCCTGCCCAAGGAGGAAGTGCCCTTAGAGTTTTCTCCCTAAGAGTATGTCTAAATCTGCTTCCTACAGAGAAAGGAAGAACACTGACGGGCAGGTTGAAATTATATTCAAACATCACGTCATTGGCAAAGACGTTTCCAGTTGACTCTAATAATTTATTCTGACAATCTTTTAAAGAAGAATATAATACAATAACATTGAAGTGTTAAACCTTTATTTAAAAGATGCTGTTGGAAACCTTTGAAAGTTAATATAATATTTTCAAATAAAATTACTTAACTCCATCTATTTCTGTGACTTTTCAAGATCTTTTGATGAATTTTTCAATTTTACCTGCAGAGTCTGAATCTGTGGTTTAAGAAAAGCGATCAGTCTATATAATTCTATATATTTTAAATTTTTATAGTTATTCAAACTATCTTCAATCTTTTTACAATCTATTATATTTCTGAAGTAACATACCACTCATGAGCTTTTAAAATTACATGAGGTTTTCTGACAGATTTTATTTTTCTTACTTAGCTAAAGTCTTCAGGAACAGCTCTAGCTTTTATATTTTTAGGAGGACCTTTCACAGCATGATGGCAATCTGGCTGACAATATGATGATAATAGCTGTAGCTGGTGAAGCACTATATTACTAAAGTTACATAATGGAAAGATGATATACATATGTGAACACTCCAAAGGTAGATCCTGTATTGTGTAAAAGAGGAAACTTCTCTGCTTAAATAATGTAAACGGTACCTAAAAAGGAAAAGGAAAGATTAGGGCTTCCCTGGTGGCTCAATGGTAAATCATCTGCTTGTAACCCAGGAGATCTGGGTTCAATCCCTGGGTTGGGAATATCCCCTTGGAGGAGGGAATGGCAACCCACTCCACTATTCTTGCCTGGAGAATTCCATGGACAGAGGAGCCTGGCAGGCTACACTCCATGGGGTTGCAAAGAGTCAGATACGACTGAGCTATTAATACTTTTTTTCACTTTTTCAGGTATGTCTTACATTATTAGAAAACATTCCATCTTTAAATTTAAAAAAATTTACTCTAAAATTTTAGAAAGAACTATGTTAGGCATTCATTTAAAGCCCTCCATTATTTAATTTTCTGTCACTTAAACCCTGTCCTATTTATCAATTTTTTTTTTCTACTCTCCTCTGTACCTTATGTTAGATTTACTCAAGGAAACAACTCTTAGAAATATTGTAATTCTCTTGATTTTGTTTTTATTTTACTTCTGCATTTTTATTGCTTTATTTACCCTACTTTCTTTACAGATTCCTTTAATTCTGATATTTTTGTTACTTTGTGAATTGAATGCTTCATTTTTCTTCCTGCTTGTTCAAAATAAAGGTGTTTACACTATTGCATTTGAAACTGTTAAATTCAAGAATATAAATTGTAATAAATATATTACTGTCATTTTTATTTTTGCATTTGCCTAGTACTGCACTTTTGAATTTCTCATGTACTCAATTATTATTTCTTCCTTTCAGAACTTATTGGGGGGTTTTCTTCAAAGTAGTGAGGCTATGGTTTGTGAACAGATGTGGGGGAGGCAGAATTGGCTGCTTCTGAACATGGTTTTCCTGCAGCACGGAGGATGGTGGTAGCTGAGTTTTTTGGTGTTTTTGGTTGCTGTAGCTTTTATGATTTTAAGCTGTTCCATCACTAGGGATTAGGAAGTGGCTAGGGCCTCCCTCCCTAGGGTGGCTAGGCCTCCCTCCAATTTACTATTTAACAACATTTCCTTTAATGGAAACAACAGTTTCTGTCCCTGATTTTTAAAATCTATTTCCATTGGCACTACAGTTGGTAAAATTCTTCCTAGATATTAGCAAAAGCCTGACTTAGCCTCTTAGGTTTAAATGTTACTGGGAGAAATTTTTTTCTTTGTGTATGTTTTATGAAGCATTTGCATTGGACAGCTGTGGTTGCTAGCTCCATCTTAGTGTGAAACTTGTGGGAATGCTTTCATTTTACTTTGTAAAGGTCAAGGAGTACTCTAATTCACAGTATTAAATTTTAGCTGCCTGTTTTTTTTTTTTTTGGGCCTATCAAGGATCATGCCCAGGCCCCCTTCAATGGAAGCCTAGATTCCTAACCACTGGACCTCCAGGGAATTATCTACATTTTTAAAGTTTAGAAGGAATTGTGTTAGGCTTTTATTTAACTCCGATAATATAAATCTTAATTTAAATTTAACATTTGTTTCCTAAAGAGGACACACTGTAATGATCCTGAGGAAATTATTTTTAGAAGACATACGAAGAGTATGTCACTCAATGATTACAACAGGACCAACTACTTCAGGCAGTGAAATTACATACTAACATGCATTATACATAAAATAAGTAATCCCAACACAAAAAATTAAGTTTACAAAGCATACTCATCACCTACTTTAAGTAAATGTAAGTGGATTTATTTCATTAAAGAATAATGACCAACACAATATTGTAAAGCAATTATCTTCCAATTAAAAAAATTAATTTACATTAAAAAGGTAAATGGTAGAATATGAAAATGCATATCCAAACAGCTGAAATAAAAAATATAAATAAATATTAAAAAAATAATGAACTATCCCAAGTGATTCTTCTTAACTGTCCCAAACAGAAACTGATTTTATCACAACTTGATTTGTGAACAACTGTAACTCAAGACAAGATACGTATGTATTCATTGCATGTCAGCTAAAATTAAAATTTAAAATTGTTAAGGATTGAAAAAAATAATATGTATTACTACTTCAAACCTATCTCCTATGTGAACACATTTTAAAAACCAATGTTAATGGTAAAACAAGTATTATCTGATATGACAATATAAATCAACCACAAGTATCCCACTCATAAAGTCAATTTGGAAATATGGGTTAATATAGTAGAATGAATGTGTGTGTGTATGTTTAGTCTCTTTGCGATCCCAGAGTACACATATTTAATTGTATCCCCACTATAAATCTCATTAAAATAACAGTAAAGTGATTTTCCAGAAAGACCTAAGTCAGGAAGAATATAGAAGAGAGCATCAACATTTTTGGACCCAGGAAAGAAATGGATGAGTAGTAACTGACCCAGAAGAGCTGAGAAAACTGAAGAGTAAGTAGACAGTGGGAAAAGTTGAGAAGCAACCCAAGTTTACACTGAAGAGCTTCCAAAAGGTTCAAAAATTGGTAACACAATTCTTGGCCAAAAAAGGACAAGTGAAGGATGGCTGTAGGGATACTGTGAGGAGAGGTGGATCCTTGGATGGCCTCCCACTCCAGCGGTCTGGTGACACCCCTCGCTCCCCCTGAGGCTTATTCTCTGGAAAGAGCGATGGTTGGATTTGCAAATCTCTGGGTTAAGTAACAGATGATAAATTGAGTATTTGAGGGCCCCAATCCTTGTTTTCCCACCAGAATGCCAGCAACCATTTCCATTTCAGAATAGAAGAGTCTTCTCTGTGAACAATCTGCCTGGCACAAAAGAAAACGCCTGAAGATATAGACACTGATAATTTGAAAGGACTGTGATGTGTTGAGATGTGTCCCCGAGAAAGATATGCTGAAGTCTGTTATAGACCGTGTTTCCCTAAAATTTGCTTGCTGAAGCGCTAACTAACCCCCAGAGTAATGGTATTTGGAGATAGAAACTTTAAGGAGGTGATGAAGATTCAAAAGGTCATAAGGATGAGGCCCCACTTCAAAGGATGGGGCTCCACTTTAACAGATGGGTCCCCACTTCATTAGAAGAGTGAGAGACCCTAGAGAAATCTCTCTCCCTGCACGCAGAGAGAAAAGGTCATATGAGGACACAGACAGAATGTCTGTAAGCTACAAAGAGGCCTCCCCCAAAACCAACCCTGATGGCACCTTCATCTTGAACTTGCAGCCAGAGAACTGTGAGAAAAAACTTTACGTGGCCTAAGCTATTCATTGTGTGGCATTTTGTTACAGTAGTCTGGCAAGAGTACTACAAAGTTCTAACCCTCAGAATGTGACCCCACTTGGAAACAGGGTCACTGAAGATATAATTAGTTAGGATGAGGTCATCTTGGGGTATGGTGAGCCCTTAATCCAATGTGACTGGTGTCTTTAAAAGGAGAAAAAAAAGAGACTCAGAGACAAAGACACATGAGGGAGAACATCATGGGGCTAACAGAGGCAGAGACTGAAGTGCTGCCCCTGAAAGGCAAGAATCACCAAGGACTGCTTCCTGCCAACCACTGGAAGGACTGCTTCCTGCCAACCACTGGAAGCTAGGAACAGGCAAGAAAGGATTCTCATCAACAGGTTTCAGAGGGCAAGTGGCCCTGCCCATATCTCAGCCCCAGAAGAGCGAGGTAATAAAATTCTATTGTTTTAAGACACTCAGTTTGTGGCACTTCCTTATGGCAGTCCTAGGAACAAGTAAAATGCCTAGTTAAATCACTTTGTAGTGAAGATCACAGTCAGCAAGCCTCTTCATGGGTTCAGGACTTTGAATCAGCTTTGCATTATAATATTCAAATATGAGTAGAGAACTGAGGATCACCTAACTTTTGAGAAAAATCATACATGAAAAACAGAGACTGAAATGTAGATAGAACATGTCTAAAGAGCTATCATTCATATCCTCAGACAAAAGGGAAGCTATTTTAAACACAGTGGGAATAGGACGCTATCGAAAAAGAGACATTCAGAGAATAAAAGAAGCCCTTGGAAATTAAACACAGAAGAGAAGATAAAATTGAGGAACTCTATCATAAAATACAGCAAAAAAAAAAAAAAGAGTTGGGACAGAGAAGAAAAAAGATCAGAAAATTAGAGAATCAGTCCAAGTGGCTTTCTAACTGAATAAAAGGAACCCCAGATCAAAACAATTAGTGAAAATGAAGTGGAGAAAATCCTTAAAGAAATAATTTTAAACAAATTTCCCAGAGCTGAAGGACAAAGCATTCTTGGATTAAAAGGGATGACTGAAGGTTTAGCAAAATTGATTGTAACTGGCTTACACCAAGGCACGTCATCTTGAAATTTTTAAACTACAGGGACACAGAAAATTCCCACAAGCAGGTAAGATGCCAAATGTCAAATGTGCCAGATGTCTGCACAGTAACACAATAAGTTAAAAGACAAAATTCTGAAGGAAAATACTTTCAGCCTACTTTCAGTTCAGTTCAGTCGCTCAGTAGTGTCCGACTCTTTGCGACCCCATGAATCGCAGCACGCCAGGCCTCCCTGTTCATCACCATCTCTCGGAGTTCACTCAGACTCACGTCCATCGAGTCCGTGATGCCATCCATCCATCTCATCCTCGGTCGTCCCCTTCTCCTCCTGCGCCCAATCCCTCCCAGCATCAGAGTCTTTTCCAATGAGTCAACTCTTCGCATGAGGTGGCCAAAGTACTGGAGTTTCAGCTTTAGCATCATTCCTTCCAAAGAAATCCCAGCCTACTTTCATCTCAGCTCCCCCCTCCCCAAAATCCTACCTCTCAAAAAGCCTTCTTGGGAAGAAAGGCATGCATCAAAATGAGGAAGTAAAAGAAGAAAGAGGAAAACAGGAGATAAAGAAACCTGAGGATCTAAGAGTCAGTCTGGAATATCTAATGGATGAGAATGCACTGAGAGGAAATTCACACATCTGTCACAGAGTTTGGGTCTAAAAAAGCAAAGAGAACAGAGAATGTCATATAAGCGAACAAAACAAAACAGAAAAACAAGATAACAAATAACAAATTACTGTGAAGAAAAAGAATGGTCACGGCAGGATACTGTAGACATCAGATGCAAATGGTGTTTCCATGCTGAAAACCTTATATAATAGGCACTGATTTAAATGCTTTGTTGCATTAACTCATATAATCCTCACAACTACCTGAGGGGGCAAGTACCACTACTGTACTTTTTTTCCAGATCAGGAAAGTGAGGCAAAAAAATAACCAGTTCAAAGATACAGCTAGTAAGGCACAGGGCCAAGGTGATAAGCCAAGCAACCTAGTTCTTTATCTCTAGACTCTATTGCTTTTTTCTAATTTAGCCTCAATAATATAAATACTGAATACTGATCCAACTCAAATTACATTCTAATGATACTGGAAATTATGCAAGTATATAGTGACATTGGGTAACTAATAAATCATCTCTAACAGAAGGAAGTCAACTGATGAGATACATCTGAAAAATTAAGAAACAGCCATACAAGCATGTATTTAGGTGTATAAATAAATACTAATGGATTTGGTATACAAGAACTGAAAGTAGTTTCCTTGAAAGTTAGAAATAGAGATGAGGAAGGTGGGGAACTGTTGTTTTACATAATAAGCCTTGGACAACTGTTTGATTTTAAAATTATAAATAAGTAAAGCTTTGATTAAAAACAAAAAGTAAATTAAAAGTAGATCAGAATAAAAAATAAACAGGAATGCAGCCTGATAAAACTAATTTTCAAAAAATTTAAAAAAAAAAATCCCCCTTTTTGATGCATTGCAGAAACCAACACAATATTTTAAAGCAATTATCCAATTAAAAATAGATAAAATTTTTAAAAATCCCTTTAATTCATTAAATTTTCATACTTCACAAATTATTAAAACCCTTCAAACAGATGAGTGTTTTTAATCCAAAATATGAAAAGATGCCTGGGGAACACGTTTGACAACAAAGTTTCTTTACTACATTTTTCCCCTTTATAACTGGTAGACAAATTTCTAACAGACAGAACTAGTAGACAACTTAAGATTTTACCAAATGACAAGCATGTGGCATATTTGTTCAGCTTCATATCACCCAAACATTCAGTCAAAAATTAGGTCACTTTCAAAAACTAAGTCAACAGGGTTTTGGAAGGCCTTTCAGAAAGTCATCTCCCAGAGTTTTCCCTGTTCTTTGTTCTTGTTCACAGTAAATCTCAGGACCAAATGTCTGTGATTTCTATGTACTGTTACCCAGTCTTTTCATTGCCACTTTCCCCAACATTCTTAGAATAAGAACACTGGTTTCCTAGAAAAGCTACAGCAATTATACACAACTTGGAAGTAAACACTCCATTTTCAAGTCGTGAGACAGTCTAGGCTTGAAAAAAATTGCAAAACCATACTAATTCTTCAGTAAGTTTACATTTCAATTACTGCAAGACTGAAAGACTTTAAGTAGGCCATAGCTGCCACACTATACAGGAAATTATATCCTAGGAAAGCTCAGTTTTAAAAATAGGCAAAGGAAGAGAGGAAGATGGCCAAAATACACAGCTCTTTCCATTTGTTTTGATTTGAATACAGCATCTGTTTTATCAGGTGCAATCTACAATATTTGCAGCCTTAAAGACAATGGTAGTAGTTAGGGTGGGAAGAAGTAAATTAACCAAAAGTGTTTGCTTTCTGAGAATAATTTTGAAGTAGATATCAGTAGAATTTAGGTATTAACCAAACATCACATAATAACTGGACTGGTCTGTGTACTTCTTAACAAGCAGAATCAAAGCTGAGAAACTAGACCCATCCACTGAAGAAAAGGACATGTTCTCGTAAATACCATTTAAGATTTGTTATATACTTAGAAGTCAACTCTTCTTCCTTCTTTTCTCATTAAAAAAATATTGAGTACCTCCTATGTAACATGTACTGTTCTAGGTTTGCTGCTGCTGCTGCTAAGTCACTTCAGTCGTGTCCGACTCTGTGTGACCCCATAGTTCTAGGTTTAGGAATATAGCAATTAACAAAACTCTCTTTGGAGCTTATCTGGTGGGGAAAATAAACACAAATACATAAAAAAAAATATATTACAGATGGTATAAAAGGCTATTAAGAATATAACAGGGAAATTTTAAGAAAGTTACTTTTATTAAGAAACTACCAGATTAAAAACTGATTTGGATGGGATTACAAGAAAACTTTGTGAGAACAGAGTTTTGATAAAATTGCTATAAATCAGGGGTAAAATCGGATGACTTAAGTTTAGGTGAGGCTCACTAAGAAAATGATACTCAAAATTTTTGTCACAAATAAATTTATGCTGGAAATATTTAAAGAACTGCCAAGACCATACAGAACTTTCAAAAACTTCTCACTTTATCTTTAATCATTTTACAGTTGGTTTAGATGCTTCCCTGGTGTCTCAGAGGTTCATTCTGTCTGCCTAGAATGCAGAAGATCCGGGTTCAATCCCTGTGTCAGGAAGATCCCCTGGAGAAGGAAAGGGCAACCTACTCCAGTACTCTTGCCTGGAGAATCCCATGGAGGGAGGAGCCTGGTGGGCTACAGTCCATGTGGTCGCAAAGAGTCGGACACGACTGAGCGACTTCACTTTCACTTTCCCTTTCGATGCTTATGGGTCCTGCCCTTGTACTGGTTAAGCTGTTTCACTGCTCTACTTGGAAAATATCCATATAAGCGGGGTTTCTGAAGATCCACCTTGGAATTAATCCCAGGCATATTTGCTGGTTGGTGGTGAAAGCTGTTTCAATTTTTTTGCTTTTCAAGTGAGAAAAATCCTATTTTCTAATCTGATACCTTTCCTGCCTTAATGATTCATGTGACCCTGGGCAATTCACTTCACTGAGCCTGTAATAGTCCAGTATTCCTTACTACTTTATGGAATTGGAGTGAGGGCCACTGAGATATTGTATTAGGCAGAAGAATAACGTCTCCCTCCTCCAAAGATGGCCCTGTCTTAATCCCTGGAACCTGTGAATATGTCAGGTTGTGTTAGAGGAGAAATCAGGCTGCACATGGAATTCAGGTGGCTAATCAGCTGACCCTCAGATGGGGCGAGGAGCCTGGATTACTCAGGTGAGTCCAATGTAGTCACGAGAGTCTTTACTAGGGGAAGAGGACTTCAGAACCTTCTTCTATCTCAGGAGAACTAGAGAGATAGCAGCTTGAGGAGGTCTCAGTCCCAAGTTTCTGGCTTTGAAGCTGGAGGAATACAGCCGTAAACCAAGGCATATGGGCCGCCCGTAGAAGCTAGCAAAGGTAAGGAAACTGATTTTCCCCTAGAGTTTCCCAAATGAATGAGGCCTGTGGATCCATTTCAGATTTCTGACTTCTGAGACTGGAAAAGAATACATTTGCTTTGGTTTAAGCCAGTAAATGTGTGGCAGCTGTTGTAGTAGCAACTGGAAATAATACACAAAAGTATTTTGAAATTGGTAGAAATTACGTAAACGTTAAGATGTTATTTTTCTAGTATGATATCTCTGCTTAGTCTCTCCAGCAGACTTGATGGCAGACACTTCGGTCCCCAGGAGGTCTTAGAGTAGTATTACACTTCTGTGTCAAAAGCAGATTCCAGCCTTTCTCTTTCAGTGCCTGACTGTTTTTCCATTTCACTCTAGCTCTTGCTTAATTTGTGAAGCAGATTTGATTACCATGTAATTATCAAAACAACTCCAGCCACCTGCCTTTTTTGCTTCCCCAGTTTCCCTTCAATCACTCATGATTCTGATATTCCCAAAGGGATGGTTAAAGAAATTTGTTGCAGAGTCATAATACTGTAGCAAAATTATGTACAGATAATTCTTTCCTTGTTTTATGAGTTAATCTCTAAAAAGATGTGCAAGGCAATATGTGAAGTATATATCCAAATATGTATGTATGTAGTAGGCATGTGTGTATATATAAATATATAAGCACATGTCAAGTCTTAAAGTTTTTCCAACAGTTTGAATAAGAATGTGAATGGATTCTCTTCCACAGGTTAAATTACTTTAACTTATGAAGCAGAGCTAAAATTTGAGGATTAGACCATTCTTACTAACACCAAATTTATAGAATAATGCAGTAGCAAAATTTTGAGTGTTGTATTAAGGGAATAAAAATCTATGTTTTTAAGTCCTTAAAAGCATTAACAAAATTGATGCATAGTAAGAAATATAATAATATTGTCATAATGGTTCTTAGGTCAATCCCTGAATAATATTGTTTTTTCTACCCTTCTATCATTAATTTACACATAAGGGCCTCTTTTCATTGTAATTTGTTATACTTTTATGGGTTTCCCTAGTAGCTCAGATGGTAAAGAATCCACCTGCAATGCAGGAGACCTGGGTTCAATCTCTGGGTTGGGAACATCCCCTGGAGAAGGAAGTGGCAACTCACTCCAGTATTCTCTCCTGGAGAATTCCATGGACAGAGGAGCCTGGTGGGCTACAGTCTGTGGGGTGGCAAAGAGTTGGACACAACTGAGCGACTAATACATACATTCTTTTATATTTCCTTTTGCTATATTCTTATCTTTTATTTAAGCGATGGCATTTGTGTGCCTTCTGACAAGGTCCTCATTAGAACTTCATTTTCAATTTGTAATTTTTTTCCAACAAAAACGTTGTACATTTGGGAGGGGAGTGAGAATACTTCACAGATATGTACACAGAGACACTCAGATATACCAGTTATTGTTTATTCTAGGTTTATAATACTTCACAGGTAAGAGGTGAGGAACATATCACCTTGTACTTCAAATATACAGTAAAGTAGATTCAGAAAAAACTCATGTAATCACACTGTCATAAACTTTTCAAATGAGGATTGTATCAGCCAGTACAATTAATTAGCAGCAAGTTGTATACTCCTAGCTTATATTTTTGTGGTGTTTAGAAATGAAGAGCAAGTCTTGTTTTTATCTTTCAAAGCAGAATTCCAATTAAAATATGACACCGTAAGGCAAAGTGTTGTGCGTGGACTAGTGCAAGGTTGTGGAGGGTTACTCTTGCTTTAAATATAAAATTAACAATAATTTCAGATCTACTACGTCTAATAATAAAAGTTTGGGTAGTAGTTTGTATGTTTTTGGAATTTGACTTCATTTTTCTAGTGATTACTTTTAAAATTTATTTTAAAAAGTATTGGTCTATGACATAATGGAAATTATTTAAAAAAACACAAAACCCAAAGTGGTCCTGTATCACAAGTAGCTTGAGGAGCACTTGTTAACTGAAGTGCTTGTATCTAAAAACTACAGTATGCCAGTACCATAAAACCATATTTGAAGAATTATAATAAACATTTAAAAATTAGTGAAAGTAAAAAAAAAAAAAAACAAAAAACCCAACAGCTAAAAGATAGGGAAGAGGAAAGTGAAAGAGAAAAGAAAGATTGATGACTGAAGAGGAAATCATAACATACTATGATTCAAGAAGAAAAAAAGACTAATTGTCAGTAGTCGTAAGGTATCTATATATTTAATCAATTAGATGATGACAAATGCCTATGAAGGAAAGAAAAGATTTTGAGACCATAGAGATATTCCAGGTAAGCCTATACATTTATAAGATTAAAAAACAGACAATTTCCCAACCTTTTATTTTACTGGAGGTTGAACAGAGATGCGATGACTCATTTGGGAATCATACTTGTTTAAATGCCAACTGACAGCAAACTATTTTTGAAACTCCACTTTGGAATTATACTCAAAATTAGTTTTAAAAAAAGACGAACTTCACATTTATATAACATTTTAAACCCAAAACATTATTTCAGCTGTTTCTAAAATAATGTTTTTCTAGTATTGTATACAGTGGAAACATTCAACTAGAATTGATCACTCACAAAATTATACTTACATATTCCTTCACGTTTTTCGTTTTCACAGCTTTGTATGAATAATATGCAGGATAAAGCATTCCAAACACCAGCCTAAAAGCAAAAAGTGCAAGAAGATGAATCAAACATAACAACAGTTTTAATAGCTCATGAAAATTTCACGTGATAGAAAAGTAGGTAGTACATGGAAAACACATGACGGTGTAAATGTATACAAAACCTTGGTGTATAAACTAAAGCCACTCAGAAAAGCAAAGGAAAAAAATATTTTTTGAAAACAAAAAGATAGTTTCAATATTTTACACAGGTTTATAGGAACAAAAGATTTATTTTAAAAATGGCTGTTTAAAATCTTTTATTCCACAAAAAATATTCTGTGGATCCCGAACATTTTGGAAAATGTGCAAAACTGCAGAAAGTAAAATAAAAACTGTCCACAGCCTATGAGTCAGAAATTAACACAGGCAACACTTTACTGTATGCAAATCCCATTTTTTATCCATGGGATGCAAACCTAGAACAGACATAATGTTTCCACACACACACAATTTGTGATAATGGGAAAAGTGGTCTTTCACTCTGATTTCTAATTACGATAGTGCTATAGAACAATACTTGATATGTTTATTATAATATATATTAAAATAACTCAAAGCACTTATAAAATGACAATTACTAACAGGATTTAATTCTAACAGATAGCATTAAATTATTTCACCAGATCCAAGGAATATGTGTGTGTGTGTGTGTGTATATATAGACACAGAAATAACATGACAGTATGCGTTGGCATTTTCACATAATATATCATGGAATTTTTCTCTTTAAATATTAGTCTACAGTATTGATATCTTTACTACATTCCACATTGATATTTGCATGGTTTATTTAAACAGTCCCGTATTTATAGGCTTTTGGTTAATTTCCAGATTTCTGCTATTGTGCTGTACTTAGTCACTCGGTCATGTCTGACTCTCTGCGACCCCATAGACTGTAGCCTGCCAGGCTCCTCTGCCCACGGGGATTCTCCAGGCAAGGCTACTGGAGTGGGTTGCCAGCCCTCCTCCAGGGAATCTTCCCGATCTAGGGATCGAACCAGTGTCTCCTATGTCTCCTGCGTTGGCAGCAAGTTCATTACCACTAGTGTCCTCTGGGAAGCCTTTCTTAAGGCACAGGAGGAGTTATCTCCTCAGGGCAAGAATTCTAAAAAGGAATTTTCTTCAAACTTCCTCTGGAGTCTGAAGAATACTGTGACCACACTGTCAAAAATTGCATTTTTCTGTGGTCATAGTTTCATAGCCAAAATTTAGACCAGATAGTGCTCAAATTGGCCCTGATAACAAGGGCAGATTGGTCCCAGCAGGGATTGTCCCTCTGGGGAAGTAGGGGTCTTAGTTTGATCAGCCCCAGGATGTTGATTATAGGAGAAAGTCTTGGACATAAGGGAATTTCAGTCCACTTTCCTATCCTATGTCAATAAAGAGCTAATATTTTTAGGCCATTTTTCTTATCCTTGGATCACAGGTATAGATAGGTTGACCAGTCATTAAAATTTTTTTTTCCAAGAAGTTCCCAGGTGGGGTGTGGAAACTTAGAGGAAGTGCTTCCCATATTAGCTTGAGCAGCTTGTACCAGATGTCTTTGCACTATTGCACAAAATACAAAAAAAAAATTTCTGTGCACACAGATATTCACTTCTTGGTTGTGATGTTGCTGCTTCAAAGAGTATAGAATTTTTGCCTATTACCAAATATGCCCTGCAGAGAAGGAGTTCTACTTTACATTCCTATATATTGCCAATTGTGTGTAGCATGATTTTTTAAAAAAGTTTGCCAGCTAAATAAGAGATACATAATCATCTCATATGTTTTAACAGTTAAAGTATGAGTTTTTTCCCAAGTGTTCACTGGTTTTCTGATACATGAAGTGTATGATATTCTGTTGTCTACTTTCCTTTTTGGTTTATTTTAAAAAAGAGTTTTAGAATAGTTTTATTTTTACAGAAAAGCTGAGAAGATAGTATAGATAGTTCCCAATAGCCTACACTGAGTTAGTCCTATTAATACTACCTTGTATCAGAGTATGGTATATTTGTCATAAATAATAAATCATTTAAACTATATTATTAACTAAAGTCCAGGCTTCCCTGGTGGCTCAGATGGTAAAGAATCTGCCTGCAATGTGGGAGACATGGGTTTGATCCCTGGGTTGGGAAGATCCCCTGGAGAAGGGCATGGCAACCCACTCCAGTACTCTTGCCTGGAGAATTTCATGGACAGAGGAGCCTGTCCGTGGGTTACAGTCCATTGTGTTGCAAAGAGTCAGACATGACTGAGTGACTTTCACAAAGTCCATACTTTATTCAGATTTCTTACAGTTTTTACCTAGCATCCTTTTTCTGTCCCAGGATCCCATTAAAGATAGCATATTTATAGTTAGTTGTCTTCCCTCCTTAGGACTCTTGGCTGTAACAATTTCTCAGACTCCTTGGGAAATGATCTGGACAGTTTTGAGGAATACAGATCAACTACACTGTGGGAATACCAGACCACCTGACCTGCCTCTTGAGAAATCTGTATGCAGGTCAGAAAGCAACAGTTAGAACTGGACACAACAACAGACTGGTTCCAAATGGGAAAAGGGGTACATCAAGGCTGTATATTGTCACCCTGCTTTTTTAACTTCTATGCAGAGTACATCATGCGAAATGCTGGACTGCATGAAGCACAAGCTGGAATCAAGATTGCCGGGAAAAATATCAATAACCTCAGATATGCAGATGACTCCAGCCTTATGGCAGAAAGTGAAGAAGAACTAAAAAGCCTCTTGATGAAAGTAAAAGATGAGAGTGAAAAAGTTGGCTTAAAGCTCAACATTCAGAAAACTAAGATCATGGCATCTGGTCCCATCACTTCGTAGGAAATAGATGGGGAAACAGTGGAAACAGTGACAGACTTTATTTTTTTGGGCTCCAAAATCACTGCAGATGGTGACTGCAGCCATGAAATTAAAAAAAAGACGCTTACTTCTTGGAAGGAAAGTTATGACCAACCTAGACAGCATATTAAAAAGCAGAGATATTACTTTGCCAACAAAGTAGTCAAGGCTATGGTTTTTCCAGTAGTCATGTATGAATGTTGAGAGTTGGACTATAAAGAAAGCTGAGCTCCAAAAATTGATGCTTTTGAACTGCAATGTTGGAGAAGACTCTGGAAAATCCCCTGGACTGCAGGGAAATCCAACCAGTCCATCCTAGAGGAAACCAGTCCTGAATATTCATTGGAAAGACTGATGTTGGAGATGAAACGCCAATACTTTGATGTACTCTGATGGAAGAGCTGACTCATTTGAAAAGACCCTGATGCTGGGAAAGATTGAAGGCAGGAGGAGAAGGGGACGACACAGGATGTGATGGTTGGATGGCATCACCAACTCAATGGACATGAGTTTGAGTGAACCCCGGGAGTTGGTGATGGACAGAGAGGCCTGGCGTGCTGCAGTCCATGGGGTCGCAAAGAGTCGGACACGACTGAGCGATTGAACTGAATACTGTAGGAAACGGCTCGACAGGCATTTGTCTGATGTTTTTCTCATGATTAGATATGGTATGGGTTTTGGTGAGGAAAATCACAGAAGCACAGTTCTATCACATCATATTATATCAAGGGCACATACTATTAGCGTGTCTTATCACTGTTTCGTCAGCCCTGAGCATCAGGCTGAAGTAGTGTCTGTTGGATTTGCCATTGTAGGTTCCTCCCCGCCCTATGCTGCTTTCCATGCTGTAGTCTTGGGAAGGAAGTCTCTAGGCACAGGCCATGTTTGAGTGAGGAGTTGATTTCTACCTCCTTGAGGGTGGAGCAGCTATATAAATTATTTAGAATTCTTCTGCATGGGAGATTTGTCTATTATTCCCCAGCCATTTATTCAATAACTTATTTACATCAATATATACTTGTATGTTTATTTTACACTTCTTAGGTTTTAATCTGTTTGTTACTCAAAAGCTTTGAACGTTGGGAAATCTTTCAGTTAGTTCCTGTGTCCTTTTGATGTACCTCTATAATTGGGAGGGACTTTTTTTTTTTTTTAAGCAATTACTAATTACTTTCTGGCACTATAAAATGGACCTGGCTCATACCATGTAATAATTCCTGTTGCATTCCTAGAATCAGCCACTTCTCCATGGAGCCTTGGTTTCCTTTATTGGACAGTGGTATTTAAGACTGTCTGGTATTTAAGATCTGAGAGCTAAGTGTGCTCATTGTTACTGGAGTGTAGGTGATTCAAGGCCCTTGTGTGTTTTGTATGTTAGCCAATATCTTTCTAGGTTATTATCTTTTGATTTTGTTTATGAAGTTTGCTCAAATACATAATGTATTATGTTTGCCAGGGCTGCCATAACAAAATATCACAGGCTGGATGGTTAAAACAACAGCTGTTTATCGTCTCATAGTTCTGATGGCTGGAAGTCCACGGTCAAGGTGTGGGCTAGTTTAGTTTTTTCCTGAGGTCTTTCTCTTGGACTGCAGGTGGTCACATTCTCACTGTGTCCTCATATGGTCATACCTTGGTCCTAATCCCTTCTTCTTGTAAGAATACCAGTCATATTGGATTACGGCCCACTCTGAATACCTCATTTTAGCTTACTTGCCTCTTTAAGGATCTCATCTTCAAATACAGTCACATTCTGAGATATTGCAGGTTAAGACTTCAACATACAAGTTTTGGGAGAGGGACACCATTCAGCCTGTAACACATACTAATTTAAGGACCTTCAAATAAGTGTTTCCATTTAAATATGCATTCTTAGGCTGAGAGCAAGTGAATATATCCTTATATGAGAGAGATAGAGAAAGATAAGATTTTTAGTTCATTTATAGTTTATCTGAGGGAGGGGGGATGGGCTAAAAATCCCTGGTGACTTATCCTTCAGAAAGCTGAACCATGCGTTTGGGGCTCATGTCACCAGGTCTGAGGAATAACAAGTCTTCTCTTGCTTGGTATTTTATCCTCACCAACTGAAAGCCGCATCGTTAATACTCTCCATTATCTAATTCTACTCCCCTGTGAATGCTACCTCACCAGAAGCCAATTCCCAAACTCTGGCTATGAGATTTTTAGCTGTGCCACAGAGCCTAGGGTGCTTCAGTTTAACACGGGCACCTTACAAGGCACAGAGGCTTTCCAGCTTAGTGGTTTCTAAGCAATCAGTTGACTTAGCACCGGAGGTGTAAACAAGAACACAACTCTCAGGCCTGCTATGTGTTCATCCTCACGCCAACCTAAGGTATAATCCCACTGTCAGCCACCGCAGATAAAGGTTTACATACTCAAGTTAATCCTTTCAGTCTACTTTGTATTTCCTTTTACAACTGGGACACAATCAACATATTATCTTCCATATTCTCATACAACCTAGTACTAGTAGCTGGGTTTAAATTCAACATGAACTTCTCCATCACTATCAGTGTATGAATCTTTTACTTCTCCTTCCCCTGCTATATCACGCATTCAATCTGTAACTCAGGTTTCTCCTCGGGGAGCACCCATGCATCCATCCTCTTTTATTTATATACCAGTGGCCAGTGATACATTTGGACTTGTGCCATCTCATCTGACTTACTCAGTGGTTTTCCCAACACAGCTTCTGGCTCCACTGTCAGATCAGTCTTCCTAACACACCTGCTGTACTGCCTTGCTTAAAGACTTTAGTAGCTGGCGTCTTCACCTGCTTGCCAACCGGCCCATGTGGGGACTCATCAGAACGTAATTTGGAAAACCACTGCCTTATATAAATCATCTGTTCCAACATGGTTTCCTCAATACGCCTCTTGTATTTCTACTTCAGTCCTGGAGTGTGTGCTTCCTGCCTGCAATGTCTCCTTTCCTCCTTATCCTCCCCTCCCTCCTCTCCTTTCATTTTTTAAAAATTTTCCTGGCTTTTAATTAACTTTTTCCCATCAAGATCCCACCCTCTTCCAGAGACTTCTAAATTA
The DNA here is from genome assembly GCA_006410635.1 of Cephalophus harveyi. NCBI lineage: Eukaryota > Metazoa > Chordata > Mammalia > Artiodactyla > Bovidae > Cephalophus > Cephalophus harveyi. The sequence continues at coordinate 445,404 of SJYT01075238.1, forward strand.
CTTTTATTGTGAATTTTAGAATTTGTTAGCATTAGTCATTTTTCCTTTAACAAACTCTTTTAGATTGAATTCTTAATGTATATATAACTGACTTCGAAAATAATTTTCTTACATATAGTAAGATTTGGTGCTAGTTGGTGCTATGCATACAGGTGTTTTGCCTTTATTTGTTAACCTCTGTATTGAACAGAACCAGTCAAATGAACAAATATCATGTCCCTAACACCTAAATGTTGTAAACAGTAGAAATCAATAATGTATTTCATTTGGAACATGGGAAAGATTAAATGTCTTAGTGAATAGTGGGACAATTTTTAAAGACCACCACTGTTCATATTATAATTTATTATTGCTCCAGTGAGAATGTACTGGATAATTTATTACTAACATTGTAATATTTTCTCAGTTATTTTTTGGGTTCATTTCCTTTAATATTGGGCTCTACTGTAGATTTTTGCAACCTGGGAGGTCAGGCATAAAGCCAAAGCATGAGCACATAGTGCACAAAAGCAAAGAAAGTTTATTTTAGAAGGCCACCTACAAGATAAACTTACAGTTTATAAAGGGAGTATTTACTACAAATAAAGTTGACCTATAAATATGAATATCATTTCAGTTACAGAGGCAGGAAGAAATAGTTGCTTATTTCCTCTTAATCTTATTTTTGCCTAAAGAGGCGAGAACTTTGCCAAAATACTCATAATACCCTTTCCTCCCGTTAAGGTAAAGTTGCCTATATGAACACTGGCTATGCTGAAAAACATTGTTTAAAAAAGGAAATAAAATTTATGGAAATGCAGTAGTGAGGACGGTTCTTATATCATTTTTCATACATGAAAAATACTTGAAATAGCTATCTTCTGGACAGATGTTAAGACACAATCCAACTTCCACCAAAATTGCTTGAAAATTACACGTTCAAAGGGCAATCTAAGAAGCAATGAATAAGGGTGCACTCAATACTAGAATTAATGTCATCAAAGCATAAAAGTTAAGCATCAATTCATAAAAAAAACTGGTTAAATACTTTTCTGATTAAGATTCTAAAAAAGAAGTTATTGCAGAATTTTTGGAAGATATACAAAAGCATTAAAAAGACAATAAAAATCACCAAGAAATTCCATGAGTGAATAAACCATCTTTCTTTTATAAATGTATTTGTTACGATTTTTACTAAACTTTTCACAAGCCTGATATATCACTCAAAGTCTTTCAAACTTTTAAAAATGCATCAATAATATTTTAATAAACAACTGATCAATTTAACATTTAAACAAATTACAGAGCACTAATTCCAAGGATTTAAACTTCCTTTTTTATTACTCTTGTCATTCTTTTAAAAACACTGAAAAGGCTTCCTTGGTGGCTTAGTGGTAAAGAATCTGCCTGCCAGTGCAGCAGACACGGGTTTGATCCCTGAATCCAGGAAGATTCCACATGCCGCAGAGCAACTAAGCCTGCGTGCCACAACTACTAAGCCTGTGCTCTAGAGCCCAGGAAGCACGTGTCAGAACTGCTGAAGCCTGCATGCCCTAGAGTCCAGGCTCTGCACCCAGAGAAGCCATCACAATGAGAAGCCCGGGCACTGCAATGAAGAGTAGCCTCTGCATGCCGCAACTAGAGAAAAGACCTAGCAACAAAGAACCAGCAGAGCCAAAAATAGATAATTCAAAAAATGAAAAAGCCACACACAAATAGAATAGTGTTAATAAAACAAATCCCTCTATCAGCTATTTTTTAATTGAAGTATAGTTGATTTACAGTGTTGTAATTGCTGTAGTACATCAACTATACTTCAATTAAGAAACTATTGTCTCCCTGCTTATTTAACTTATATGCGGAGTACATCATGAGAAACGCTGGGCTGGAAGAAGCACAAGCTGGAATCAAGATTGCCAGGAGAAATATCAATCACCTCAGATATGCAGATGACACCACCCTTATGGCAGAAAGTGAAGAGGACCTAAAAAGCCTCTTGATGAAAGTGAAAGAGGAGAGTGAAAAAGTTGGCTTAAAGCTCAACATTCAGAAAATGAAGATCATGGCATCTGGTCCCATCACTTCATGGGAAATAGATGGAGAAACAGTGGAAATAGTGTCAGACTTTATTTTTTTGGGCTCCAAAATCACTGCAGATGGTGACTGCAGCCATGAAATTAAAAGATGCTCACTCCTTGGAAGAAAAGTTATGACCAACCTAGATAGCATATTCAAAAGCAGAGACATTACCTTGTCAACAAAGGTCCGTCTAGTCAAGTCTATGGTTTTTCTAGTGGTCATGTATGGATGTGAGAGTTGGACTGTGAAGAAGGCTGAGCACCGAAGAATTGATGCTTTTGAACTGTGGTGTTGGAGAAGACTCTTGAGAGTCCCTTGGACTGCAAGGAGATACAACCAGTCCATTCTGAAGGAGATCAGCCCTGGGATTTCTTTGGAAGGAATGATGCTAAAGCTGAAACTCCAGTACTTTGGCCACCTCATGTGAAGAGTTGACTCATTGGAAAAGACTCTGATGCTGGGAGGGATTGGGGGCAGGAGGAGAAGGGGACGACTGAGGATGAGATGGCTGGATGGCATCACGGACTCGATGGACCTGAGTCTGAGTGAACTCTGGGAGTTGGTGATGGACAGGGAGGCCTGGTGTGCTGCAATTCATGGGGTCGCAAAGAGTCGGACACAACTGAACTGAACTGAACTGAATTTCTGTAGTATAGCAAAATGACTCAGTTATACAGATACATGTATTCTTTTTCATGTTCCTCTTCATTATGGTTTATCCAAGGATACTGAATACGGTTTACTGTGCTATAAGGTAGGGTCTTGTTTATCCATTGTATATATAATAGTTGGCATCTGCTGACCTATAACTCCCAATCCATCCTTCCTCCATCCCTACCTCCTGGCAGCCACAGGTTTGTTCTCTATGAGTCTGTTTCTGTTTCCTGGATGGGTTCATTTGCGTCATGTTTTAAATTCCACATATAAGTGATACCATATAGTGTTTGTCTTCCTCTTTCTGACTTACTTCACTTAGTATGATAGTCTCCAGTTGCATCCATGTTGTTGCAAATGATGCTATTTTGTTCTTTGTTATGGTTGAGTAGTATTCCCTTGTATATATGCACTACATCTTTATCCTTTCATCTGTTGATGGACATGTAGATTGTTTCCATGTCTTGGCTATTGTGAATACTGCTGCTATGAACATAGGGGTGCATGTAACTTTTTGAATTATAGTTCTGTCTGGGTATATGCCCAGGAGTGGGATTGCTGGACCATATGATAATTCTATTTTTAGTTTTCTGAGGAATCTCCATACTGTTTTACATCATGGCTGCACCAACTTACATTGCCATCAGCATTGTAGAACAATGATTGCCTTTTCTCCACACCCTTTCCAGAACTTATTTGTAGACTTTTTAATGATGGCCATTCTGACAGGTGTGTAATTTTGATTTTCATTTCTCTAATAATTAGTGGTGTTGAGCATCTTCTCATGTGCCTATTGGCCATATGTATGTCTTTGGAGGAATGTTTATTTAGGTCTTCTGCCCATTTTTTTGATTGGGTTATTTTTTGTTGTTGTTCAGTTTACATGAGCTGTTTTTGTATTTTGAAAATTAAGCCCTTGTCTGTTGCACTGTTTGCAAATATTTTCTCTGTCTGTAGGTTGTCTTTTCATTCTGTTTATGGTTTCCTTTGCTGTGCAAAAGTTTGTAAGTTTGATTAGGTCCCACTTGTTTATTTTTGTTTTTATTTCTAGTGCCTTGGGAGACCTAAGAAAACACTGGTATGATTTATGTCAGAGAATGTATCATGTAGTTTTAAAAATTATTAACAGTGATCCAGTCTTAACATTTTCAAGTTTTTCTATAATCTTACAATATTATCTTAACATTTTAAAAACCAATATTAAAAAAAAAGTTCTAATTATGGTATAAATTATCATAATTTAAACAATCAATTGACATCTTAGAGCACATAGATTTTTATCCTTAAAAGTCTTTCTATAATGACTAATAATAGCAATTATTTATCAACATTTTATATTAGGCAGGATATTAAACACTTGATATATCATTTCAACTTAGTTATCATACTAACACCTAGAGATAGGTGATATTTTCATACCTATTTTATAAATGCAAAAACTGAGCCTTATAGAAGTTTAAAAAAAATCCAGTGTCAAATATCTTGTAAGTTTATTGGCTACATTCAAAGTTAGGCATTCTTACTGCAAAATCCACACTTAAAAATCACTGTTTATTTCCTAATGACATATCGTAGAAGTGGAATAGCTAAGTCAAAGGGGCTGAGATTTTGAAGATCTTTAATATATATTGCCAAATTGCTCTTTGGAAAAGTAACATAATTTATATTCTTGTGAGGAATGTATAAAATACCCATTTAAGGACTATGTAATAAAACAAAAGTCAAACAAGTAAAATACAGTAGGAGAGTCGTAGGCATTTTTTCCAGTGGATGAACTGTGTTTTTTTAGATAATATATGGATTAGAACAATCACATGGTACATAAATTGATACTTAAAAGAGGAGAACATCCCCAAATATTATAGTTAATGATGCTAACATTTAATTTCAGAACTATCTTAATTTCCCCTGAATTGTCTTTGTATTATAAGTTACTGCTCTAATAATAGAATTGTAACTGTAGTTTGTTAAAAGTAAGCATAACAAATAGCTTATTGCTGATAATAAACCATATAACACCAATATGTAATATGACCATACTCATTGGCACCTGGGGTTGCTCAGTTGGCAAATTCTCCTTATTCCACTGCTTTCAGAATCATGCTCCCAAACAAACAAAAACTGTTAATTATAGTGTTCTATTACATTAAAGGAGAAACTCAATGAGAAGAGAGATTAATTAAAATGGAATAGCTAATATTAAAGAAACAAAACATAGGATCAAAATTCAGAATGATGAAAGACAGATGTACCAGGCTTGTTATGGCGACTCAGTCATAATTAACAAGATACCATGTACAGTCTTAGAGAGCAACGCAAAATAAAACATTCCAGGCCCTCATCACAGAGTATAAACAAACCCCATCTGCCTGTAATTCACTTTACACTAAAGACTGAGACCAGTGAAATGAACATAAAATAGCCTGGCCTAAGGATAGTAAACATGCAGAGGTCTCCCTGCTGTTCATTCCTGTGACCAAGAGAGAAACTGCTACTCATTCACTGCACTCTTTTCTGCCGACCCTGGTCTCGGAAACTTGTCAACACAGCACCAACATGAGTTCACAACAAAAGACAGACGCTAAGTGGATTTAACTTGCCCTTCTTTTTTGTTTTTGGCCATCCTTGTTTTAAACCTTTATTTCTCTAGGTGGTGTCATCCTAAATTTGGGTCAAGCTCGACTACCAGGGTATGTTCTTAAACATCACACGTCTCTTCTTTGAGGGAAAGTCACTTTAACAGAATTATTATTACTTTTTAATAATACATTCTTGTTTCTTCTTGAGGTACAGTATAAGAAACTGCCATATGAAACCCATGACTATAAATAACAGGGGAATAGTATTAAGAGCATTGTGTATTATACTGGTATTCCTGTATATTAAATCTCATATGTGAGATTTACCTTGGAATTCAGTACTTAGCTTTCTTTGAGAAAATGATGCCCTACCTTCTATCTGATAAGAATTATATTGCTCCTTTTACCCCTACCGACTAGTTGCCAGGAAGCCGATACGCAAAATTTGTTGTTCAACCATGATGAGCCTTAGGATTGGTATATTTATACAGTACTTGTATTCACAGGCTTTTTTTTTTTTTTTTTTTAATTCACAGGTTTTTATTTTCTATTTTGATTGCTATTTTTTCCTAGTCTTAATTCTCTTAATTTTTCTTTATTTTCTAACATATACATTTGGCAAATGATTTCTCAGATAATTTGAAAAAACACAACAGAGCATAAACAAATAGTCAAAATGTACTGGTCATGACGGCTAAGCACAGAATTCAGCTCTGTGGTACCAGAGAACCAAAAAGGCATGTTTTAGTTTGGGTAGCCAAGTTTGGGAACCATGGGTGGTTCCCCAACTTAGCCACATGTTAAAATATTTTGGAGGGCTTCTTTTTAAATACTGTTTTTGTTGTTTAAAATGTATAGGTAATCTAAAAAATAAAGTAGAAAATGTAAAGTAAAATATCTCCCATTTTGAAACACTCTATTTCACCAAAGAAGCATGCAAACAATTTCCAGAATAGCTTATGGTCAACTAATTTGAATATAGAAAACATATGAATAGTCAAAATGGTAAATACTCAAACTCCTCATTTCCTAATTATCTTATTCAATTTTGCTATGCTCTTGAAGTTATTTATGGCTATTCTATGTGTATAGTGGAAATACTAAGTACTGTGGGTGTCTCATCCCAGCTCCACATTTGGTGACATCACACTGGTAGTGTGAAACAGGCTATTATTGTTGGGAGTATTCACATCATGGAAATTGGTAAATGATATGAATCAGTCCCTTTGCTTCCGTTGTTAAGCATTCCCAGCACTCCACTGCCTATATGTCTTTTAGCCAAGTGAAACTATAGTGTGCTTCTATCAGGAGGACAATGAAATACTATATGTAGAAAGAATTCACAGAATTTAGAGAAAACAAAAAGGCAGGCTATTCTGGCAACCAAGTTTATATTTATAAAAGGCTTCATGCAAGATAAAGAGGGCAAATGTATTTTGCCCTTTATCATAGTTCAACTCTGTTTGAAGATTAGGTCTCTAACATTAACACAGACTCTGAGTTTTTAAAATGAAATCAGAATCTTAAACAAGAGGGAATTTTAGAAACAATCTATTTTATAACAGTAGTTTTCTGAATTTTTTCAAAGTAGTATTTTTCCCCTCAGAGGAAATCTTTCTTGGGATCATCAAAAAATAAGAGATGAATGCAAATAAATGAGACAAATGCATTACGTTGTCCTAGAGAATTTAATTTAGTTTCACTGATTGTAGAATCCTCTGAGGAATCCTAAACCCTTAAACTATTTGAAAAGCTCTCTATAAATGGTTTAGAAGCTCCCAAATCTGTCCAGATACAAGGATCAACTGGGAATGAGAATCTTTGGAAGTGGGGCCGAAGAATCTGAATTTCTGAATCCTGCATCTTCAAGAAACTAAGGTGTGACGACATTAGGTTACTTTAGTTTTGGATTAAAGTTGATTATGATTAAGCAATATGTAGTCCATACGCTAAGGTCAAAGTGTATTTTTAAAAGTAATGTGAAAATGACTATAGGCTATCTTGACTTTTGCCAAGCTCTGTCCTTACTTAAACACTAAAATAAATGTTAAGAGATTATAAGGAGAAAGTTATATAAAGTGGTAAAAATTAGTAAGTCCTTGAAAATAATAAATTTGTGCCTGTTTATGGCCAAATGATTAGAGCTGGTACAGGGTTCAACCCATGTATCTGTGTATATCCTTGCTAAATGAGTCATTATGCAACTGTTTAAGCAGCCATCAGGTAGCAGAAGTTCATGCATGATTACCGCAAAATAATACATAACTTTGTATTATACAAATTTCAAGAAAAGATCTGTTGCTAAGAATTCTCTAGTAGAGAATTCCCACTTAGTAAAACACGTGGTCTTAAAGAAAGTATGAAAATTACAATCAGGAATAAAAAGCCCATGAGAAAAGCCCCAACCCTGACTACTTTAACCAGTGATACAAGTTTAAAACTGCCAAGGAAAAAAAAACAAACACAGTTAAAAAAAAAAAAAATTCCTTTGTAAGACTTTATACATGTTTTAATTATAGTCATCAAGAGCTATGAAGCTTGGAATTTTCATGTCGTCAGAGCTAAACTTCTAACTTTGCTGCAGAGCTCTAATTTCTACTCTAAAAGGAAACCTAAAGATAACACTAAAGGGAAGAAATCAATCCACAGCAAATCAGACTAGTATTTCATCATCCTCTTACTCTCTCCCCTGGCCATCACCTCACCCTCCAACTACCAGGCCTACTGTGTGGTAGACCCAGACTAAAGAAAAATATTTAAAAATAATGCTGAACTCAGAATATCCTAGAGAATCACCAGCTTTTGAGGCCCTCAAGGAACTAGGCTTCCTGTGGACAGTGCTGTATAGAATGCGATACATAACTCAAAGAAGACAATGTTTCCTAAAATCGACAGCATTCCCCAGTTTACCAGGTCTAATTTTTCCATTCTAATTGTCACTACAAATAAGAAACTCATACATAGGATAGGTATTATTGTTCTGTCTCTATAGATAAGGCTCAGAAACCAATGATATTATGAATAAAGTACCCACCAAGTATCGAAGCCAAAGCAAAATATAGAACTTCCAATTTTAAAACCTGTGTTCTTTGCTCTATACCAAACAATTCTGTAATTCATACAATGTGTAACTCCTAGCATATATCTTCAACATCAGTAGTTGAATGAAAATCAATGTTCACAAGTTATCTAAGTAATTGTGAATTGTGACCCACTAACGTATTACTGTCACATATAAAAAGATATCTGAGACCCATTTTCTAACATTTTTATTAAAGTATAGTTGATTTATAGTGTGCCAGTTTCTGCTGTACAGCAAAGTGATTCACTTTTTTATATCTATACATACATGTATATAATTCTTTTTCATATTATTTTCCATTATGGTTTATTGTAAGGTAATGAATATAGTTGGTTCCCTGTTCTATATAGTAGGCCCTTATTTATATACTATATTTTATAAGCAGTAGTTTGTATTTGCTAATCCCAAATTCCTAATTTACCCCTCCTCCCTTTTCCCTTTGGTAACCATTGGCCCGTGTGCCGGTTTCTGTTTCATAAATGAGTTCACCCGTGTCATATTCTAGATTGCACATGTGAGTGATATTTGTCTTTAACTGTCTGACTTACTTCACTCAGTATGGTAATATGTTGGTTCATCCATGTTGCTGCAAATGATATTACTGCATTCTCTTTTATGACTGAGTAGTATTTCATTGTATATATGTACCACATCTTCTTTATCCATTCATCTGTCAACGGACATTTAGGTTGCTTCCGTGTCTTGGCTAATGTAAATACTGCTGTCATGAACAAAGGGGTGCATGTATCCTTTTGAATTATAGTTTTTTCTGGATACATGCCCAGGAGTGAGATTGCCAGATCATATGGTAATTCTATTTCTAGTTTTCTAAGGAAACTTCACACTATTCTCCACAAATAGTAACTGTATGAAATTTACGTTCCAACCAACCGTGTAGGAGGGTTCCCTTTTCTCCACACCCTCTCGCCAGCATTTGTTATTTGTAGATATTTTAATGATGGCCATTCTGACAGGTGTGAGGGAATAACTCAGGGTAGTTTTGATTTGCATTTCTCTAATAATTAGCGACATTGAGCATCTTTTCATGTTCCTGTTGGGCATCTGTATGTCTTCTTTGGAGAAATGAGACCCATTTTTTGACTGTGTACAAAGTCTACAAAAGGAATATTGACATGTTTAATCAACATTCACATGCTCTACATTCCTATCAAAATTGTTAAGTGGCTATACTTGATGGAGTTAAGAATTACTCACATCATCTGACCAACCCCTGACTCTTGAATAACTCTCAACTCAGAGAAACTATTTCTTTATTTAGCCCCTTAAACACAGGATCTGTTAAAACCCAAACTCAGCATTAGCCCCATCAACATTAAAGATGAGGAGAGTTTGGCTGTAATCTAAAGTTTAAAAAAGGCTTCTGGTGAAGAAAAATTGTACATAAACCACTTCTGAGTATGTTGAGAAAACTTCCTCTCTTGAAGTACACGCCTCTACACAAATAAAAAGGAGATGAGTAAGAAAAGCCATAAACATGGGTTCTATCCTGACCTCCAAGTGAACTTCCCTGAATTGAACTCAGATTTAAAATTGCTGCCAAGTCCTCCCACTGTGCATTCATATCTGCTGTGCAATCCATACTGTAGTCATCTATAGTCCCCTCACAAACAAGCATAGCAACTCTCTACTGGGCTCCAACCAGTCTAAAGTGAACTGAATTATTTTGCTTTCAAATAATGTTAATTTCTCTCCATTACACAAAAACAGATCGCACCGATGGCATACTTTGTGACAGGCACTGTATATTCCAGAAATAAGGATACCACTGTGAAGTTTCCATTGCTTTTTAATTAAAACTAAACTTGTGATGATTTGAGAATCAAAACAGTCTATTTTCATATTTCTTAAACCATTTCCTTCATTTCACTTGTTCACATCTAATAGGTCTGTTATTTCCAGTTCAATAATTTTTTTTCTCATGCCACTCCTTAGAGCTAGAACAACCTTTCTATTTATGTTGAGAACTCTCCCTCTTTTCATAGGCACCCTGCGGTTACTCTTTGATTAATGAGGTTTAAAGAAGGTTTGGTCTCCTTATTTTGTTTAACAAATAATCAATAACAGAACTCATAAAAAGTGAACCACCAGAACATAAAAATTAAACATTGTGAAAGCATCTAAAGATAATCTCTATGTTCTCTTGGAGGTGGTCAGCTGATGAGAGGATGTCTAAGTACTTTCTTTGTACAAGCAAATCAGAGAGGAGGGAACTTTATACTATCCTGGGCAACTCATCAACAGAAAAAAGAAAGCAAACATGTGCCAGAAGAACTATACCACCACCTCATTTAATCCTGACATCACTCATAGCAGGAAACCAGCCTGATAGTTTGGCACCAACAAGCTCTCTGGCTCTTAGGAACTATCACTGTTTCAGGACAGCACTTTTGGATGATCCTACTCCCACTCTTGAGAAATGGTACAGAATCCACCAATTCTGACTTTACGGCTTTTTGCTCCCTAAAAAAAAAAAATACAAAAGTGATTAAACAAAGGACAGCTGATATGTCCATTGAAAAGAAAGGGTTGTTAAAATTCCTTGTCATGAGAGAACTGTTTTATGTTAAGGAGACAGAGAAAAAAAAATGCCAGTTAAATGCAATGTGTAATCCCTGATTGAAATCTGTTGTTATTTTTGTTCTGGTTGTTCTTTGTAAAACAACAATGCAGCTACATAAGGTATTATTAGAACAACTTGGGCAATTTGAATACAAACTGTACTTTAGCTGTTAATATCTTATCATTGTTATTTTCTTAGGTGATATTAATCCTGTGGCTATACAAAAGAATGTGCTTGTTTAGGAGACACAGTAATCAGGACTAAAATGTCATAATGTCTTCAATTTACTTTTTTAAAATAAAAATTTAATTTTAGTATAGATTTACAAAAAATTTTAATAGGACAGTTCTCATGTACCATACATGTATAATATCATATATGAAATGAGTCGCCAGCCCAGGTTCAATGCATGATACTGGATGCTTGGGGCTGGTATCTGGGACGACCCAGAGGGATGATATGGGGAGGGAGGAGGGAGGGGGGTTCAGGACGGGGGGAACACGTGTATACCTGTAGCGGATACATGTTGATGTATGGCAAAACCAATACAATATTGTAAAGTAATTAACCTCCAATTAAAATAAATTATATTAAAAAAAATCTTTGAGTAGTATGGTACATTTGCACAGTTAATGAACTATTAACAATATATTATATTTAATTAAAGTTCATATTTTACTCAGATTTGCTTAGTTTCTGAAATCCTATGGACAGAGGAGCCTGATGGGCAACAGTCCATGGGATCACAAAGAGTCAGACATGACTTAGCAACTAAACAAATTTTAGGATACCATCTGGAATCCCACTCCACTGTGACATTACATTTAATCACCATGTCACCCCAAGCAACCCAAAAAGTTTCCCAAACCTTATTTTTTATGATTTGATAGTTCTGAAGATTGCTGGTCAAGTAATTTTTATAATGTCCCTCAATTGGTACCAGGGTAGGGGTTTGGGGAGGAACACCACAAAGTTAATGTGTCATTTTCATGACATATCAAGGGTACATATGATCAACCCTTATCACTGATGACAACCTGGATCATGTGGCTGTAGAAGAAATTATCAGGTAAGGTTACTAAATACTCCCTGCCAAAACACTGCCCCGCTTCCCATACCTTACCTTTTGGAAGGAAATGACTATATACAGCCTATATACTTAAGGAGTGAAGAATTATGCTCCACCTCTATGAGGGCAGAGTATTTACATAAATTATTTGTGATTCTTCTGCATGGGAAATTTTTCTAGTCTCTTCTATTCATTGATTAAACCATCATTTATATCAGTATGAACTCATGGATATTTATTATACATTTTGGGCTCTAACACAATAGTACTTTATTTTGTTGCTCCAATTGTTCTAGATTTGGTCACTGGGATCTCTCTTAGTTGACTATTACGTCCTTTGATACTCCCCCATCATTGTTTTTATTTTTATCTTTTTTGAGCACTTTGTTACTGTGGGATACTAAAAGATGGTCAGGGTTCATTTTGTATATTTCTTGTCCCATTCCTAGAATTAGCTGTTTCTCCAAGGAGTGCTCCAATAGGGGTTTTGGGGGATGGGCTGTATATCCCTGGTGACTTTCTTACCCTTCACAAAGCTGAACCATTGGTTTGGGACTCATGTCACCAGGTCAGAGGAATAACAAGTCTTCTGCTGGGGATTTTATCTTCACCACCAGGAAGCCACATCGTTAACAGTCTCTGCCTTCCCTAACAATACTATACCCTGAGAATGTTACTTCACCAGAAGCCAATCCCCAGACTCTGGCTATGGGATTTTTAGCTGTGCCACAGAGCCTAGGGTTTTTCAATTTAACGCAGGCATTCTACAAGGCACAGATGCTTTCCAGCTTAGTGGCTTCTAAGGAATCAGCTGACCTTAGGACCTGAAGTGTAAACAAGAACACAACTCTCAGGTCTGCTATGGGCTCATCCTCACTGCCAACCTAAGGTATAATCCCACCATCAGTCACCGCAGTTAAAGTTTACATACTCAAGTTAATCGCTTCAATCCACTTTGTATTTCCCTCTAGAATGTGGACTCAACATATTTTCCATATTCCCATATAATCTAGTACCACTGGATTTAAATTCAATATGAGGTTCTTTTTTTAATACTTTAAAAGTATCCGTTTTGGGACTTTCCTGGCGGTCCAGCAGTTAAGACTGTGCTTCCCACTGTAAGGGGTGTGGGTTCAATCCCTGGTCAAGGAACTAAGATCGTGCATGCCAAATAAATGAATAAATAAAATACTTAAAAAATACTTATTTTATTCATAAATTATAATTATGATGAAGATCTTTTGTAAAACTGAAGACTCTACAAGACCTTTCATACTGAGTTGCCAGTGAAGAAGTCCTGTTATGTTGCCAGTCTGGACTGGCTCACCTGTCTTCATCTGTCCTTATGTGGCAGCAAGACAGTATTTCTTTTCTTTCCTTAAAAAAAAAAAAAATTCTTTCCCTTTATTTCTATTTTTAACTGATGAATAACTGATATTCAGTCCATGGGCTGATGAAGAGTTGGTCATGACTTGGTGACTGAACGACAACATAAATGATTTAACATAGTAATCTCAAATGCACAACATGACTTGATATTTGCATATACTGGAAAACGGTCACCACAATAAGTCTAGTTAACATCCGTCACCATACACAGGTACAAGAATTTTCTGTAAGGACATTTAAAACCTACGCTCTTAACAATTTTCAAATATCCAATACAGTATTATAAACTATATCACCATGCTATGTATTACATTCTAGGATTTACTTATAACTGTACGTTCTGTACCTTGCGACTCTCCTTACCGGTTACTATCAGTGTATGGATCTTTGACTCCTCCTTCCCCTCCTACAACATCTGTCTAATTTGTAACCCAGTCATGTTGGTTTTTCCTTGGTGAGCATCCACACATTCATCCTCTGCTTTTATTTTCAAACCAGTGGCTGAAGATACATTTACGTTCATGTCATCTCAACCTACCTACAGAAGGGTTCCCAACACAGCCTCTGACTCCACTGTTAGATCAGTCTTCCTAACTGTATTTCCTAATTGTACTTCCTACACTCACTGTGGCTTCCCTGGTGGCTCAGACGGTAAAGTGTCTGCCTGCAGTGCGGGAGACCCGGGTTCGATTCCTGGGTCAGGAAGATCCCCTGGAGAAGGAAATAGCAATCCACTCCAGCACTGTTGCCTGGAAAATCCCACGGACGGAGGAGCCTGATAGGCTACAGTCCACGGGGTCGCAAAGAGTTGGACACAACTGAGCGACTTCACTTCACACTCACTGTACTGACTTGCTTAAAGACTTCAATAGCTAGCCTCCTTGCCCTCTTGTGAACCTGCCCACGTGGGAGCTCAAGAGAGCATAACTTGAAAACCACTGCCTTATATAAACCATCTGCTTCAACATGGTGTCTTCAACATGCCTCTTGTATTTCTACTTGTCCTGGAGTGTGTGCTTCTTGCCTGCAATGCCTCCCTCCCTCATCTTTCTTCTTTGCTACGTGGATCATGCAGCTTTCTCACCTTATCTGTAGCTGCCACTCCAACAGTGAGAAAAGTTTAGTGTTCGACTCCAGTATATAGTGATTTCAGAACTGTTAACCCACACCTTCATGAGATACAACTTAAATTAAGTACAGTGGTAAATGCAGTTCTTTTTTACTTTAGCCTTATAGCTCCCAGTAATTTCCAGAGTTACTTAAATCCTCACCCTTTTCCTTCACTCCCTTCAACAAAGTTGTTTAATGTATTTGTAACATAGTTCTGTCATATTCTGCATTCCATCCTGTATCCCTCAATCTCTAAAATGCTTTAAAAAATTTTGCATATATTAAGATTCACTCTTGGTGCTGTAAAGTTGTCTGGGTTTTGACAGTGCAACTCACCAGGCTCCTCTGTCCATGAAATTCTCCAGGCAAGAATACTGGAGTGGGTAGTCATTCCCTTCTCCAGGAGATCTTCCCTACCCCAAGGATTGAACCTGAGTCTCCTACATTACAGGCAGATTCTTTACTGTATAAGCCACCAGGGAAGCCTAATGTCATAAATCCACCATTATAGAGTCATAAGGAATATTTCTATTACCCTATAAAACCCTTGTGATTTGCCTATTTAACACCCCCAAACCCTGGCAACCATTGCAGTTTAAAATCTCTATAACTTTGGGACCTTCCTGGTTGTCCAGTGGTTAAGACTCTGTGCTTCCACTGCTGTTACTATTGTATTATATATGTATATGTGTGTGTGTGTGTGCACATGTATGTATGTGTGTATAAATCAACCGTTACAAACTTAACAATAGGTGATTCTAGGTCAAGGGTATTATAGATAGATGTTTATTATATTCTTAAATTTTCTGTAGCATTAACATTATTCAATGAAAAACAGTGAAATACATTTACAAAAGAAGGTAAGAATGAAAGCCATATTAACAGTATTTTCACTAAGTATTTTTTCCTCAAATGATTAAGTATGTATGTTTTGCTTAAATACATCCCTTTGAAAATATGTAACTAGATTTGCTCTGTTATGCTACCTATAATCTGTCTTTTTAATTAGAACTGCTAGTCCATTTATGTTTATTGTAATTCTGATGCATTTAGGTTTAGATTTTATTCTGTACTCTATATTTGTCCTACCTGTGCCTTTTTTTTTTTTTTCCTTCTTCTTTGGAATGAATGTGGCCCAGGTCTTTTCAGTTCTCTGGTTTCTAGTTTTATGCTAGTATACTACTCATATTGGATGAATCCTTGGTAGCGTGTGCTGTCCCAACATGCCCCATGAGAACAGGAAAACCAAAACAAGGTCATCCGGTTTCAGGAAATGCCTGTGAGTGAAAGGTAGCTTTAGTGTTCCCTTTACCTTGCTGGGCGTTTGGCCTCTGAATAACGTACTTCCGAGTCAGTTTGGTGGTGTATTTTTAAAAAAACAGAAGGCATTTATTTTGATTTGTAGAGGAGATCACTATTAAACATTGTATTTCCCAGCCATTACATATAACAATAGCATTTTCTTTACATAATACTGAATGGTTATAAAGTTTTAGATTATGTTGCCAACTGGTGTTTTATTTTCATTTTATTTACAAGAATATTCAGGGTCCTAATAGCTTTCATCAATACTATATTTTGAAATGTTATTAAATATTTTATCTAGCATTTTTTCATGTTCTCACTGGGAGTGCCCATCACAGTTACATTTTTGTCTACCAGACCACCGAAAATGAAGCTCTAAATTGCTCTTTAAATTTTCAGAGGCTTTGTTCTAAAATGGACAGTCAGAGCAGTCTATAAGAAGAAAGGAAATCAGTCTCTTAGGCATTTCTGGGGCCAGAGGACACAAGTTGAGATATGGGAGTTGCCTATATGTGATGTGAATTATGTAAATCAGCCACCTAAACTACTGATTATACATGAGAGTTCCTAACATTATTTGATGCTTATGGTAAAAGAGCTTTTCTTAAAATTAGTCTTATATTCAGAAATAGATTTTTCCCCTTGAAATGTACAGCCATTCAAATTTTAGGCCAAATTTGAATGACGTCAATTTCTATTCAATCTTAAAAATTTAATAGTATAAAATAAAAATTAGGAAGCTTTAATTCTTCTTCCCAAAGATATATATATAAAGAGGATGGAAATGTGGTTCAGCATTACATAATGTTGCCACCCACTCCAGAAACAGAAATGAGTGCCTAGCAACAGGAAAGGGTCATCTCAGGAGAGTGCTGATTGCTCATTGGAGCATTCTAAACACAGATGCTTTTCTATCCTTATCACTTCCAGTCCCTGCTAAACACATGCTGGTTACCTTGGATCCCAGAGCCATCTGATGAGAACCTTCCTCTTATGACAACCAATAACTGCCACACAGGGTAGCCTCTACCTTTAGGTTATATCTTAAAAAACAACTTGAAACATTAAAATATGCTTTCTGTGTGAATTTTCTTCCCCCGTAATCGTGTTTCTTTCACGATAGGCTAGTGTCCTTGTCTGCATTTTTCTGACTGCCCCCTCTTATACCTGTAAGTTCTAGCAGGAAGGCTGAAGCATCTAATTCTTAGAAAAGAGGTTATGCATGAGTCTGCCTGATGTTACTCATGCTTATGGATAGTTATGGTAGGAGAGCTTTCCTCAAAATAGTAACAGCAATCTCACGTTCAGGAATTTGTCTGTATTTTTCTTAGACATATAGCCAATCAAATTTTAGATTAAAGTTTGAACAGTCTCAATTCCTATTCAATCCTAAAGATCTACTGGTACAAAAGTAGTACAAATAAAGATCCAGGAAGCTCTAGTTCTTTTTACAAAGGTACACAAAGGGGACAGAAATAGTGGTTCTGCATCACATCACGTTGCCACCTTCCAGAAAGAGAAGTCAGAGCATTTTTTCCTAGGTTTCTTGGCTCTTTGCACGTGTCTCCCTCCCTGTTTTTGGTGTAAAGTCTCTTGTCCATTTTTCTTTGTAATCTGAATATGAACCAATGTTCACTTTCATATGTTATGAATGTTTTCCTCCCACTCTGCCTTTTTTTAAACTCTCCTGATGTCTTTTGATAAAAAAAAAGTATTTAATTTTAGTCTGTTTCAGTTTATCATTATTAGATATCTTTATGACTAACACTTTTTGTGCTCTGTTTAAGATTGAGTTTCCTTATTACAAAGTCACAAATATATTTTTCTAAACAATGTTCTAGAAATCCTACTGTTTTACTTTTTCTGTTATCAGGTTGGAATTAATATTTTTGTGACGGTCTGAGTTAGTGGTTATGTTTGTATAGATATATGGATATCCAGTTGGCATGGAAACACCACAGTATTGTAGATAACAACCTTTTCTCACTGCTCTGTAAGTACTACCTTTTGTCATAAAACAAGAATCCAAAATAGATGTATAGGACTTTTTTTAGACCCTAAGCTCTTTCACTGGCCTATGTGTCCATCCTTGCTCTAATACCACCTTGTCTTAATTGCTATACCTTTATAAACTTTATCTGTTCAACTCATCCTACTATTAATATCTGATTAAATGTGTCATTCCACTTGGTTCTTCTATTCTTTGTTCTTCTATTTCAGGACTTGTCTACCCTTTGCATTTTCACATACATTTTAGGAATAACCTGTCAACTTTCTTCTCTTCTCTAGATATACTCAATCCCTAGGTAGACTCATCCAGTTTCATCAGTTTGAATATCCACACTCTGTCAAACAAACCTCTGCATTTAACAATCTTCAAAACAAACCGAGAATCTGATGATTATTACCAACCTGGTCCCAGGCACCACCCATCCTTCACAGGTTTATTAAGAGCCTCCTAACTGGTCTCCAAGCTTCCATTTTTGCCCCGCACCAGACCACCTAACCTGCCTCTTGAGAAATCTGTATGCAGGTCAGGAAGCAACAGTTAGGACTGGACATGGAACAACAGACTGGTTCCAAATAGGAAAAGGAGTGCGTCAAGGCTGTATATTGTCACCCTGCTTATTTAACTTATATGCAGAGTACATCATGAGAAAAGAGAGATGGTGATGAACAGGGAGGCCTGGCGTGCTGCGATTCATGGGGTCGCAAAGAGTCGGACACGACTGAGCGACTGAACTGAACTGAACTGAGTAGATGCTCCATGATAGAGAGATCTTTTAAAATAAAATCTGGTTCCTCTGGTCAAAACTCATCTCAGTCAAGAGTAAATTACGGTTTTGTTGACAATGGTCTACATAACCGGCTGCACTGTTGCTCTGGCCCAGCCACACTGGCCTCCCAGTGCCGGGCAGAGCCCCAGTCTGACCAGTTACACTGGCCTCCCGGCACTGGGCAGAGCCCCAGTCTGGAGCTTGCACCCGGTCAGCTCCCTTCCTGGGAAGCTCTTCCACAGTTTCTGTGGGGCTAATACCTTCACCTCCTTCAAGTCCTTGCTCAAATGCCAACTTCTCACAGAGGCCTTCCCTAACTGCTGCTGCTAAGTCGCTTCAGTCGTGTGTGACTCTGTGCAACCCCATAAGACGGCAGCCTACCAGGCTCCCCCGTCCCTGGGATTCTCCAGGCAAGAACACTGGAGTGGGTTGCCATTTCCTTCTCCAATGCATGAAAGTGAAAAGTGAAAGTGAAGTCACTCAATAGTGTCTGACTCTTCGCGACACCATGGACTGCAGCCTACCAGGCTCCTCCGCCCATGGGGTTTTCCAGGCAAGAGTACTGGAGTGGGGTGCCATTGCCTTCTCCATTATGTACTCTGCGGAGAAGTTAAATAAGCAGGGTGACAATAGACAGCCTTGACATACTCCTTTTCCTATTTGGAACCAGTTCTAACTTGCTTCCTGACCTGCATATACGTTTCTCAACAGGCAGGTCAGGTGGTCTGGTATGCCTATCTCTTTCAGAATTTTCCACTTTCCTGGCCTTAAAAAACTGCAGTGGCCATTTAGGATTAGAAAATTATAACAGCAGTAGCATTTTCTTTTGGTAGACTGAACATCATCATCACTGAGTTAAACATTCATCAGCAATTTAAATTCTCCATTTGATACACAAAGTTATCTTTTAATCATAGTTTATTAAATCATAAAGTCAAAAAAGCAGTAACAAGTCTTCCTTCAGTAGCGGAAGTCTTAATGTCAAAATACATGCAAAAATGGCCATATTTCCCAAAGTCATATTCATTTGGATTGGTGGTGGTTTTCCTCATGTTTGCTTCATCTCAGTTTTGTACAGAGCATCTTCTCTCAACATATTTAAAATGTATTTGCTTCATTAAATTTTTCTTTTCATGGAATGTTTTTCTTATTGGTTGATCGCCAAAGATTTACCTTTTATGTTTTTCCTCTAGTGATTTTTTTAGATTCCAGAGCAACATACTGAACTGTACTTTACATACCAGTGAGCTTTCCTCAGGGAAGAAGCACAAAAGAGGAGTTGGACAAATTCGAGTATTTTTTAAAAAACACACATACATATCAGCCACAGAAAAACAAGATTCACAAAATGAAGCTCTTCCAAATATTGTTTGCTAGATATAGACAGCGTCACAACAAATTGTGTGCCCATATTTGTCACTCAGAAAAAAATCACTTCTAGAAAACACATTCTCTTCTCCACCCAAATGTTTAAACTTGATTAAGTAAAATTGTTTCTTGAGAAATTTAATCCTTAACAATCAAGACAACCTTTTCAGTAAACTGAAAGTTAGCTACTTTTACTAGTATGAGTCACGATCACCTAAAAACTGACAAATAGCCTATTCTCCTCTTTACTTAGAACCAATTTTACTTTCTTACTGACCAAACTGAGTCAACTTAATCAAATCATCCTAGAACTTGAGTCAGTTTAAGAGAAAAGGAGAAAAATAAAGTATGATTTGCATACAAGGAAAAAAGCTGTCGGTTAAATACTTAAAGATGACACCTGCAAACTTTTTTATTCCACCACTACATTTAAGACTTTAGGTCTACTAGTACTGGAAAAAAAAAAAACTGCAATGCATCAAAAAGCTTCTAACGCATGAAACAGCTTAAAACATTGTTGCAAATAAAAGAAGCTTGCCATGTCATCTTAACTTTAGAAAGGTTAAGGAAAGCCTGTGTTCTTTTTTGTGTAGAACAAAATTGAGAGATAAAACTTTTTTGTTTTTAAAGCCACTAAATTTTGGGGGTGGTTTGTTATGTAGCAATAGATAACTGGAAGCAGCAAGCAACTGCAGGTGGCCTTGGTGCCACTGAGCACAGACTGGAAGCCAAGGGAGAATCATATCTGCCTGGTACATGGCTGGGGGGCACTGGTGGGCATAATAAGACACAGAGGAAGGCAGCATCAGTTGGAGTAAGAGGATTGCAGGGTTGCAGTTAGTGGCTCTGACTATACGTGTAGCATCCTGTGCCCTTGAATGTGCCCAGAGAGATGGAAGTGAGGAGCTGAGGTCTTACCTAAAGGAGATGGGTTAGGGTTAGTAATTTGTTAGACTTGGGGACCAAACTGTTAAAGCGACCTTACTTTAGGTCCGCGAGTTGGTGGACAGCATTATTTACAACAGCCAAGATACAGAATAAATGTTTATGAGCCATAACAAAAGGTCAAATCTTGCCATATGTGACAACATCGATGGACCTTAAAGGCATTATGCTAAGTAACGACAAAGACAAACACCATATGATTTCACTCATGTCAAATATAAAAAATAAAAACCCAAAATAAACAAACAAATGAACAAAAAAAAAAATAATGTAGATACAGAGCACAGTGCAGAGGTTACCAGAGGCGAAGAAAGGGGAGGGCGAAATGGCTAAAACAGGTCAACCATATGATGGAAATTAAATTTCTGGTGGAGAGCATGCTGTAGTATAGACAGAAGAAGAAACATAATGATGGAAACATGAAAGGTTGTAAATCAATGCTGCTTCAATTAAAAACCTGTTTTTAGTAGAAATGATTTATATTAATTATACAAACAGTACCAAAAAGAAGAAAGTAGAAATCTAAAACTCAGCCCCAGATCCACTGACCAGAAATAATTAGTGTTAATGTCTGATAATCCAAACATCTTTCTGTACTATTAGTAGAGAAAGAGTGACAGGAAAAGTATACAAAAATGAAATCTTAAAATACATGAAATTTAATGTAAAAACCCTAAATTACGTTATGCTTAAATTTAACAGACAATAAAACTGAAGGAACAAATAAAATTTTAACTTAGAAATGTCGGGGCCTACACTAATCCTTTAGGAACAGGATTAGGAAAGGCTAGCATTTCAACCCTATGAAAGGCTGCTATGAAAGATTAAATCTGCCCAGATGCTTCCTTCTCACCCTCTCCAGATTTTCATTACCTGTTTTTCTTTTTTAAAAAAACAGTCCATTGGGTCACAAAGAGTCAGACACGACTGAGCAACTGAGCATGCATACCTTTTTTTAAAAACCAAGATGTATACCATATTCTAATATATGATATTAATGCTGTGGAAACTTTTAAAGGCATGGAATGATTTTGATATGAGTTTCACTAAAAATAAATGAAGCTCCATACTGACAAATCTTGCAGATGATCTTTTTAAGGCAGCATAGATGTGCATGCTGAGGCAAATGTGCAATTTAGTCAAGCTGGCAAATGTGATATTTTGCTGTTTGGTAGACTTCATTCACATATTAACTGGAAATATGAAATGCATTTCCAAGTTGAATTTCTTGAAGCACGACAGACAATGCTGTAATAAAATCCAGATATTCCTGCCACTGCATTCCGTTCCTCTAATACTTCTGTAACTTAATCTGAAAAGACCAGCTTTGGAAAGATTACTTCTTTATAGGCCACTAATGTTGCAGATATTTTCTAGGTACTCAGATTGTCAAAATCATCAAATCATTGAAAACTAAACCAAGGATATTTTACAACTTTTGTTTCCTTGTTCTAAAATGGCAATGGTATTCCAGTAGCTCAATTCTGTGTTTCCTGACACTATTTCTCAAAAAAATCACAATTAGGTTTTCTATCTCATAACCTCTACTATAATGGTTTTTGACTGGTTGCACATTCCAATCACTTGGGGAGCTTTAAGAAAATAAGGATATCCAACCCCATCCCAGATCCATTATTACAATCTTTGGGACTGGGCTCTGGGAAAGGTGTTTTAAAACTACTGTAGCGCTTGGTGAGCTCTTATTTTAACTGAAGAGTCTAAATCATCTATATATTAAAAAAAAAATCATCTATATGAAAACAGATACTCAATTTATCATGTGTTCAGTTACAGTGAAAACAAATTTTTAAATATTTTAATTTTATTGAAGTATAGTTGATCTAAAATGTTGTTAGTTTCAGGTGTACAGCAAAGTGATTCATTTATACATATACATATATTCATCTTTTCTGTCAATAGGTTCTTTGCTCATATCTTATTACATCATATTTCATATCATATCACAGAATATTGGGTAGGGTTCCCTGTGCTATATAGTATATCCTTGTTGGCTATCTGTCTTACATATAGTAGTGTGCGTGTATTAGTGAAAATCATTTTATTAAAATTTTAAGAGGTAAGTTATCACTATCAACCATGTTTCTCAAATTTAATGATGTCATCAATTTTCAACATTTGTAAATCTGTTGAGTTGCTTTTCTGGTTCAAAGCTGTAATTTTAAAATACCCCATCATACAAAATTCCTTTTTAAAGAGTGAGTAATGTTAGGAAATTTTGTCCGTTTATTGAAGGATTAAATGCTAGCAAAATTTAAGACTGACTGACAAAACAATAATAGAACAAGAGTCTGGTTAGGAGTAAAAGGAATAAATGGTCACTTATGAGCCCATTTGCAGACTAACATGCTTTTTTTTTTTTAAATCTCAGTTTCCAAACCTTTTCTTGTTTATATTAGAAGTTTCATTTTGTCCCATGAATTCCAGTCTTTTAAAAACGAATTATTTTATTGAAGTGTAATTGATTTGTAATTTGTTAAATTCTACTGTACAGCAAAGTGATTCACTTAAACACGTAATTCTTTTTCATATTCTCTTCCATTAGGGTTTATCACAGGATACTGAATACAGTTCCCTGTGCCATACAGCAGAACCTTGTTGCTTTCCAGTCATCTTTAACAAGAAACATTCCAAACTTACCCACTTCCTTTATTCCACCAGTATGCACTTGGGCTTTGGGCAGTACACCTTTCCTTGTACAAGCTGATTGCTGATTCATTTTCTAACTTCCCCTTCTTAAAACATTCTTATGAAATCCTCCAAGATTCCTCAAAGAGGCTAACATTCTTCACATTTAAAAAAAGTGTTAAACTAGCTGGCAATCCTGTTGATGTTTCTGGGTGACTACTGGGGTAGTGCAAGAACATGGATAATTTCTACAGTTAAATCTAGTAGATTTATTTACTTTGCAATTTCAAACTAGAAATCTCCACATAATCTGCATATCTACAAGCTAATATCTCATAAGGTTCCTGAGGTGCTGTGAGGCTCTGAATGTCCTCCTCTATCGAACAAGTGAGCACAGCACGCGGAATGACAAAGGAGCAAGGGGACAGCCTCGCAAGCCAGATAAATCCTGGCCATCAGTGGGTGACAGATGCTTCAGCCAGATCACCACCAGAGCAATGCTGACTACATGGAAAACATACAACTCTAATATTTTCCATTTCCCCCTCTTCTATAAATAATGCTCAGGATGCATAAGGAATCAGAGCTACACAATGATAAAAAATGTTGATATTACATGTTAGCTCCCATAGATAAGTTCAAACCCACTCCAGATTCTAGGACTATTGTCTCCGCTGTGTAGTAGTGGAGAATGACTAAAACACTAAAACACGTAACCAAAAGCTGTATTGTTCTCGTGTAGGGATAAGGGAACGTCAAGCAATGCAACATTTTTTGACCAGATAAACTATCAAAACAGAGAAGTAACATCATTAAGAACACAAAGCAGCAGCTGTTAAGAAAATTATTCGACATTTCGACATCAATACTCTTAGGTCTATCTTAATCTGGAAGTAGTTATGTGAAGCCATATTGATTGGCACATTTTTTTTTTTTTTAGACACCAAATTACTTTTTATAGCCATATACCAAGTGGACAGACAAGAAAAATATTTTTATCTGAAAATAGTGTGGGGGGGAACCTCTTAAGTGGCCATCTACGTACCTACTTTTAGAAGCTCAAAAATCCTTTGAATATATAAGGAACTTGACATGTTCATTGGACTCATACCAGTTTTTTTTGGGGGGGGGGAGGTTGGAAAAGGACTAGAGACAGCCTGCCTGGCGATTTCACAGAGGTTCTGGCCTTTTGTTCACATATTCTTCATGACAGGTGCAGCTCCTTCCCTCCCTCCATCTGGGGCCTGGCTTAGCACTGCAACTGGCCTCAAAACTGGCCAGAAGCATATGGGTTGGGACAGGGGCAGAATCTCCTTTCTGTTGGTATCTGCTCTGCATTGTCTTTAGCTAGTCTCTTTAGTTACTATAGTACCTTGGTCCTGACTCACTGTAAGTATTATGCTATTTTTTTTTTTTTTGGCTGTGTCATGCAGCTTGTGGAATCTTAGTTCCTGGACCAGGAACTGAACTTGAGTCCTCGGCAGTGAAAGGGTGGAGTCCTAACCACTGGACAACCAGGGAATTCCCTTAGCATTTTAAAAAATGTAATAGTTGTTATAAAGACAATATATGACGTATAGTTCTAAGTTAGGAGCATAATGAAGTGAATCACTCATTCAGCTTCAAAGTAGAATACCACCAACACAATTGTCCCGGAGTCCCTTTCTCTCAGGTTACTGAGTTAACCCTTATCCTAAAATTTGTGTTTATTATTCTCTTCTTTGAAAAATAGATTTGCTATATATGTATATATCTCTATATTGTTTAGTTTTGGGCTTCCCAGGTGGCACTAGTGGTAAAGAAAGAACCCACCTGCCAATGCAGAGGTGCTGGTTAGATCCTTGCGTTGGGTAGATTCCCTGGAGGAGGGCATGGCAACCCACTCCAGTATTCTTGCCTGGAAAATTCCCAAGAACGAAGGAGCCTGGCGGGCTACATTCCAAAGGGTCGCAAAGAGTCAGACGTGATTGAAGTGACTGAGCACAGCAGATGCTAGACACTTTAAAATGGTATCACACTAAAAGCAATCATATCTGGCTTCCCCCCCAAAAAACACACTTTAGTTTTCCAAATATTCATCCATATTGATGCTTGTAATATGTATCTCATTCACTTTTCTTGCTGAGTAATATTCCATTATGTAAACAGACCAAGATTTATTTACCCATTCTCATGTCCATGTAAATTAATATTCTTGGTAGGTTTTTAAAAAACCGTATTTATTTGGTTTGCCAGGTCTTAGCTGTGATATGATTAACACAAGGTTTTTTAGTTGCGGCACACAAACTCTTAGTTGTGGCATTTGGAACTAAGTTTCCAGATCAGGAATTAAACCTGGGTCCCCTGCATTGGGAGCGTGGAGTCTTGGCCACTGGACCACCAGGGAAGTCCCTTTAGTAGATTTTTGCTTTAAGAACTTTCCTATAAATATCCTTGCAAATGTCTCCTGGTTTCCATGCCAAATACTACCTAGTTGTAGAATTTCTGGTTATAGGGTATGATTAATACTATGACTTAGGGCCAAACTGTTTTCCAAAACAGTTGAAGCATCTTACTTTCTTACTGGCATCACAAATATAAGATCCCATTGCTCTACCCATCCTTGCCAACACCTGGTATTTTCAGACTTCTTAATTTTTACAAGCTAGAAAGCATGAAATGGAATTCCAATGTGGTCTTAATTTACATTTCTTTGAAAACTAATGAGTTTTGTATGTTGCTTTCCCTGTTTTGCTACTGGTTCAATTGTACATCTTTCTTTTAGACTATTTCTTATTGATTTTAAAGAATTCCTATACCATCCCAATATCATACTTTGTGAGTTACATATATTACAAAACTGTCTGCAATTTTTGCCCATGTTGGGCCATAATTCTAGTACGGGCTTCTTCCATCACACCTTCCTTCCCTGGCCTCAAGCTATTGAAAAATTAAAAAATAGCAATATTAGTTTCTAAACTGAGTTTTAAAAATTCTATATCCTGAGAAGTTTATTTAATATAATTAGGTGGTTTTTTTCCCACATAGATTGGCAACGACAAATTTATTGCCAATGCAGTGAAAATTCAGCTACCATTGCTGAGACGTAAAATCAGTCTTTGCACTGGTGGTAGGGGAGGTGATGCAAGAGTGTAAGGGTGGTGATGCAAGAGTAAATTATTTGACAAAAGTCACTGAAATTATTATATGTAAATTCTATCCCAAAAAATGCTTATGTGAAATTTAAAAAATAACAGATGGACATTGTATTTCAGGGAGGTGGGATAGCATGTTGTTTAAGGTCTGGTTCTAGAGCCAGACTGTCACTTAGCTCTGCCTCTTAGTATGTTATCACCTCGGGCAAGTTATCTCATGTCCTTAACCCTCACATTTCTCAAAGGCAAAATGAGGGTAACAGCAGCACCTATACTGTTATGTCATAAATGTTTTACTTTTCACATCTCAGCAAGTAATCCGCTGATAGTTTATTTTTGAGTTTGCTGTGAAGTAAGGCTGTAGCCTTACGTGTACAGGAGGCAGTGATCAAGAGCATCCCTATGAAAAAGAAATGAAAAAAGGCAAAATGGTTTTCTGAGGAGGCCTTACAAATAGCTGAGAAAAGAGGAGAAGCTAAAGGCAAAGGAGAAAAGGAAAGATATACCCATCTGAATGCAGTTTCAAAGAATAGCAAGGAGAGATAAGAAAGCCTTCCTCAGTGATCAATGCCAAGAAATAGAGGAAAACAGTAGAATGGGAGAGATTAGAAATCTCTTCAAGAAAACTAGAGATACTCAGGGAATATTTCATGCAAAGATGGGCACAATAAAGAACAGAAACAGTATGGATTTAACAGAAGCAGAAGATATTAAGAAGACGTGGCAAGAATACACAGAAGAACTGTACAAAAAAGAGCTTCACGACCAAGATAATCACAATGTGTGTGATCACTCACCTAGAGCCAGACATCCTGGAATGCAAAGTCAAGTGGGCTTTCATCACTAAGAACAGAGCTAGTGGAGGTGATAGAATTCCAGTTGAGCTAT
Organism: Cephalophus harveyi; assembly: GCA_006410635.1. Taxonomy (NCBI): domain Eukaryota; kingdom Metazoa; phylum Chordata; class Mammalia; order Artiodactyla; family Bovidae; genus Cephalophus; species Cephalophus harveyi. The sequence goes on from SJYT01075238.1 coordinate 472,989, forward strand.
TTCAAATCCTGAAAGATGATGCCGTGATAGTGCTGCACTCAATATGCCAGCAAATTTGGAAAACTCAGCAGTGACCACAGGACTGGAAAAGGTCAGTTTTTACTCCAATCCCAAAGAAAGGCAATGTCAAAGAATGCTCAAACTACCGCACAACTGCACTCATCTCATACGCTAGCAAAGTAATGCTCAAAATTCTCCAAGCCAGGCTTTAACAGTATGTGAACTATGAACTTCCAGATGTTCAAGATGGATTTACAAAAGGAAGAGGAACCAGAGATCAAATTGCCAACATTTGTTGGATCATTGAAAAAGCAGGAGAGCTCCAGAAAAACATCTATTTCTGTTTTATTGACTACGGCAAAGCCTTTGACTCTGTGGATCACAACAAATCATGGAAAATTCTTAAAGAGATGGGAATAACAGACCACCTGACCTGCCTCCTGAGAAATCTATATGCAGGTCAAGAAGCAACAGTTAGAACTGGACAGGGAACAACAGATTGGTTTCAAATCGGGAAAGGAGTACATCAAAGCTGTATATTGTCACCCTGCTTATTTAACTTATATGCAGAGTACATCATGCAAAATGCCGGGCTGGATGAAAGACAAGCTGGAATCAAGATTTCTGGGTGAAATACCAATAACCTCAGATATGCAGATGATACCATCCTTATGGCAGAAAGTGAAGACGAACTAAAGAGCCTCTTGGTGAAAGTCAAAGAGGACAGTGAAAAAGCTTAAAATTCAACTTTCAGAAAACTAAGATCATGGCATCTGGTCCCATCACTTCATGGCAAATAGATGGGGAAACAATGGAAACTGTAACAGACTTTATTTTCTTGGGCTCCAAAGTCACTGTAGCCATGAAATTAAAAGACGCTTGCTCCTTGGAAGAAAAGTTATGATGAACCTAGACAGCATATTAAAAAGCAGACATATTACTTTGCTAACAAAGGTCCGGATATTCAAAGCTATGGTTTTTCCTGTAGTCATGTATGATGTGAGAGTTGGACTATAAAGAAAGCTGAGGGTCGAAGAACTGATGCTTTTGAACTGTGGTGTTGGAGAAGACTCTTGAGAGTCCCTTAGACTGCAAGGAGATCCAACCAGTCCATTCTTAAGGAGATCAACCCTGGGATTTCTTTGGAAGGAATGATGCTAAAACTGAAACTCCAGTACTTTGGCCACCTCATGCGAAGAGTTGACTCATTGGAAAAGACTTTGATGCTGGGAGGGATTGGGGGAAGGAGGAGAAGGAGATGACAGAGGATGAGATGGCTGGATGGCATCACTGACTCAATGGATGTGAGTCTGAGTGAACTCTGGGACTTGGTGATGGACAGGGAGGCCTGGTGTGCTGTGATTCATGGGGTCGCAAAGAGTCGGACACGACTGAGCAACTGAATTGAACTGAATATTGATTCATTAATAAGAGCTATCCATTTATTTAGATCCTTTATCTTTCAACCAAATTTTATAACTTCATAGGTTTTTTCCATTGTTACGGTCTTTTTTAATAAAAAAATAGAATCTTTTTACATTTATTATCTTTATCTATATAGTTGAACCCATTTCTACTATCTTTTTTTGTCCATGTGTCTCTCACCGCCTGTCCTTTTTATTTTGGTCTTTTATAATCCTCTAACCTCCTTCTTTCTCTGTTATTTTGGAGACTATAGATATTTATAGCCTTTTAAATTATTGTATCTCTGCACATGACAAAGACCATTCCATTTTCTCCTTACCACTATCGAGAGAGAAGGGAAAAGGATTACAACCAGACAAAAAGGTGAGAAAAATATAAAAGTGAGGACAAGGGAAGTGATGATGGACTTTGAAGTTGGGGAGCCAAACTGAATTTTTCAAAGGAAGAAATCGAATGCTGTCCTTCCCCAAAGAGTTCCTCCTCTCAGCACGGTTTAGATTTGCTGTTGCTGTTCAGTCACTAAGTCAGGTCTGACTCTTTGCAACCCCATGGACTGCAGCAAGCCAGGTCCTCTGTCCTCCACTATCTCCTGGAGCTTGCTCAAATTCATGTCCATTGAGTCAGCGATGCTATTTAACCATCTCATCCTCTGCTGCCCTCTTCTCCTTCACATATTTAAATAGGCAGTGACAATTTTAGCTTGTAGGTTATATCATGTTCAGCATTTTCTCTGTACTTCTCAGTCATTCAAGGTAAGCAAGGTCTCTTTATTATAACTATTACTCTTAGAATGGCTTACCACCTATGTTTAAGTGATCTTTGTTTCAGATGAGTTATTTCAGTTTAAAGCACAGTAAGATTTGTCATCAGCAAGCATTTAAGAGAATTCGGTACAGAGTTACTAGAAGTCAGTACATTATATTTCTTTAAAAAATATTATTTATTTTTGAGATATAGTTGATGGAATATATTATGCAAGTTTCAGGTGTACAACATAATGGTTCACAGTTTTTAAAGGTTATGCTACATTTATAGTTATTATAAAATGATTATATTCTCTTATTATAAAATGTTGATTATATTCTCTTATTATAAAATGTTGATTATATTCTCTGTGTTGTACAATATATTCTTGTAGCTTATACATAATAGTTTGTATCTCTTAATCCCCTATGCCTAGACAGTGCCTTTCTTAAACTCAGGAGATCAACTGAAATAAGGCAGAATTTGTATCATATTTATTTACCATATAAAACAATATAAAAAGTGGAATTTATAAGTTTCTAAAATATTTAATCATAATGACAGTGTGTAAACTTTATGGGGGAGAAAAAGTTTATTTCTCATTCGTACATCTGAAATTTTACTTGGCAAGGAAAAGCCCAGATATCCTGTCAGAATATCTTTACACAGAACTTTCAGACTACTTTTCTCATAGTTTTATTTAACACTTTACTATTTTTAGATTGTTTAAGATTTATACACTAGCAAAGCTCTTCTATATGGACCAAGAGGTATATCTTTAGAGAAAAGTTTGTCCCATACATTTACAATCTATTAAACACCTTAAAACCATTGTCATTTACATTGGTAAAATTAGCCTACGTATACAAAGTAAAAACTGAAAGGCCCATATTTCAGAAAATCAGAAACAGAAACTAAGGTTGATGAAAATTAATGATTAAAAAATACAATGTAAATAAACAAACATCAAATGAACAGCTGGAAAATTTGTTCAGTGATCACTAGTGAGGTGGGTCAGTGTTCCCATAGAAAGCAGAGACCAAGGCATAAAGCAGTGGAAGAACTGATCTCAGCTGTAATGATAACCATTAGTCAAATATCCCTAAGTTTCTTCTCTTCTATTCCCATATTCTTTAAGTCAACACTTAAGAAAACCTACTGTTCATTGTTTCCGTGGGCCTCCCAAATGTTAAAGAAAAAAAACCCGTTTTACCGCTTATCAGTGTTTTATAGTTCTCAGTGTATAAGTCTTCCGCCTGCTTGGTCAGGTTTATTCCTAGGTATTTTATTTTCTTGGTGCAATTTTGAAGTTTCTTTTTTTTTTTTTAACATTCCCTTTCCGATATTTCATTGTTAGTGTAAAGAAATGCAAACCAACTTCTGAATGTTAGTCTTGTAACCTGCTGTTTTGCTGAATTCATTTACCTAGTAGGCTTTGTGTGGAATCCTTTAAATATATAGTATCATGTCATCTGCATATAGTGACAATTTTACTTCATCCCTTCCAATTTGGAAATCTTTCAATGTTTTTTCTTTGTCTAATTGCTTTGGCTAGGACTACCAATAATTTGGTGAATAGAAGTGATGAGAGTGGGCATCCTTATGGGATTTTAGTGAGAAGGCTTTCTTTCATCTTTTCATCACTGAATATTACATTGACTTTGGGTTTGTCATAAATGGCTTTTATTATGTTGAGATATGTTCCCTCTTTACCCACTTTGGTAAGAGTTTTTGTTTTTTGTATCATAAATGGATGTTGAATTTTGTCAAATACTTTTTCTGCGTCTATTGAGATGATCCTGTGGTTTTTAACTGTTGTTAATTTGCCAACATCTGTTGGATCATCGAAAAAGCAAGAGAGTTCCAGAAAAACATCGATTTGTGCTTTACTGACTATGCCAAAGCCTTTCACTGTGTGGATCACAATAAACTGTGGAAAATTCTGAAAGAGATGGGAATACCAGACTACCTGACAATTGAGAAACCTGTATGCAGGTCAGGAACCAACAGTTAGAACTGGACATGGAACAACAGACTGGTTCCAAATAGGAAAGGGAGTACGTCAAGGCTGTATATTGTCACCCTGCTTATTTAACTTGTATGCAGAGTACATCATGAGAAACACTGGGCTGGAAGAAGCACAAGCTGGAATCAAGGTTGCAGGGAGAAATATCAATAACCTCAGATATGTAGATGACACTACCCTTATGGCAGAAAGTGAAGAGGAACTGAAAAGCCTCTTGATGAAAGTGAAAGAGGGGAGTGGAGAAGTTGGCTTAAAGCTCAACATTCAGAAAATGAAGATCATGGCATTTGTTCCCATCACTTCATGGGAAATAGATGGGGAAACAGTGTCAGACTTTATTTTGGGGGGCTCCAAAATCACTGCAGATGGTGATTGCAGCCATGAAATTAAAAGACGCTTACTCCTTGGAAGGAACGTTATGACCAACCTAGATAGCATATTCAAAAGCAGAGACATTACTTTGCCAACAAAGGTCTGTCTAGTCAAAGCTATGGTTTTTTCAGTGATCATGTATGGATGTGAGAGTTGGACTGTGAAGAAAGTTGAGTGCCGAAGAACTGATGCTTTTGAACTGTGGTGTTGGAGAAGACTCTTGAGAGTCCCTTGGACTGCAAGGAGATCCAACCAGTCCATTCTGAAGGAGATCAGTCCTGGATGTTCATTGGAAGGACTGATGCTAAAGCTGAAACTCCAGTACTTTGGCCACCTCATGAGAAGAGTTGATTCATTGGAAAAGACTCTGATGCTGGGAGGGACTGGGGGCAGGAGGAGAATGGGACGACCGAGGATGAGATGGCTGGATGGCATCACCGACTCGATGGACGTGAGTTTGAGTAAACTCCGGGAACTGGTGATGGACAGGGAGGCCTGGCGTGCTGCAATTCATGGGGTCGCAAAGAGTCGGACACGACTGAGCGACTGAACTGAACTGAACTGAATGTGGTGTATTACACTGATTTGCATATACTGAACCATCGTTATGAATTTGGGATGAATCCCACTTGGTCATAGTGTATGGTCTTTTTTATGTATTATTGGATTTAGTTTGCTAATATTTTGTTGAGAACTTTTGAAGCTATATTCATCAAGCATATTGGTTTGTAATTTTCTTTTTTCTTTTTGGTGTTCTTTGGTTTTGGTACCAGCATGATGGTGTCTCCCCAGACTAAAGTCGGTTTATCCACTTTACTCTTTTGGTTGGGAGCCCTTAAGATTGGTGATTACAGTTTGATAATGAAAAAGTGTTACGTTAGCAGAAGCTTTAGCATGTAACTTATTCAGTGCTGTATCTAATCATGCTGTTTTGTAAATGCCAAACAATGCTGCTTATTAATTATTCTTTATATTGTTGTAATACAAGGTTAATGTGTGTGTATGCTTAGTAGCTCAGTTGTGTTCGACTCTTTGTGACCCCATGGACTACAGTCCATGGAATTCTCTGGGCCAGAATGCTGGAGTGGGTAGCCTTTCCCTCCACCAGGGGATGATCTTCCCAACCCAGGGATCGAACACAGGTCTCCTGCATTGCAGGCAGATTCTTTACCAGCTCAACCATCAGGGACGCCCAATACAAAGTTAATGTGTTCATTTAACTACCTAAGTAGTTTTATTAAATACAAAATGCTTCACAGTAATTTATCTATGATTCTCTCTAGGAAGCATACAAGTAATATAATCAAGATCAGTAACTAGCTTTCTATTCTTCTTTTCATGCTGGTGTTGTTCAGCATTGAGACTAATTAATAGTCTCAATGCTGAACAACACCAGGCATCAGAGTTTTCCCTTACATTGAATAAGATTATCTTCCCTATAACATCGACCTATTGCTCTAGCCTTGCATCTCACAGTTAAAACAGAAAAATCAGTATTCCTTCTCTCATGTGACAACTCAAATTATGTATAGACAGCTATTTTGTTAGATTTTTTACCCTTACTTTTCTAATCCAATCCCTCAAATTGTTCCTTGCCATATACTAGTTTTCCTGTTTTTATAAAAGAGATTGTTAACGGGTTGAATTGTGTCCCCCTTAAAAGATATGGTGACTTTATCTGGAGACAGAGTCTTTGCAGAGGTAATCTAGTTAAAATGAGGTAATGAGGGTGGGCTCTAATCCTATATGACTTGTATCCTTATAAAAAAGGGAAATTTGGACACAGAAACAGGCACAAAAGGGGAATGCCAGGTGAAGATGAAAGCAGAGATCAGGGTGGAAGCTAGGAGAGAGACATGCAACAAATCCTCTCAGCCCGCAGAAGGAAGAACCCTGTTGACACAATGATGTTCTGTTGTTTAAACTATCCAGTTTGGTGGTACTTTGCTGTAAAAGTCCTAGCAAACTATATATAATACATTACTCAGAAATGTGACATAAAAGGTTAAGGAAATTTTCCACAGCTGAATGCTTGGGTTTATATATGGGTAAGAATAATTCTTTCAAAAAAATGGTAAAATGGGTATATTATTACTTGAAAATTTTCATGCTCTCTGCAATGAAATGTTTGAATACATTCTGAAATTAAATTCTGAATTACTGGCCAGCACAAGTCTATTGGGTTTAGAGTTTTCTTATGACTTTTGTTTTCATGATTTTTCTTTTTTTATGTAGCTCTGCTTTTGCAGAGTTGATGAGACTGTTAATAGTAAAGAAAGCAACATGCTGGTAATCCTTGACTCTGCATTCAAATCCTAATATGCCAACAACTTCGAGGCCAGAAAAACTGGAATTTGTAAACCACATTTCATTTATAAATTTAGAAAATAAGGACTATGAGAGTTGGTATGCAGAGTAAGAGATTACAAAAATTATTTTCAAAGTGTGCCACACCAACAATTGTCATCAATTTGGGGAAATTCTCTGTACATTCTGAAATAGAAATTAATTTTGAAATAGTATTAAAATATGAGAATGATCAGCAACAGTATTTTATCTAGAAAATTCTTAAAAGATATCCCAAGATGCTTTATGAATTTCCATATCATTATGGCTAATAATTTCTCCCACAGAAGCAGGAAATAGTAAACAACAAAGCCAGTTTCAGATGGGGATGCTGAGGGCATTGTATCTTGTAGAGCATCACTCCAATAGAACCAGGCAACATCTGGAGATATTTTTGGTTGTTGTATCTGTGGGAGGTGCTACTGGCATCTTGTGAATAGAAGCCAGGGATGCTGCTAAACCTTCTACAAGGCACAGGACAGCCCCCCACAAGAAAGAACTATCCAGTCCAAAATTTCAACAGTGCTAGCTTAAGAAACTCTGTATTTAAAGGATCTTCCAGTGAAATATGGAGAAGGAAATGGCAACCCACTCCAGTTTTCTTGCCTGGAGAATCCCACGGATGGAGAAGCCTGGTAGGCTATAGTCCATGGGGTCGCAAAGAGTGGGACATGAATAAGTGACTTCACTTTCACTTTCCAATAAAAAATACTTTGAATATCAATATAAAGAGCTGTATATTTTAACATTAGCTAGTCTGATCTTTACTTCAAATAATCTCTAGCCATTGTTAAATAATTCCATTCCAACTGCAACCGTTGTCTCTGACCACGGTATCTTAGTAGGACATTTCACCTGAATTTTAGTTATAGTGGCTTTTGTTAATTCCAACATGCCTGAAGCTGGTAAATTTGCTTCAGTAATAGGGATAACTATGCTTAAACTATTAACACAGTTTTGTAAACATAAAGACACTTATAACAATTTTTATCTTTAACTTGTCATTTAACTTCAACGAAAGCAGCAGTTTAAGGCAAATGCATGACCAATGACAGAAATAAGCTCATGTTCCTCTAACAGAGACTCAGCAGTAATCTTCTCCATGAGATGATCAAAACAGTAATATCATATTTACGATATTTAGGTTACCATTTATACTATTATTATTGTAATATACTATTTATTTGGGCTTCCCTGGTGGCTCAGATGGTAAAGAATCTACCTGCAATGTGGGAGATCTGGGTTCAAACCCCGGGTTGGGAAGATCTTCTGGGAGAGGGCATGGCAACCCTTTCCAGTATTCTTGCCTGGAGAATCCCCATGGACGGAGGAGCCTGGTGGGCTCTAGTTTACGAGGTCACAAAGAGTCGGACATGACTGAATGACTAAGCACATATACTGTTTATTTAAACATTTAAATCTATACTGAAAAAAGAGAATATAAAAATCTCTGTGCTAAAATTATTAAAAAAAAAAAAATACAGTGGAGGTCCAGTGGTTAAGACACTGTGTTTCCAATGCAGATGGCACAGATTCGATCCCTGGTTGGGGAACTAAGATCCCAAACGCCATGTGGTAGGGCAAAAAAAAAAAAAAAAATCCAGTGGAAAAAGAAATAGCTAATATAGCAGCAGTGACAAAAAGTGGACAAAAGCAAATTGTTTCTGAAATGAAGGCTGACAAAGGAATCTTGTTGGAAGTTTTGGCCTGTGCGATGAAAACAAGACCCAAACGTTTACGATGTGTTTTCTGTCTTAACTAAGGAAGACAGCAAAAATGACCTGTTGGAAGACATTCACAGAAAATTACATGTTTAAGATATTTAGCTTTTCAAATTTCTTTGAAAATATCATTGCTCCTATTTTCCTTATTTCTCATTACCTAAAAGCAGTAAGTATCCTATTCTTTTAGACATCACTCAGGAACACTTAAGCTATTTACATGATGAACTCATCAAAACTGGTAAATAAAATTATTATTAAAATCTACCTTAACTTAATTGAAAGAAATTACTTTAGCCATTGGAATTCCCTGGTAGCTCAGTGGTAAAGAAGCTGCCTGTAATTCAGTACACGTGGGTTAGGAAGATCACCTAGAGAAGGAAATGGCAACCTACGCCAGTATTCTTGCCTGGGAAATCCCATGGACAGAGGAGCCTAGCGGGCTACAGTCCATAGGGTCGCACAAGAGTTGGACATGACTTAGCAAATAAACAACAACAGTCATTTTAGCTACTATTGAGTTGGACACGACTGAAGCGACTTAGCAGCAGCAGCAGCAGCAGAGAAAAGAAAGAAAGAAAAATCACTAGTAAACTGTGATTGCCCTCAAAGTTCCCGATGATTTAAAAATTACTCAAGATGTTTTTCATTAATCCTGTCATAATCTTAACAAATATACATACATACAAAGGGTAGAAGCAGGTTGCTTCTATAATAATACATTTCAGGAATAAAACGGGCTTGGACTAGAGTAATGTTAAGTAAAGGTGATGAGAATTGGCTGAATGCTACATAGATCTTGAAGGAGTCAATGAGATTTACCGTAGTATTCAATGTAGAGAACAATAGAAAAAGAAAAATCAAGGATGATGCCAAGTTTTTTAGCCTGAACTAACGAAGCACTGAGTTGTCAATAATTGAGCTGGGCAGGCTGCCAAAGTCAGATCAAAAAGGCAATTCAGGGGTTCAGTTTTGGATAGCTTAAGTTCAAGATGACTTCTATTGGATTGGTCAAAAAGTTTGTTTGGGTTTTTCTATAATGTTTCACAGAACAAACTATTTGGCCAACCCGACAGATGTTTCCATGCAGACTCAAGCAGTTAAAAATACATATGATCGTGAGTTTAGCAGACCTCTGGGTTGAAGGTGTAAATTAACGAGAGCCCTCAAAGGAGTGTGGATAGAAAAGAAAAAGGCTGAGCCTCTGGACTCACCAATTTTAATAATTCAAGGCATGTGGAGGAATGTGGCAAGGGAGACCAAGCAGGGAGTGGCCAGTGAGTTTAAGAAGAAAACAATGCAAGCAAGGTTTCTGGGAATCCAAGTGAAGGAGGTATTTCAAGGAGAGAAAGAGCAATTGTATCAAAAGCGGCTGATAAGTCAGAAGAGGACTGACCCTTTTGGCCATGTGGAGGCCACTGCCAACCTATGGAAGGGTAATTTTAGTGGAGGAGTTGATGGCAGAGCCTAATTGGTATGGGTTTAAGAGTGACCCAAAGGATGAGTGGTGAAGGTGTATGTAGACTGTTCTTCTGAGTTTTTTGCTTTAATGACAGGAGGAGAAATAGGTAAATGAGATGGAAAGTAGAGCAGACTGAGAGAGAGAGTTTTTTTTTCCTTAAGATGGGAGCAATAATAGTATGTTTGCATGCTGACAAGAAAGATAAAGTGGAGAGGGAAAACGGATGATGTTGGAAACAACCGCTGGAGTATGGTTTTTAAGGTATGTAATTTAGACTCTAAAGATACTCACTAAATACAATGGAATAGGACCAATTAAAGAAAGAGAACTGAGGTTTTACTACTACTGCCAGATAATAAAATTATAGTAAAAGGAAAATTAAACTGTGTTAAGATGTAAAAAGGGAAATGCAGATTTATGGACTTTAAGGAGAAGCTTCTAAATTTATCTAAAAATTCTATATGAGAAAATAGTACTAATTAAATATTTGGAGTAAATATTTTATATTTAGAAGTAAAAAAAAAATCACAAAATAAAAAATGAACAAGTTGAACTCTAAACTGCATTAAAACTATGAACTCTCTGGATAATTTAAAATATCTAAAGAGAAGTATAGTTAGATTTAGAAACACACTTGCATCAAATAGGACTTAAGGTTAATTTATGAGGTAATGAAGAGTGAAAGAGGAGAGTGGAAAAGTTGGCTTAAAGCTCAACATTGAGAAAAGTAAGATCATGGCATCTGGTCCCATCACTTCATGGGAAATAGATGGGGAAACAGTGCAAACAGTGTTAGACTTATTTTTTGGGGCTCCAAAATCACTGCAGATGGTAACTGCAGCCATGAAATTAAAAGACACTTACTCCTTGGAAGGAAAGTTATGACCAACCTAGACAGCATGTTAAAAAGCAGAGACATTACTTTGCCAACAAAGGTCCATCTAGTCAAGGCTATGGTTTTTCCAATGGTCATGTATGGTGTGAGAGTTGGACTGTGAAGAAGGCTGAGCTCCAAAGAATTGATGGTTTTGAACTGTGGTGTTGGAGAAGACTCTTAAGGGTCCCTTGGACTGCAAGGAGATCCAACCAGTCCATTCTAAAGGAGATCAGTCCTGGGTGTTCTTTGGAAGGAATGATGCCAAAGCTGAAGCTCCAGTACTTTGGCCACCTCATGGGAAGAGTTGACTCATTGGAAAAGACTCTGATGCTGGGAGGGATTGGGGGCAGGAGGAAAAGGGGACGACGCAGGATGAGATGGCTGGATGGCATCACGGACTCGATGGACGTGAGTTTGAGTGAACTCCGGGGGCTGGTGGTAGACAGGGAGGCTTGTCATGCTGCAGTTCATGTGGTTGCAGAGAGTCGGACACGACTGAGCGACTGAACTGAACTGAACTGAAGGAGTTCAGACAAACTAGTAAATTATTAAGTAGCTAAGGATTAATGGGTAAAGTGCATAGATTATTTGTATATGACATAATTATAAATATTAGGACATATATGAATGCTAATAAGAAAAATGCAGAAGAAAACAGTGTTATATTCATTCAGTTCAGTTCAGTCGCTCAGTCGTGTCCGACTCTTTGCGACCCCATGAATCACAGGAAAACATAAAAAAAATTAAACCTTCCCAATCTGGCTACACTGTGATAGAGACAGTATTCATACCTTGCTGGTGGTAGTGTAAAGTATTAACATTTTTTTGGGTACTAATTTGGAAACTGACATCAAAGGTCACAAAAATATTGATAACCTTTGACTCAGAAATACTCCTCTTGGATATTTATCCTAAGGAAACACTTAAAAAGTATATTTAAATGATGTCTAATTCAGCATTATAATTACATTATAGCATTACCTATGATAATGAAATACTAGAAATGATCTAAAAGGAAAATTAAAAGATCAAAGAATGGCTATGAAAATTATGAATAGTGGCCTGAGCAAATGGAAGATATAAGATTTCAGGGCAATGTAGGAGATGCTTATCATATAACAATAAACGACAGTGTAAAAATTACTTTTACTATACTGTTAATTACCACTATGTAACCTACACAGAAAGACAAAGAAAAACGTAAACTGAAAATAAATGTTCAGTATACTGAGACTGTAGGTGAATATGTTCTTCCTTGTTCTGATAATAACTACTAACATTACTGAATACTTAACTATCTACCTGATGGAGGAGAATGAACATTATGTACGTGAACACATTTAATCCAATGGGGTAGGCAGCAGCCAATACTAAATGGCACAGCTGATATTTGAATTCAGACAATCTGCGTTCAGTCCTGATAATGACCAGCTATGCTGTAGACACAAATCAGAAAAATGGGATTTCCCTCAACCTCTAAGAATCATGTTTTAGAAGGTTATGGGTATCACGTATTATATTACACATAATATCATTTGGTAGTCTCAGATTACTATCCTTTAATGATTGCTAACTAACCTTTCAATTTTGCCTGTAAAAATAAAGCAAGCTAATTTTAAACAGACTGGAAAAAAAAATGAAAATCCTTACAGCGTCACAGAATGCTACAGCTATACAAAACATTTTGGAGATTACCAGATCCTTCTGCCTCTACAGAGTAAGAAACAGAGGTCTATAATCAGTGAGAACTGACTAAAGGTCATGTATCTGGTTAATACAACCAAAGCTAGTTCTAAATTCCAGGTTTCCAATGATAATATTAATGACAATGACAGTCCAGTGATATTTCTTGCTACATCATCTAACTTCTCGCCCTCATAAAAACAAAAAAAACCTATCTATATACTAAGTTCAAGTGCATAACAAATGTCAGGCACAGTTTGTGTTTTTTAGTTAAACTAAACATTGACAACAGTTTTAAGTAGTAAATATTATAATCATTTTTAAGACGATGAAACACAGATTTAGTATGTTGCTCGGGTCCATTAACTGGCATCCAGGGCTGATTACCAAGTCAGTGCTCTTCCTAGTAAGGGTCTGTCACTGGGCTTGGGAGAAAGTGCTCATGCACTCAGGGAGCTCAGGTTAAAGAGGGTCCTTGTGTTCCTTGTTCATATCGCCCAAGGTTCATATGGAGAGAACTGTCTGATCTTTCTTTAGGTTCAGGACTAGTTGGCTGTTCCAGAGGATTAGAAAGAATTCAGTAAATTCTATCTGCAAGTGTGAATAGGTTTCCAACTTTGTATAAACCCTGAGGTTGATCCTTCATGTTCTTACTCTTATGTGTGATCAAGGGAGTAGAAAACGTGCAGTGCTTAGAGAAAGAGAAACTGAGGAGCAGAGGGATAAAATATAATGATGCTTATATTCCCTGGCAAGTGTGCTTTTTAATATGCTAATAGTTCAAGGGCTCAAGAGATAAACTTCCTGACACTTGATAAATACACTCTCATGACCTTTTCTCCCTCACTATGACCTCCTTTTCCTTTGCCTTGCACTTTTAATTCTGTAAATTCTAGCACTGCAGGCTTTAATCCTCTCTCCAGTTAGGGAACTCCTTGAGGGGTCTCCCATCTTCAGAGTCTCACCATTCACAACCATCTCACCTAAGGCACAGAATCTTCTAAAGCAAATCCCCGGCTGCCTAATGATAGCTATCACTTCTCCGTGAATGTTCCTTGAAAACAGGCCCCAGCCTACCTTTCCAGCTTTCTCTCTCCCCCGGTCTCTGAGTCCTCAGTAACTAATCTGGGCTTTCCCTTCTCGGTTCTTTGGCTCACAGTGACCAGTTTATCTGGAATCCTCTCCTTTTTCATCTTCGGCTGTCTAAAGTCAGTTGTCTTTGAAGGCCCATCTCAAATGTAATCTCCCTTGCTTTTTCTGATTCTCCAACCAGATACAATCCTTTCCTTGTCTAAACCCTATAGTTTTGGGTGTAACTCTTAGAAGACTTCACCCTGTACTGCAGGTATCTGGTATTGCAACCGTCAGTTCCATTAAGATTGGTCATACATTATTAACCCTTGTGTTCTAGATAGCACAAAGAAGACATTCATACTCATAATTAATGATCAAAAACAAAAATCTGACTTTGACGAATGTAAATTAAATGAGTGCTTCACAATTATCTGTCAAAGAACTGGTTAAAGGAACCCCGAGAATAAAAAAAAAAAAAAAGTGACAATATCTTAACTGGATACTTGATTTTCCAGGCACTGACACAACAATTGATAGTCATCTACTAGGTTAGGAAAGTTATGTCTGTGTTATGAAAACATAGACTCAAAAGAAAGCCCCAAAAGGCAAAAAAAAAAAAAACTAAAAAACAAAACCTTTAGACATCTGTGGTATTATTTCTTGAATTTTAGTTTTGTACAGATGAACCCTCTGAAGCTTAAAATTAAAAACTATACCGAGGAATAAAAAAAACTGCATTCAGACAATCAAATGACACATCTTGAATGCTATTGTAAATAAAGTTAAATAGGGCTACTAAGCGATTGATTCACTCTCAAAGAAAAAACAAAACAAACCCAAAAGACCCTCTGAAGCTTAAAATTAAAAACTATACCGAGGAATAAAAAAAACTGCATTCAGACAATCAAATGACACATCTTGAATGCTATTGTAAATAAAGTTAAATAGGGCTACTAAGCGATTGATTCACTCTCAAAGAAAAAACAAAACAAACCCAAAAGAAAACAGAACTCAAAACAACAGAAAAATTAGCTAGTTCTGATTGAGAAATAAATGAGCAATCTGGCAATGTTCTTTTTTCCACATTATAAAAGCTAATCGGAGAAGCCTGCCACCTTAAAACATTTCAGAAAGGTACAGAGATAATACTCCTACAGAGATCATGATTAATGAATCCATGGGCCCCTGGCTATAACTACGTCACTGTTGTTTACTTCGTGACTTTCGTGTTCTAGGTGGGAGTTAAGTCAAGAAGGATTGGAGGAAATCAGTTTAAACTGTAGTCCAACCTTTACAGAGTAAACCCCACAACTCAACTAATTTTTTTCTTATGGGCCTGTAACAGTGGTAAAAGCACAATGAAATGAATGGATAATCTGAACAAAGGCAACAGGCACCTGCAACCTCCCAATCCCTTTGCAAATATATCCACCACAATAGGGCCAAATTCTGGGATCCGTTTAAGCAGGCGAGTGTCACCATTCAATAATGAGCTCGTTTCTCGATAAGCTGTAAATCTCGGGGCAACTGAGACCCTTCGTAGGGATCTGAGCCGGGAGCGGTCTCGGATTTTTAGACAAATCTCTCCTCCTACCACACGTGACCGAGAGGCAATCAGCGGCCCTGGGAGACCCGCAACGCACGATACAAAGGCTCGGCGCTGCCACGAAAGCCTCAGGAGGATCGCCGAGCCTCCCGCGCTTAGCTTCTGCGGAGCCTGCGCAGGGCGCCGCCGCGAGGCGCGCCGCTCCCGGGCTCGCAGGGCGGTGCCGCGCAGCGCGGGGAGAGCGAGCAGGGAGCGCGCGCCGCCTGCCCTGCGCGCCTGCCCACCCAGCGCCGCGGGAGCAGGGCCGACGAGCCGCACGCAGTCCGGCCGCACCGCAGCAGCCGGGCCCTCGGCCGACGCAGGGAGCCCCGCAGCGACGTGGACTAGGGTGAGGAGGCCGAGGGCTCCCAGACCCCGGGCAGGCCCGAGGCCGGGCCAGCCCACCCCGCCCAGGCCCGGGCCTTCCCCTCTCCTCCCGGCGCCTGCCGCCACCCCCGGCCTCCCGGGCCTCGCGTGGGGGCGGAGGGGCGCCGTGAGCGACACTTACACCACGGCTCTGGAGATGATCCAGGACACCATCTTCCCGGGGGCTTGGACCCCACGTCGGGGGCGGGTGGGTGCCGAGGGTGGCGGACCAGGCGGCCAACGGCAGGCCGCGCGCCCTCCGGCTCCTCGCACTCGCCGGGGCCGCGCTGGCGCCCTCGGGAGCCGGGCCCGGTGTCTGCGCGCGGCGGCCGGAGCTGCGCGGCGGCCGGTCCCCCCCACCCTTCCCCGCCCGCCTGTGGAGCTGCCGCGGAGCCAGCCAGCCCCGCCCCTACGCTCCGCTGATAGGCGGCGGCGGCGCGTTGGCCGAGGCCAAGTCTGGGCTGCCCGGCTCCGGGGGCTGGGCTGCCGGGACCCCTGCCCGCGCCGGACGGCCGTGCGGCCTGGATCCTTGGCCCTAACCTCCCTGCCCTGCCTCCTTTGTCCAGAACGTCCACGAGGCGTAGAGGGGAGNTAGGCGGCGGCGGCGCGTTGGCCGAGGCCAAGTCTGGGCTGCCCGGCTCCGGGGGCTGGGCTGCCGGGACCCCTGCCCGCGCCGGACGGCCGTGCGGCCTGGATCCTTGGCCCTAACCTCCCTGCCCTGCCTCCTTTGTCCAGAACGTCCACGAGGCGTAGAGGGGAGAGGGTGGGGAGAGGCTGAGGAAGGGGACATGGGGGTGAGGGTTGTTGATATCTGTGTGAAAAACAAAATAGTCGTGGAAACTCTGTGTCTGACGGAATCTTTTTGGACCAGGCCCTAGATTCTGGAGAGGAGAAATTTGGAGATGCATTTAGCTACATCACTGTTCACTGAGGCCCTGGACATCATCAAAGTACCGCATTTTCAGGCAGAGGTCGCGAGAATCGTTGCACAGGCCTGTCGGGAGTCTCCTGGTTTGTGGTGCAATGCAGGAAGGGGCAGAGGAGGAAAGCCTTGGATTTCAAGTTTGCAGTAGTGAGTGTGTAGATACCACTGTTCTGGGCCTCTTACGACATCGTCCCATCACAACATCCGCAAAGCCTGTATTACAAACACACCTCTGACCTGCCAGATATTCAGAGTAAAAGTTGGGCTTAGGATTCCTGACCTGTCTTGCTATTTATAACTGTCTGTTTTTTTGGGAAGTTGGGTTACAGCTCACACCTTGCAGGTCTCGCCGGTATCTTAATTTCAGGAGGCAGAATTTAAACTCTGATATTTTTGGTGGCAATACCGAATCGAGGAAGTGATCTTGAAATTTAATTCGCATCTTTTTTTTTTTTTTTTCTGTTAAGATGGTAATAAAATGTAATTCTAGTGTTCAGATGGTACGAAGAATAAAGGATGAAACGTGGGCTTCAAGTCTTTGATTAAAAGGTCTAGGAAATATAATAGTTTATTTTGTGACCATACTGTAATTTATTATTTTTGTTCCTCAGTTTCCCTGTAGTAAAAAGAGGTCAGTAATACTGCAGTTTACCTCTTGCCTTCCAAGGGTGACATGAAGTACGCTAAATACATTTTATAAAATTCTGCCACTTGTTTGAGAGAAAATAAAAAACGAATAGGAGATTATCTTGAGTTCTTTTAAGGTCGCAGGTTCAGTATATTAGTAATGTTTTTGTTATGCAAGGAATGAAATCGGAAACTCCTTTTTACTCTTGGGTAGGATTTGTACTCTTGGGTTGCCAGAAGTTGGACACGACTGAGCGACTGAACTGAGGCTCTTTTTGCTTATTTATGCATTTTAAGAACGTATATATTAATTTCAGGGATCTCAATGATGAAAATTTGCATTTGTCTGAAATAATTTTTGGCATTCAGCAAATAATTCAGCATTATTTGAAAATCAGGTGTGCCACATAAACACCGGTTTTCTAAAAAGTTCTCTTGCCCAATAAAACTCAAAGTATTTGAATCGCATTCAGATTCCTCCATGAACTGATCCTAAATGTTTTTACAGTGTTAATTTTTCCAGCCCTTCCAGTCTCTAATGTATTTTTTCCCTTACCGTTCTTCTCTGAACCAAGCTATGGTTTCATGCTCCATGCCTATGCTTGGACTTGATGTCCTGATTTTCATAGTTATTCATTCTCTCCAGGCCCCCATAATTAATTACTTGAATTTCTATTTAATGCCTGTCATTCTGCTTTATATTGTGGTTGTGTTTTACCTAGGTCTGACCTACTGAATGGTAAAATGTTTAAGGACAGGTGTGGTATATTAGTTACTTGTGTTTCCCTATTCTCTAGGATAAAGTAATTACCCGGTAAAAGTTCAAATAATGTTTTTAAAACTTTTACAACTCAGAGCCTAGGTAAATGTTTATTCCTGTTTAGTACACTGGAAACTGAGGTTTAGAGAACTCAGTGCCAGTGACCACATAACTTACAGGTGGAACGGGAACTCTAATGCATGTTTCCCAAGTGCTCTTTACATTATACTGTGATAGTCGAAATGTGTTTAAGGCAGTGGGTCCAGATGGAGGCTCCCTCCAGGGGGGAGGTTTGGAGGTATTTTTGGGGGATTGTTGGAATGATTAAGGCTAACCACTAGCATTTGATGGGTGAGAGCCAGGGATGCTATATACTCTTCGTAGGTGCACAGGCTGTCCTGAACAAAGAATGTTCCCATGTTTTGCAAGGTTTAAGAACACACGGCCTGACATTTGTGTAATATTTGTGCTTATCTGAACCTAGAACCTCTGTTTTATGTATAAGGCATGGTTTTAACCACTACTGAATTTTCCAGTGTCTATTTCTATATGCAACTTGTGAAAGAAAGATTTGTTTTGTTCACAGTTTGATCAGGAGTTGTTTACAGTTTTGGAAAATTGTGTCACAAAGTACTTTGTATTCATAGCTGTCGTGGTTAGCTGGTAATTACTCTTGTATGTTTTCTAGTTCAGTTTTGTTCCAAGATTAACATGCTGAAATACATACCTTACTTTAAAGGATTTTCATTTCACTTCTCCATCTATATTTTATTTAGGATAGATACATGGGTTTGTTTGAAGTCTGTAGGGAGATTGTTTTTAATTTTATTTCTGGGTGATAAAGCAGAAGCTGGAAAATATTTTATGAAAGGGGAACATCAAGCCTGATTTGGTTGAGAATTCTTAGTCTAAACAGACTGTAATTTCATCTCAGGAGTTGCCTTACGTGAGAAGAACCCAGATTTTAATAGTGGGTGTACTGGGCTGTGCCTTGATAGTTGAGATCTGGTAATAGATGGCCATTAGATTGGTGCTTCATGTATAAGGCAAGGCTCAGAGATGTGGGAAAAAGGAAATACATGACCTGCTGCCTTTTAAAGGGTGGTCTCTTTTGGCATACCTGAGACCATTTCTTGTTTAGAAGATGGAAAATTGTTTCTTTAAATACTAAACTTAATTGCTTTTTAAAAAGCATATTGCTAATATTCATTTGAGTGCTTCCTTTACTGTGTTCTGCAAAGACTGTTTTCTTTGGGTATTGTGTTTAATCATGGTGGGATGCAGCATATTTAGGGCAAAGGATATTCTATCAGGAGACCTATTTCTAATTGCCATTCATGTGATGTTTGGCAAGTGTATCTATGTTTCCTGTTAAGTGAGGATAATATTATGATAATCAAATGCAAGGGGTTTTAAAGAGAAAGGGTAATTAGACTATTAAAAAGAATTGATTTTTCCCCCAGTTCCTGGGAGATATGTGGAATATGTGTCTCCTACATGTTAAAGTAGCTGATTTATAGGAAAAAAAGAGTGGGAAGGTACCTTGGAGAGCAGGTAGTAAGAGAATTACAGAGTACAGAGATAATATCTAATCTATATAATTAATGAGTATACTAATGAAACTGAATACTAGGTCACCTTCCCATTTCTGTTGGAGGAGTATTTTCAAGTGCTTGAAAATATTTTTAAGTATAGAAAGGCTAAAATCACTAACTTTTATAGTTCATTAAAAGTATAGTCTACCTTTAATAGTTGTTTAGAAAATGACATGAGGATCTTAAAGAGAATAACTTAAAAGACAAAATCTGTTGTTTTTCCATCTGCGGCTAGATGAATGTTTTTTACGTGTTAACCAGTTTGCTTTATGGTATTATGGTTACAACAGGCCAGTTTTGGCATCTGAATCAAATTATAAAGAAATAATATTGAAAATACCATAATTGGATTGCATTAGAACAGAAAGATTAGATTCTGAATTAAGTATTTGATAGTTACTAGCCAACATTTGATGAAGAAAGCAAAATGCATCTGCTGGTGGCTGGGTCTAGGGAATGTCTGGGTCTAGGGAATGCACGTATCTGAGGCTGTTACACATTTGAGGTAGTAGCATTGGTTGCAGTGATGAAGGATTTAGATATATTTCAGGTACTTTAGCTGTTCATTTAAATCATAGTTCCCAGGTTTGAAATCAGGGTAGATCTATGATTTCAGGTATTGCTCAGGTACATATTGGGTTGTTATGATGTAATTTACAGAGAACTGAAATATTTGGTAATTCTATTATGTCCACTAAGCAGAACTTTAAACAATTTTTGTTGATAGTTTTGAGTGGTAGTTCAAAGCACATGGAATAAAATTCAAAAGGGTGAACAATGTAAAGTTAGTCTTCTTTTATCACTTGTCTCCAGCTGTCCACTTCCTTATGAGGCCTATCTCTATTGCTGGGTTTTTGTTTTTGTTTGCTGAGAGTCAAGTCTTGAATAAGAGTTGTATATAGGTGTTTAAGATGAAAGTAGAATTTTACATCAGTTGGGACATGATGTAAAATTTAGGAAATGATTTTGTGACAGCCAAATAGCCATTTAATAAAATCTGAAGAAAAAGTAATTCTTGATGGATAAGAACTGTAAATGTAAAATCTAAAAGTACCATGAAAGTATAAAAAGAGAACATGTGTGAAGGCAATGTAATCTTGATAATGAAAAGGCCTGTCAATGCGTGCCGTAAAATCATAAGCCTAAAGGGCAAATTTCATAAGATTTGATTGCATAAGAATTTAAAACTCCTATGTCGTCAGAAACAATATAAACAAAATTTCAAGACAAATGACAAATTAGGGAAAAACATTCGTAAAACCAAAGGTTAACATTCTTAATATACCAAGCACTTGTTAAAAAACCATTAATTAAAAACATATCGCAAAACTCAGAATATCTGGTTTCCAGTCTGGCATGTAAGGAGGAGCTTAGGAGTTGTCACTCTGTTCTAACAACAAGTAAAAAATTGGGCAAACTGAAAAAATTAACAGCTCTTTTTATATGCTTCAGAGAAACGAGGTCATAAACGTCCTCCCAAATTGGAGAGAGAGGCAGTACAGAGAATTAAAACTCACCAGAGTGGAAACCTCTGCAAGGATCAGTGCTAGGGTAGGAAAGCTGACAGCTCTGAGAGTTAAAAGCTGCAGGAGAATCCGATCGTCACAGTTAACGTGGGAGAAAAGTTCCTCCCTGCTGGAAGTCGGCAGGGGAAGGAAAAAGAAACCATTTTGAAATACACCAAATATTCTTTGAAATACTCTTTTTAACAAGTTATGCCCTCGAGAGAAACTATTTCACCTGAAACTAACCTAACAGGGGAAAGGGAAATACCCAGCACCAAGCTAGCTCTAGCCTTCCACTAGGGCTTGCTTCCTTCCCTCTCCTTACCCTTAGCTTGAAATTCCTTTATGTATTTACCACCATCCTTTAAAAAAAAAAAAAAAAAAATTATTCCTGGTTCTAAGAAAGCATGTACTCCTTGCTAGAAATCACTTGAAGAAGCTCTTCATCTTTCCTTTCCTTCCAGATCCTCTGCGCTCTTCCTTCTCTCCTTCCCTAACACTTTCCTCCCTTACTGTATCCTGTTTTTGAGACTTACCTATTGTTACTTGTGACTGTAGTTCATAGGTTTCCACCACTACGTAATATCCACCCTGTGTAGTATATACAGTATATTTTTCATTCCAAATAAGGATATTTTGGATGTTTAAATTTTTTTTTTTTTGCTCCAACTGCTTATGTGAAGGTTTACCTAAGGAGTGTAATATGTAAAGCATCACGTTTAAAGCATATAAACATCATATTTTAAAAATTGTAGATATTTTTATGGTTGTCATCCTTCCTAGTAAGGCTTCTCGAGAGCAGGAATTGATGTCTTCCACATCTCATCCTGCATTACCAGCCTTACATATAAGAATAAATGTTTGTTTCATTGAACTGAATTTTGTTCTTTACTGTTCATGCAGCACCCTCTTGAAAACTCAATATTCAATAAGCCTCAAATTTCAAAAGAGAGAACTATTGGGAACCAAAACACTTGGCCATGTTATAACATGTGAAAATTGCACTGAAAAATTTCAACAACTTGATCAAAATAAATACCAATTAGCAGGGTAACAAATGTCAAGAATTCTTATCTGACAGTTTTAAATTGGAACATTCTTAAAATATTAAGCTATTATTTTAGTTTCTCTTTCTAGTGATGGAAGTAATAACCCCTAGTTAGTTGTCTAGTATTTAACTAGTGTTTATAAGAAACTTTTTATTTCAGAGGTTTAGAATAATAGGAATAATGTAGTTAAAAACTCTAAAAGAGAAAACTGGATATATTTTTAAACATTAGGGAATGTTTAGCTTTATGTTATAATTTTATTATAGGACTTATACTTGAAAAATTTTTTATTTTATATTGAAGCATAGCTGGTTAACAGTGTTGTGATAGTTGCAGGTGTACAGCAAAGGACTTGTACTACTGTATTTAAAAAAAAAGCTGTTGCTTGTAGGGTCATATTGGTACCATGTTGAATAGTTTCTTTTTTTTTAATATAAATATATTTATTTTAATTGGAGGCTAATTACTTTACAGTATTGTAGTGGTTTTGCTATACATTGACATGAATCAGCCACGGGTGTACATGTGTTCCCCATCTTGAACCCCACTCCCACCTCCCTCCCCATCCCATCCCTCTGGGTCATCCCAGTGCACCAGCCCTGAGCACCCTGTCTCATGCATCGAACCTGGACTGGCGATTCATTTCACATATGATAATATACATGTTTCATTGCCATTCTCCCATATAATCCCACCCTCGCCTTCTCCCACAGAGTCCAAAAGACTGTTCTATATATCTGTGTCTCTTTTGCTGTCTCGCATTTAGGGTTATCGTTACCATCTTTCTAAATTCCAGATATATGTGTTAGTGTACTGTATTGGTGTTTTTCTTTCTGCCTTACTTCACTCTGTATAACAGGCTCCAGTTTCATCCGCCTTGATAAAGAAGCACTGTCATGCTTTTTATGCACCTATCCTGGGCCTGGTACATTGGTTTTAGTTCACAGTAAGTGTCGTACCAAGGAGCCTGGATTTTATAATCCCAGCTCTAGCTTGTTAAACTGACTTGCTCAGGTCTAATCATTTATTTCACTAGACTTCTGTTTCCTCATCTACAAAACAAAGGTAAAGCTTTAGACTGCTTATTTTTATAGGGTTATTAAGGTAATCCTTTAGACTGCTTGTCTTTGTAGGGTTATTAAGAGACTTAAACAAGGACACGTAAGAAATCCCTTTGTAAATGGAACTTTATAATCAGGATATGAGATATTATTTTTAGTTTAGAAAAATTCAGAAATACTCAAGACCACTTTTTGCACTAGGGGAAACACTGAATTTTGGGGAAAATAAACTGTCATGTATGGAAAAAGGAATATGTGCAGATAACCACAGTCCAGGATAATGTGCCAGGCAAAAATCTTTACTGATTTTGAAGTTCATAGGCAATCGAAGAGATTGATCTGTTTGGGGGAAAGGGCACTGATGCTTTGGAGGATGATAGGCTTCCCTTGTGGCTCAGCTGGTAAAGAATCCACCTGCAATGTGGGAGACCTGGGTTCAATCCCTGAGTTGGGAAGATCCCCTGGAGAAGGGAAAGGCTACCCACTGCAGTATTCTGGCCTGGAGAATTCCCTGGACTGTATAGTCCATGGGGTCGCAAAGAGTTGGACATGACTGAGCGACTTTCACACACCCACACTTCAGTAGAATCATGTACGAGTAGAAAAGAGAACACGGCAGAAAGTCTCGAAAGTTCAGTGTAATGCTGGGAAGCTCGTCGAAGTACTGTTTTAGAGAAACAGAGCCTGAAGAGTGCATCTGTCAATGCCATACAATCCTATGGGCCGTAAGGAACCCTTCCAGGGATTTTAAGCAGGGGAGTATTGTTTTAAGATGAACCTTTGTGATCCTTCATCAGGGTGAAGGATAGATTTGATGAAATATTAGAGGCAGGGTGATCCATCCCAAGGCTATTATATTAACGTGGAGAGAAATAATCAGGGGTTTAACCAAAGCCTCTTAATTTGAGGTTCACAAATTAGGTTTCTGAATAGAGTTCAGGAGGCAATGAATTTAGAAGGTGAAAAATAACCTTTTCTCTACTAATGTTTTCCTGAAGGTTGGCATAAACTTCAGCTATGAATGTACTGATATGAAACAAACTACAGTATTATTTGTACCACTTTTAACTTTTCGTGGATAGAAATCACGGGTATTTTCACATCACATTAAATTTTTGCAGGTGTCTTGAAGTGTTACTTATACCACACATCATTACTTTGAAACTATGGTAGGTCTGCTATGTTCAGTTCAGTTCAGTCTCTCAGTCGTGTTCGACTCTTTGCGACCCCGTGGACTGCAGCACGCCAGGCCTCCCTGTCCATCACCAGCTCCCAGAGTTTACTCAAACTCATGTCCATTGAGTCGGTGATGCCATCCAACCATCTCATCCTCTGTCATCCCCTTCTCCTCCCACCTTCAATCTTTCCCAGCATCAGGGTCTTTTCCAATGAGTCAGCTCTTTGCATCAGATGGCTCAAGTATTGGAGTTTCAGCTTCAGCATCAGTCCTTCCAATGAACATTTAGGACTGATTTCTTTTAGGTGACTGGTTGGATCTCCTTGCAGTCCAAGGGACTCTCAAGAGTCTTCTCCAACACCACAGTTCAAAAGTATCAATTCTTTAGTGCTCAGCTTTCTTTATAGTCCAACTCTCACATCCATACATGACTACTGGAAAGACTATAACTTTGACTAGATGGACCTTTGTTGGCAAAGTAATGTCTCTGCTTTTTAATGTGCTATCGAGGTTGGTTATCACCTTCTTCCAAGGAGCAAGCGTCTTTTAATTTCATGTCTGCAGTCACCATCTGCAGTGATTTTGGAGCCCCCCAAAATAAAGTCTGTCACTGTATCCACTGTTTCCACTTATTATTTACTGAATAAAAAAGCACATACAGTGTTATCAAATCACATTTTCTTGTACTATTTTGATAACTATATTTTAATACAGTTGGTTTCCTTTAATCCCGGTGGTAATGAAAAGCAGCTGGTAGGTTGTAAGTGTGAGATTTGAAAGGAAGAAGACACTGGAGTGAGGGTGCAGTAGACATATTTCTGGGGTAGACATATTTCATTGGTTAGGCAAAGAATCAGATCTTGTTAGATCCACCGTAGATCGTTGAGGTCATTTAGTCCATTGTCTCCCCAAATTTTCACACAAGAGATCGCCTAAATTGTTTTTCCGTTATGAATCCCATATTTTAAGAATATTTTTCCTCAAAAATCTTTGATTATTAATGACTTGCTGCCCCCCTCCCCTGATTTTTAAGCAGGCGGGCAGCTTCTTGCTGTGACTCTTGGGAGTTCCTCTGGACCTCAGCTAGGTCACTCTTTACCCCTTATTTCGCCTCTTGTAGATTTGGTGTCTTCTACTTTATCTCTGGGATTTCTTTGGAAGGAATGATGCTGAAGCTGAAACTCCAATACTTTGGCCATCTCATGCAAAGAGTTGACTCGTTGGAAAAGACTCTGATGCTGGGAGGGATTGGGGGCAGGAGGAGAAGGGGATGACAGAGGATGAGGTGGCTGTATGGCATCACCGACTCAATGGACATGAGTCTGGGTGAACTCTGGGAGCTGGCGATGGACAGGGAGGCCTGGCGTGCTGCGGTTCATGGGGTCGCGAAGAGTCAGACACAACTGAGCGACTGAACTGAACTGAACTTTATCACAACCCTGCCGGCCTGGTCTCTGCCACTTCTTAGAAGCAGAACCTCCTGTTCCCTCGGGTTTTTTTTTTTTTTTTACAGGGAGTGAGACATGACTTAGTGACTGAACAACAAAGGAGCCAATTGAAATTTAGGCAGTTTGGATAGTTTTTTTGTTTCAGTATTTCAAGACCCTGCAGATGTGAGTTAAAGAAAAATGTAGAAGTGCTTTCAAAAAAAATAAAACAAAGGAGGATAATGTTAATTGTATGACTTTAGAAGAAGGAAAGTTAGGCTGGAATGAGTTGATTATGTTAAAGTATTTACACAGATGAGCTTCCCTGGTGGCTCAGAAGGTAAAGAATTTGCCCTGAGAGCGGGAGACTTGGGTTTGATCCCTGGGTCAGGAAGATGCCGTAGAGAAGGGAATGGCAACCCATTCCAGTATTCTTGCCTGGAGAATTCCTTGGACAGAGGAGCCTGGCTAGCTATAATCCATGGGATCTCAGAGAGTCAGATAAGACTGAGCAATTAACACACACTCACTTTACTTGATATGTTGTATAAAAAACTTCAATAACTATTAGCTATTATTCTATCTACTTTTATAATTGTTATTGCTGCTTAGAGCTATGCATCTCATATTTCTGGAATATTATATTGTAGATTTTGGATTCAGAGTTTGATCTTCTTATCCCCAGGTATTGATCTCTCTCCTTTAACCACAAGAAAGATGAATTGATGAAACAATTTATTATATTTGCAGTTGCGGGTGGAGGGAGATTAAAGACCTAGCTTTATTTTTTTAAATCTCTAGCCTATTCATAAAAATAGCTGTTGAATATTCATGGAGTACAGAGTGAGGGGAAACAAGCTTCAGCTTCAATAGTAAGTGGATGATAAGCTGCTGGTGATGTTTTAGAGGTCATTTTATGTCAAAGTAAGGAGATAGAAGGTATAATACTCCCAAATTGGCAAAATTTGTAAGAATGATTCTCACCTTAAGTGTTTTCCATGCATTCCATTTTATTGCAACACATTTCATAATTGGAATCTGTGCAAATGAATGTTCATAAAGTATATTTCCTTGGTAACCATTAGCATGTTATTTTAACATGGGAAGAAAAACATTTCCGTAGAAGTTGTATTTTAGTTTTACTTACTCATATTAAAAAAATTATTAAATGGCCAATTTGGCTAGATTTTAAATACTAAAATTGTGATACTTTTTGTTTTTAACTGTGTAAAGAATCTTAGATTTAGTACCTTTTAAAGCTATGGTTTTTCCTGTGGTCATGTATGGATGTGAGAGCTGGACTGTTAAGAAGGCTGAGCGCCGAAGAATTGATGCTTTTGAACTGTGGTGTTGGAGAAGACTCTTGCGAGTCCCTTGGACTGCAAGGAGATCCAACCAGTCCATTCT